>JAHTLZ010003468.1:6086357-6110252 GCA_023846285.1 Phrynocephalus versicolor | reverse complement strand
TGTGTGTGTGTGTGTGTGTGTGTGTGTGTGTGTGTGTGTGTGTGTATCTATCTATCTATCTATCTATCTATCTATCTATCTATCTATCTATCTATCTATCTATCTATGTATATGTATATATATATAAAGTCAGAGGAGGATAGACTTTGTGGGATAAAATAAAGTAATTGCTTTTCACATGTTTCTTCTTATTATTACAATTTATTGACATATGCTTTAATTTATGGAGACCCTATGAATGACTGGTGAATGAATGGTGCTGAAACCCTCGGTTGCAAAGTCAGCAGCTCGGCAGTTCGAATCCTGGGTGCCACGAAGTGGAGTGAGCTTCCGCTGTTAACTCCAGCTCCCGCCAACCTAGCAGTTTGAAAGGATATAAAATGCAAGTAGATAAATAGGTACCACCGTAAAAAGCCACTGCTAGAGTCAGACAGGAGTAGCAATCATGTGCAAGGGGAACCTTTACCTTTTTATGAATGAATGACCTCTGAAGGTATGGACCTACTCTGGTCTTAAAAATTCAAAGTACAGTACAGTAGTGGCTCTCATTTTAAATTCCTTTTTACTGGTTCCTATCTTTTTTTCCCAGTTGATGGTTGATTTTTAGATGATTATACATTCATAATTTAAAATTTGAGCTCCATAAAGGCAAGAAAGTAAGGAGCTGGACTAAACCTCCTCTAATTTTACTATGAGCTATTAATGCCTCACAACAGCTGCTCTTGGTTGTTTTGAAAAGGCAGCAGAGTAAGAATGATTATTTAGTTTGATAACTTTTTTATTTCCAGGCCTTTGTGAAAATGTAACAAAACAAAGCAGAACCCTGCTTACAGCAGAAGCGAAATCTTGGGAAACCTTTTAAAAGTGTGTGTGTGTTTGTGTAGCATATTATGTCTGTTGCCTCTTCGGAAATCATTTGTAAGAGTCTCCACTCGAAGTGCCAAAATTCCCACAACCAAGGACGTTGACTGTGTAAACATGTGGACAAATATGGCACTCCTTGTGTCTTGAGCTGAATTGCGATCCTTCCAAGTTTAAGCAAAAAAATTAATAAATAAAAATCTGTCCGCTTCCAAAGTGTCTCACAAGTTTTGCTGTGGACAACTCAACTATTTATATGCCTCGAATAATATTCGTTAAGATTGAGTGCGAGGCTCTGCTTACTCCAGGCGAGTCTGTTTTCCAGAAAGAATAACCCATCTTTCTTCTAAAAAGATTGAGGTCTTTTTACTGATTGCCTGCAAGTCGTTTCGGGAGGCTCTGGGCCTGATAGGAGGAACTGTGGATATATTTTTAAAAAGTTTGAAAGAGGAGGGGGAAAAGCCTAGAAACGCTGGATGGATGGAGGTCTTTCCGGCCCCATAAACGAGGGCAAGGCAGGTTTTGGCGCTCTCGCCAAAAAAATAAAATGAAATTAAAAATAAAATCCAAATAAAACGCCCTCCTTAAAGGGAAGCCAAGCGCTCGCATTTCCGTCGGAGGGCAAGGGAAGCGCCCGCCGCCTGCCCCTTTAAACGGCTGGGTTTCCTGTCCCAGGGCAAGGCAGAAAACTAGGAGCCAGAGGCGCCCCTTCTTCCCTCCTCCGTCTCCAGCTGCTCCTCCTCGGCCATGCCGTCCCCCCGGCGGCTGGGGCTGTGGCTGTGGCTGGCGTGGCTCCTGGGGCTGGCGGCGTGGCGTGGCCGCCGGGCGGACGCTTACTTCCCGGAGGAGCGCTGGGTTCCCGAGTCCCCCCTCCGGCCTCCCCGCGTCCTGCTGGCGCTGCTGGCCCGCAACGCCGCTCACTCCCTGCCGGCCACCCTCGGCTGCCTCGAGAGGCTTCAGCACCCCAAGGACCGCATCGCCCTCTGGTGAGTGGCAGCCCGGGGGGGGGGGGAGGCGCGGCGGGGGCGAGCCTCGGCGCGCGTGCACGGCTTCGCCCCCCCCCCCTGGGGGCAACGGGGGGGGGGGGGGGCGTCTCGTGTGCGCGCTTCGTTGTTTCTTCGCGCTAACAACTAATCCGGAGCAACGGCTGGAGCCGTCCTGCTTACCAGCGCAGACGGGTGGGAGGGAGATCGGCCGATGCTTTGCAGATTTGATTGGGGGTTTTTGGGGGGTGGGGGTGGGGTTTTGCAATTGAGATCTCTTCGCGGTCCTTGCAGTGCGATCTGGCACGTTTACTCCGAAGATCGGTGGTATTGACTCCAGAGGAAAGGAGTCGCTGGGACCTAAGTTCTGAGTAACTAACAGTTCTTGGGGGCAGAGCTTCCTTATCCCCCCACCCCAAGAAAAGTTCTGTGGCCTCATCAGGCTTCGGGTGCCCACCTCTGTTCTAGGAGATAGATGTGTTGTGTTATACACTATATCCCAGGGAGTATCCCCAGGATGTGGAGCATGTTGCTGTCCAGATGTTGGACTGCAGGCTCCCATCAGACATAACTGGCCTGGCAAAGGGGAAAGGATGCTGGGACTTGGAGCCCAGTAACACCTGCATGGCCACCAAGTGGCCTTGTTCTTATTTTGTGTCTTCCTCCATAGATGGCAACAGTACAATCCACATGGATGTACAGTCAATGGAAAACAAGGGTCTTCTTTTGAAAGACAGCAAAGATGTGGCCAGCCTGGCCTCCTGTGGGAGGGAGTTTTTGAGGTTGGGTGCAGTGACCCTTTCCCAAGAATGGGGACTCAAATTGCAGGACTTGCTGTTAAGGCCAAATTAAGCAGCTCTGATTACTCGGAGCCCATCCATCCCTCTCTTTTTTTTGGGGGGGGGGGAGTTGTCTTTAATAGGGACTTGGACTTGGGACCAAATACATGGACCCAAAGACTTGCCAGCGTTCTTGCCCTCTTCCCTTTTTCTCCATGGGAAACACTAGTGATGGTGGTGGCACTGAGAAAAAAAGCCTTCCCTGATGGTCTTAATGCCCAGGCAGACTTATAAAGGGAAATAGAGTCTTTGAGAAAGCTTAGACCCAAGCCATTTTCTCATGCTATCCCTGTTCTCTAAGTTAGAGTAGATCCTGGTGTTTCTGGGACATAAATCCCCCCAACAGTTTCTGGAACTAGGAACAGAGTCCAGTTTTCAACTGTGCAAGGCCTTGTAGCTTGTTAACACACCCAAATGAGTCTTTTCCATGTTGTTTTTGGCTTTCCTTCTCATCATATGGGCTTCTTGGTAAGTCAGTTAACTTCCTGTGCCAGCAGATGACTGCTGCTGCTGTCCACTTGTAATTTAGGCATAAGCCCACTTCTCATCTACTTTCTCAGCTGAGATTTTGGCTCTCTTTTAAGTGTTCCCTTCAAAAAATAAAATATATTTGCTTACCCAAACAAATTTTCTTTCCTGTCGCATGTTATAAATTATGTAGTTTGCTTTTGTCTTGTGATTGGTCAGTGGGAGGTGAACATGGGCTTCATTTGCATGTTTTACTGCTTGTGCACAGAGCATTGAAGGAATTAAGACTCTTGAAGGAAACTACTGTACTGTACTAGGTCTTAATGGCAAAACTGGTGTCTTGTACAACCTGACCTCCAGCTTCTTTGATTGCAAGGATAACACGTGTCTTTTCTCTTTCACAATCAGGCACAAGTTCCCCTTTGGCTTGCTAAATCGCAATCTCATTCTTTTCGAAAGCTGTGGAACGAACAGTTTTCATACAGTTTCCCGTATTGAAATAGCTTGAGCAGCCGTGTTGCTGGGCAAACCATCCAGCACCCCTGCTCCTCCAACCTGAGGATTTGAAATTTGGCATTACGACACATATGGGGGCTTTTAATGTATAGTCCAGAAATCTATCCTTCTAAATTACTGAGCATGTTTAATTAAAAAGCTGGCCCCTTATTAAATCAGGAGCACACTTTTTTAAAGGGAGCAGGAGCTGCTATTTTAGGGAAAGGAAATCTCTCCCCTCCACCCCAGGCCTTTTTTTCTGTCATGGAGAAAAACCTCAGTCCTATAAAGAATAGTTGGTAGGTGTTCATTAAAAGGCAGTATTTATTCCATAATATGGGTTAAGATTGTGGATGTGAATAAGAATAATATCCAGCCATGGTTTGTCTGAGACACACCAGATGCCATCGTGCTGAATATTCTTGCTGTGCACATATGCCAGGAGATTGAAGAGCAAAGCAGAGGTATTCCTACATGCCTTTTAATAGATTCCATCAATGGTAAATATATGTTTGGTCATACAGCAAAAACAGCTGTCATGTAACTGAACTTGCAAGGACACTGCACATAATGGCTAGCTCCTGTATCAAGTGTCCCAGCTATAATGTGGCCTCTTCCATAAAGAGAAATCCACATTGCTGCCCTGAGTCAGACACAGGAAGAGACATTCCCATAGCCTGATCCGTTTCTTGGATTTCAGTTTAACAGATCTAATTGTAATGTGGAGATCTGGGTGAACAAACACATACATCTACATCAGTTTGGCCTTAAAATAGGATTAAATCACATTTTTACTCCTGATGGATTTATTAGGAATACTATCCTTCAGTTATGATGAGTGTAACCCCCCCCCCCAGTATATAGATACAGATTAGATATGTGCATTTACTGTGGCTTGGTGATATGGCATACTTTGGTGGATTGGGACCGCAGGTATTGCGTGGGCGCCCTGGATTCTGTGTCTCGCCTTCTCTTGCGGGCGACTCGCCGGAAGCAGTGCTGTGGGCTCACCTGCCTTGCCTTTTTCTCTGAGTGGGCACCCAAAGGAAGAGGCAGGGTGTAGAATTTGGGGCAACACCTGTGGATCCAATCTGTTGACCTGCACTGAAGCATGATTTTGGGCCCATCTCTAATGTAGATGACATCACGACACCTGCCCACACCTGACGTGTTGCTCTGTTTGAATTGATCCTGAGCCACCATTTGGATTTTAGGGTTCAAGTACCCGAGCCAACAAGTGTATTCCCCACCCCTCCTTCTGGTTGAAGCATGTGAGGAAAAAGTTAAAACCCTCTCCCTGCTGGTCCTGTTCATGTCCTTACCCCCCCCCCACTGTTTGCTGTTTTTAAAACGACCGTTGACAGGCCTGGGATGTAAAAGGGAGGTGTAGAATGACACTCCCCTACAAATGCTCAATCCTGTTTCATTGTCTGATGTTCCTATAGGGTGGCAACAGATCACAATGTGGACAACACAACGGCTGTGCTCCGGGAGTGGCTGACCAACGTTCAGGGCATGTATCATTCTGTGGAGTGGCGGCCCATGGAGCAGCCCCGGTGAGTGATTGTGAAGGATGGGGGGAAACCACGCGAGAAAGCTCACCGTCCCCCCTGAAGCTAGATTTCAAGATGGAGTAATAGAGAGAGTGAGGATACAGGAGCTTCTCTGGTTTCCCAGCATGCTTCATGCAGATGACAAAATCTGCTTGATAGACAGCTAGAGAAAGACAGATGGATCGTGTCAGGCTTTGGCTTTGGGGCAGCCACATTCTGGGGGCCCTCTCAGAGACCATAGAGTGCTGCCTTTCTTTCTCTTATCTCTGCTTCTCAACACTCTAAATAATTTTTAAATCATTCCCAGTTTCAGAAAAAAAGGCTTCTAAAGGGCTTAAATAAGTTTGGTGGAGGTTAAATGGGAACGATCACCCCCAAACCTTGTTTGGGGGCACAACTTGCATTTTTGTGAGGGAGAAGGGTCTACGGAAGCCCATAGGCTATACTTTGCCTGCCCCAGTTAATATATGGTTTGGGAATGAGCCTTTCAGTGGTGGCGAACCTTCAGCACGCTGATGTTTTGAACCACAGTTCCCAGAATTCTGAACCTAGATTGCCAATGGCAAAGGACTGTGGGAGTTGTGGTCCAAAACATCTGGAGTGCCGAAGGTTCGCCACCACTTTACCTCAGACATATCTGCATCCCTCTTCTGAAAATTATATGTTTTTTCCCCCAGGGGTAAACTGAGTCAACAATATACCCTTCCTTCCAAGTGTTCCAAATCTTGGCATCTTACCCTAATCCCTCAAAAGCCAGGTTCTGCTGCTTTTGTGCAAATATCTATAATTTCCTTTTATTTCACACAGTTGTACAACAAGCCGAGTTTTGTTTTGAGCTTGTTTTGTAGCCAGGAGGAGGGATACACCTCTATGTAGCACAGTGGTGTTTTGTGTGAAATCTTAATTAGCTGTCATTCTAGCTTCTGGCTGCTTTTTCTTGAGTGTACCTATACAGCTGTAAGAACTAGAAATGTCATAGCTTATCAGGAAATGGGATTGCCACCGTGTCCCACAGTTTTTGGCACACCACTTATTACCCAATTATGTACCACAGTTTTATAGTTGGTTACCTTGGAGGGGCTCAGTTGCTGAAGAAGGCTCTTTGTCCCTTCACCCACTGAGGTAAATTAAGAAGAGACAAACAAGAATGGCAGCTTTTTTTTTTTTGTAATTGAGCCTAAACGAAGGAATTTTGCCCTGAGACAATCTTTGCTTCCCTTTTTGCCCACTTCGAAATGGTCTCTTGGCTCTTCTGTCCTGGCTGAAACGTTTAGTTGTAGCCTCTGATGTTTTTAATTTTGTTGTTGCTGATACGCTTTTTAGGAAGCTATTTTTACAGTTTGTTGATGTCTTATTTTGTGTGGATTGTTTCATGTTGTGCAATTTATATTTTGGCTTGGAAGCTATTTTTGCTTTTATTTTGTCTATGTCAGTTTATAGGAGAAAGTAAAAGCAGCAAAAAAAGGAGAGAGCAACCATGCAGAACCAGGTCACAGAATAATAGAAAACGAAAAAATTTATAATCACACTGTTAGAATTTTTGAGATCAGACAGCAGCATAATTTAAAAAGTTCAGCACATTTGTTTTAATACCAAGCCCAACAGTGTCTTCACTTGTCAGGATTTTAGAGGCCTGCCTGTGCTTTATGGTATAGAACAAAATTATATTGGCTCTCAAAAATGGGTGTTCGTGAATTTTGAATAATGCAAATTAAACACTTGACATGGATCTTTCCCCTTTTAGTTTTTGTTGTTTCTCTTAGTCGTAGGGGAGGAGAAGGAAGTTCTACCCTGTATTGTGCTGAAAATCAGACCTAGATTTAGCCTGATTCTGAAGTTGAACTATCAGCTTTCAATACTGCATTTGCAGCCATGAGGACTAGAGGATTGATTTTACATTTAATCTTTAAACAGGAGTGGCCATCCTCACTGGGGTGAGCTCACTTGCCTATGTGAGTGTTAGTTTGTACTGTGCTTGTATGGCATTTCAGCAGAAGGGGAACACATTTTTTTTTCCAAAAAGGGGCGACCATATAGGATAGGGATGGGCAACCTATGTGCCTCCCCCCCACAACCATGATGTTGCTGGCCTGCAGCTACGATGAAGCTGAAATTAATGGGAGCTGCAACCCAACAGTGCCCAGGGGGCTGCAGGTTACCCACCCTTCGGTAAATAAGAGCTCCATACTTTACAGTGAATTTCCCTGTTTGGAGGCCAAGCATGGAATGGATTGGGCACTCCTGGGAAGTGCAATTGTCTCACTCAACATGCTGGTTTGGATATGTAGCAGAAAATCATTTCTTCTTCCATCTTCTCCCTGAACCTTTATATAATGGACTGCCAGTGAGCAGAAATCTGTTGATTTACAGTGATTTGCCTGCCAGATCCAAGCATAGAACCATGGCAGAAAAAATCATATCCGATTTACTAAAGGGAATATTTGGTGGCCATGGCCTCAAAGGCTCTTGGTCTCAGTTGCCTTTGTATATTAGTACTGTACGTGGCTTCCATACCCATTGGTGGTTAAAAAAAAAGAGGTTTATTCGTTTCCCAGGTTCTAACCTCGCCTCCCTTATTCCTGGGCAGGTTCTATCCAGATGAGGAAGGCCCCAAGCACTGGTCCAGTGCCCGTTACGAACACGTCATGAAGCTCCGTCAGGCGGCTTTGCAGTCTGCCCGAGACATCTGGGCTGATTACATCCTGGTAAGAAAAGTTTTGGAAGGCAGGCCTGGTGGGAACTGGACTCTTAAAGCTGTCTTGCTGTCTTCCTTAGACCTCTGTGGAGGGCATTTCCATACAGCACATGGCAGTCCTTGCAGTCTGTCCACCAGGGATGTTTGGCACTTGGGCATCCCTTGCGCAGTCATCTGGTTGGTGAGGGTGATGCAGAGATCCGTGCAGGCTGTGCCTTGGTACATCCCATGACTGGCAGGATGGCCTTGGGACGAGAGAGAGTTCCTCATCTTTTTAAAGGATACGGTGAATGTGTGGATCTCTAGGTCATTCGTTCCCAAGCTTGGGTTTCCAGGTGTTCCTGGACTGCAATTCCCAGAAGCCTTCGCCACTGGTGTGCTGGCTAGTGTTTCTTATGTGCATTGCAAATCAAGAACAGTTTTCTCCCCATTGTTTTCGCCAAAGTTTCTGGAAATTTTTCATTTCTACTCTAGTTGTGTTGCTTAATGGGAATGGCAATCTGATAACATCTGGAGCACTCTAGATATTGGACTGACTGCATCTCTCCTGATAGGGATTGTAAAATGTCCGGAAATGTTGGTAACGCAGATGTTCTTGGACTGGCGTTCCCAGAAGCCTTCACTGCTAGCAGTGCTGCCCGGGGTTTATGTGCGTTGCAGATCAAGAACAGTTTTCCCCCCATTGTTTTCTCCAAAGTTTCTGGAAATTTCACATTTCTACTCAAGTTGCATTGCTTAATGGGAATGGCAATCTGATAACATCTGGAAGGCCGCTTGTTCCCCACTCCTGCTTCTACGCTAGTCTTCTCTACTTTACTGTGAAGCAAAAGCCATCCACCGTGTTTCTCATGAACCGCGATGCCTGTTCGTCTCATCTGTTCCCTCGGTTCCATCTCGGGCAGTTCCCTGTGTTGCTGGAGAAAAGGCAGGGAGAACTGACTTTCTGCAAACCAGAACCAGCGAAGCCAGGATAGAAATATTCTAATATGTTACACCCCTGTCATGGCCTCTAGTTCTCTACCACTCCTGTTCTCCTCCATCCTTTCTCTCTGCTATTATGAAGACTGCCAAAAAGGAAAATACCAGGTGTATAAAAGCCACACTGGGACAGGCCTTGTGTGGCCTTAGGTAATTTATAGGGTTACTTTACCTGCATTGGTCAGGGGACATGACTTCCCAGCTGTCCTTCCACTTTACATTTTATGAATTCATCTGTCTCAAACATTTCCCTTGACCCTATCGATGAATCCTGCCTTGCTGTCAGGGGGACTGATGTTGCTAGACAATACCTAGAACAGGCCTACACAACCCATCGGACTGCGGGGCCCGCGGAGGTCTCCTGCCAGGTCCCTGCCCACCTCTCGACCCACCACCATTTTTTTTTTGCTTGGGGGACTTAGTGGGTGGGCAGCTGGGTGGCCAAGGCTCCTCTGTGTCCGTTGCCAGCGTGGGGAACCTTGGGTGGTGGTGGTGGGGTGGAACGGTTGCATGTGCAGTGCCTGTTACCTTAGTGGGCAGGTGGGCGGCCAGGGCTCCGCTGCCGCTGCTGCTGCCAGCGCTGTGAACTTTGAGGGGCGGAGTGGGGGGCGGAGAGAGTGTGTGCCCACATATGGGACCTTGGTGGGAGGGCAGGCTTGAACCTACTTTTTAAAAAGGCGTGCCTCCCCCCCCCCCCAATTGCAGTGAAGGGGAGGAGGGGGAAGGTTCAACCTGTTTGAATTTGGCACTGCACCAGCGAGGGTGCTTGTCCAGCGCCAAATTCAAATGGGGGGGTGAAGAGAGTGCGCGCCTGCACTGGGTTGGGAGCCTGTGGGGACACGTGTAAGGGCTGGAGCCCGCGGGATGTTCAAAGTTGGACAGCCCTGCCCTAGAAGATGCCTTGCTCCCTCCTGTTTTGCCTTTTTCCTCCCCTCCAGGGCCAGAACAACTGTGATGGCACTAGAGCACAGGGAGGTAGCCAGCCGAACAGCTGTTGTAGCTGGGAGACAGACCCTTGGCTTGTCATGCCTTGTACTTCCATTCTGTGATTAGGTGCTGGCCGGCAGCCCAGACGTGCTGGCGGGGAGTGATTTGTGTCTGTCCATATATCTTGCTAGAGCAGGACCATTGCCAGTGCTTTTTTTGCTCTGCTGTTCTTGAACAGCAGCCCCACCTGTTTGTCTCCTGTCAATCAGGAGCCCTGATGAGGTTATTGTTCTTTGGAATTGGACCCACCACATGTACCAAGTCCCAGCATTCCTGGAAATCCTGCCCATGGCTCTGGTTGCAGAGGGCAGCTCTTGACTGGCTTTTAAAAAATAATATTAGATCACTGCTTCCCTCGCGGCTGGCTAGATCTTTCCTCCCGCTGTCATGCCGCATTCTCCGTGTGCTCCCAACCTCCTGCAGCTTCGCTTGCAGAAAGCCTTTATTGTACCGTTTTATGGTTTTCTGCTGTTTTGATGTGTTGCTTGATTTTTTCGCACAGAAGAGAGTATTATAAATCAATGAAATGAATTCAAAAAAAGTGGTGCAGTGATTTAGCAAGAAAGTGTACCAGAGCATCAGAAACAACCCTGATAAATAATGAAGCGTATGTATGCAGCGTGACTGAATCGTGGCTGTGTGTCATTTAAATATTGCAGTATGTCAGGAAGACCTAGATTTAAGAGCAGATGCAAAATAGTGAGTAGCTTATCTGACGGTTCCATCCGGGAGCCTTGGCGTTTGCAGCCTTCAAATTGGAACAACTCCTGTCCAACTCAGTCCTCTTTTTCTTCCTACCTCCTTCCTTCTTTTTTCACATATCTCTGCAGTTTGTGGATGCGGACAACCTCCTGACGAACCCAGACACCTTGAGCCTTCTGATAGCAGAGAACAAGACGGTGGTGGCTCCAATGCTGGATTCACGGGCAGCCTATTCAAACTTCTGGTGTGGGATGACCTCACAGGTAGGCAGGTTACAGAGTCTCTGGGTCACCTGCATTTCTCACTTGCATCCATTCACAGTGAGGGGCATGTAAGGAACAAGAACAGATAGTGAGACGGAGACAGACAGACTGGGCTTTGTATATCTAGTCTCGAGGTACCGCTTCCTCCCTGGGGTGTGGTGGCTCAGCAGACTAGAGCACTGAAACGGTGGGCTGCAACATCGGCAGCTCGGCGGTTCGAATCCCGGCTGCCATGCAATCCCAGCTCCTGCCAACCTAGCAGTTCGAAAGCATGTAAATGCAAGTAGACAAATAGGTACCGCCGTAAAAAGAAAAAAAAAAACAGCAGGAAGGAAAACTGTTCTGTGAAGCCATGCCAGCCACATGTCCACAGACTTGCACAACACTGGCTCTTTGGCTTGAAAACAGAGATGAGCACCGCCCCTAGAGTTGGTGACAACTAGCACACATGTGTGGGGGGAACCTTTACCTTTACCTTACAGCTTCATCCAAAGGTGTGGCTGCAACTCTGAGGCAGAGTTTACTGAATGTTAACTGTTAAGACAAAACTGAGTAATCTCAGGGTTTGGGGCTTGAGCCTAGACTCTCTGGGGTCCCAATCCAGCACAAAGGGATCACCCAAATTGCCACTCCTTGTTTCTAACAGTATGATGGTTTGGTTCCCAGCTTTTGATCTTAGTTTTTTCCATCCCGGAAGCCTGAAATATTTCTCCTAAGGGTTAGTTTACTCACACATCTGCAGGCTAAAAACATTTTTTGACACTGCTCATAACTTGAATGTGGCTCCCAATGGCAGTCCTTCTATTGAATCTTGTTCCTGTGCTGAAAGAGTTTTCCCGCTTTAGGTCTGACCCTAACATGACAACGATCTGTCTAGATTAGTGGTTCCTAGCCTTGGGGTCCCTAGATGTGCTTGGACTGAAACTCCCCGAGCCTTCAACCACTAACTGTGCTTTGCAGGATTCCTGGGAGCCGTAGTCCCAAGAATATCTGAAGACTCAAGGTTGGGAACCACTGGTATATAGATCAAAGGAATCATCACTGTTCCCTCCTTTCTTAGAAGACCACTTTCTTCTTCTCTGGAACAAAGTGTGTAAGGGGTATAAGTACCTTCACACAGCAGTTGAGAGGACCGCATGGTTGTCTTTTGCAGCCATGAAGTTTGTAACCACATCTTGACAAATGGAGTTGATTCTTAAGCATTGATGTCACCCAAAGTGCCCCAAAATATATAGCATTTAAGGTTTTTTGTTTTTTTAAAAAAAGATTGTGTGTGGAAGGCTCTGAGACCATAGCAGAATGATTGCTGTAAATCCTCTATGGCATTTCTAATCTCAAGAACAGTGGTTCCCATCCTCAGTTCACCTAGATCAGGTATGTCCAAACTTCGGCCTTCCAGATATTTTGGAATGCAACTCCAGCAGTCCTTTGCTATTGGTAATAACAGGCTTGGAATTATGGGAGTTGTGGTCCAAAACATCAAGAGGGCTGAAGTTTGGACATGCCTGACTTAGATGTTTCTTAGACTGCAATTCTCAGAATCCATCACCACCAGTTGTGCTGACAGGAGTTTGTGGGACTTGCAGACCAGCGCCTCTGGGTTACAAAAGTTGGGAACTATTGCTCTGCAAGGCATTTTTGGGCCAAACATGTTCCCTCCATTAAAAACAACAACTGGGGTGTAAGGATGCGGTAGAGCAGCATTTGGTCCCCTAGGGATGGGGGGGGGGGGAAATGTTTTGCCCATTTTGGCTTGGTTTTTGTGTGTCTCCATGTTCTTACAGGGTTGCTGGTGTTCTGGGCCAGGATCCGTGCTCACTTCTCAGTCCAATAAATCTAAAATAAATCGAATCTCTTTTACTCCTCTTAGGGCTATTACAAGCGCACTCCTGCCTACATCCCTCTCAGGAAGCGTGACCGCCAGGGCTGCTTTGCGGTCCCCATGGTGCATTCCACCTTCCTTATCGACCTTCGGAGAGAGGCCAGCCAGAACCTTGTCTTCTACCCACCCCACCCAGATTACACTTGGGCGTTTGATGACATCATTGTCTTTGCCTTCGCCTGCAGGCAGGCGGGTGAGTCCAAAGACTGCTTGCTCTTTAGTGGGAAGGGTTTTGCCCTCCCGGAACCGTTCCGCTGAGCAGCTGGCTCCTTGCACCTGGAAGGTGGCATCTCTTTGGTAGGACCATGACATTAATAGGAATGCCTCTGAGGTGTAAAGCAGCTTTGCACAGTCTTGTTCCATGGAACTTTTATGCTTTCCTCTGCTTCAGTTGCCAGCAATCCTGTTGTCCTGCTCTCAACCTTCATCCCTTAGTCAGCATCACCAAACATCTTTCAAACTGCATCGAAGTAGAGATACTTGTATGCTGCTCCCTCAAGCTTAGAAACAGCAGCGCTTTAGCGCCTGTATAGGTTAATTTTTTATGGCTTTAGGACATCAGCAGGAGTGGGGAACATGTGACACCCCCTACCCAGATGTTATTGGCCTGAAACTCCAGCCAGCTCAGCCTAGATTGAGGAACGTCAGAAACTTGCAGTCTGACAACATCTGGAAGGCTGCACGTTGTCTAACCCAGTGGTTCTCAACCTGTGGGTCCCCAAATGTTCCTGGACTGTAACTCCCAGAAGTCTTCATCACTAGTTGAGCTGTCCAGGATTTCTGGGAGTTGCAGCCCAGGAACATCTGGGGACCCACAGGTTGAGAACCTCTGGACCCAATCTAAAATGTGGAGGTGTGTGCTTTTTTTTATTTGGGTGGGGAATGCAATTGCTGGAATCCTCTGATACTTTTTTCTTGACAGAGGTGCTGATCTATTATTTTTAAATGGGCAGGTTTGCATATGGGATAAAGTTAGGGGCTGGGAGGGGGATTCAGCTCAGCCCAACCTGATCTGGCACTCAACCACTTACATGGTGCAGTTCAGTCTCTGTGTGTGAGCAGCTTCTATTTTGTTTAAGAAGAATCTAAGTTGGCATTCTTGAGATACTGCATAGAACCCCACAATCCACCTTAGAAGACCAGTAGTATACGTGGTAAATTTGGAATATCATTATACCCACTCCCCCAATGAGATTTCCTAACATGCAGGCTTCCAAACCTGTGTGTGCCAGGAGTTAGGAGGCGGGTGTTTTGTAATGCTGAAGGCTCTTCATTGCCCATTTAAGACCAAGCCACCCTCAGATGTGTGCATCATAGAAGTATTGGCCTGCAGCTGTCTACAGCTCTTGGAAAATCAATTTCTCCTTTAGTTCCTGCAAGGATTGCGGGCAAAAGAAGGAACCTGAATTAGGTGATGGGTGATGTCATTGACTGTGTCACTCAGAAGGTCCCAGATATTTGGTCCTCAAGCTCCAACCAGGGATGAATGTTCTCTAGTGTCTTGTCATAAACGCCTCCATCCTTGTCCTCATAATTGATGGACTTCTGCAAACTTGTGTAAATTACGCTTCTGGACCAGATCAATATAGTTGACTTTGCGATTCCTTTTCCACTTTTAGTTTCAAGCTCTCTTTCAGAAATGTTGAATCTTTCACTTTGGTTTTATGCGTTAAAAGAGCAAAGGTGTAGATGTCCTGATGTAATGATGCATTGAATCCAGTCGCTTCTCCCATTCCCGAGAGTTAATATGACAGCTGCATGTTTGCAGACATCCAACACTTTCCTGTTTATAAAAAAAAAAAAAAAAAAAAGGAAGTGAGAATCCAAGGAAACATAACTTCTGCACTTAGCCCCACCTGTGGAATTGTGTTTTGTATGAGTCATGACAGTCTTGGGGGTTTAAGGGTTGGCACCCCTAAAATCTGTAAGCAGAATCTTGGGCCATCCTGCAGGAGGCCAGCTGCCCTGCAGGGACTTCTCATCAGCTGTTTCTCCTCTTCACTAGGAGAAAGAAATAGGATGTTGGCTGAATCTCTCCAACCTGGCAAAGGGAGGAAGAAAGGGGGCTTGTTGTGACCCTGTTGTCAGCCTGTTCTCACTTGCTCACTCTGTGCCATGGCCTCCTCCTTTTTCTAGAGGTTCAGATGTACGTGTGCAACAAAGAGGTTTACGGCTTCCTACCCGTGCCTCTGCGGTCTCACAGCACCCTCCGGGACGAAGTGGAGAGTTTCCTGCATACACAACTGGAGGTCATGGGTGAGTGCTCTGTGGTTGGAGGGGGCAGCTCAGCCCATAACTTGGGGGTGGTGGTGGTCAGAGGCCTCCCGTTCTCATATGACACAGTATCCCTGCTGTATGCCGTGATTGGTCTTGGCAGGTTCCTTGGCCCGAGGGGACATTTATAAACAAAGGATCCAGCGCTCTTCTGTTTGTATCAGGGTAACAACCCGGATAAGCGAGTGAAAACAGTTATGGGGGTTCATCTAGAAAGAATGGGATGGCCACCCTTTTAAGCCAAAGCTTTAGCGTTTGCTGTTGTACTGCAGCCAAATCTGTGCTAACGACTTGGGGTTCAGTCCCTGGGTAGCCAGCCAAGGATCCCTCAGCCTTCCATCCTGCTGAGGTCAGCAAAATGAGTGCCTAGATTGCTGGGGACGGGGGAATGTGTAAGCCTGCATAATTAGTTGTAAAGCACCAGGAGAGTGCTTTAAGCACTATGAGGCAATATACAAGCACCACTGTGTTTGCTTTGCTTTTAACACCCATGCTGGTTCCCGGTAGGGAGGGTAGTGCCTTTTTCTAGCTAAAATACTCTAAATACACAGGCCTAAATCCAACATCGATCCCAACTGGGAGGAGTCAGTTGAAACTAGAGATGCGCAGAAAATGAAAAGAAAATTGTTCTGTTATTTGTTATTCTTTTCATTACGTAACAAAATGAATATCGAAAATTGTGATGAAATTGGAACGAACCAAACAGAACCACGAAAATTAGGTTCGTAATGTTTTGTTTTCGCTAATGGCAACACGCAATAAAATGAGCTGTTTTTAAATGTTAAAAAATGTCCTGAATATCCATAACAACCCAGCAATAATTATTTATTCTGCCTGATAATACCTACCAGGGGGGTTGGGGTCCTTAAAACATGCATTTATGTCTTTTCTCAGATCGTTGTATTTTTTTCCTTTAAGGGGAATTAGGGGACATCAACCCAAAATGGCTCCCAGATGCCTAATATTGATTTCTTGGGTATTAAAATGCCCTGGACATCTGTAAAAACGCAGTGATAATTATTTGAAATTATTACCTACCAGGGGGTTGGGGTCCTTAAAACGTTTGGTTTTGTCTTACTCCCATCGCGAAGTATTTTTTCTTTTCCCTTTAAGGATGACACAAAATGGATCCCAGCCACAAGATGGATGCAAGCCATGTGATGGGATCATGTAAATTCTTGGACAATTTCAACCAATAGCATGCCCAGGTTGCAGGCTGGGTAGGTGTGGCAGCCACAGAGGGCATAAAAAGCTCTGGCAGCCCCTGTCCTCCTTGCAGTCTGCGGTGGGAGTTAGGGTGGGATTACTGTCTCTGACTCATTACTTTAGGCCAGCCAGGCAGGTGTGTGTCTCTGTGTTTCTGCTGGCTGCAGCCTGGCTCTTAGGGGAGAGAAAGAAGAGAGCCTCCCTGCGTACCTAGTCTATACTTTGTCTCTGCCAGCATCATTTTTAGTGTTTTCTAGGGCGTTGGGGGATGCCCACGTACGGAAATGCTTTAAATCACACAAAAAAATCGGGTAACAACAAAAAAAATTTTTTTCAAAAAATTCATGAAAAACAAAAATGAACCAAAACAGATCCGAAACGAAAAACGAAAAAACGAAACGTCATTTTTTCGATTTGTGCCCATCTCTAGTTGAAACAGTGGAAATTTGAAAATTCAGCTGTCGCATAACTTTCGCTGATTTGGTGGGTCTGCTCTAGTTGGAACTAACATGGAATTACACCATAGTGTTTTGGAATGTAGGTAATTCTAGTTGTGGAACAATAAAACATGAATTGAATAAGCCATTACAGTGACCCCCCCGCCTATTGCGGGGGTTAGGGACCCAACCCGACCCGCGATAATTGAAAACCCACAATATGCAGATGCAGGTTGGGCCGGGCCTGGGGAGCCTAGCTGGGGGCTCTTGTATTTACCCTCAGCCTGGTGCTGCCCCAAAGGGGACTGTGAGGACCTTCCTGGGCCTTTGGGGGCCTCCAGAAGGCTCGGGAAGGCCCTCGCAGGCCCATTTGGGGCAGCACCAGTCTTGGGGTAAGTAAGGGAGGCCTGAAACAGGCCTCCCCCTCCTTACTCCAGGGGACCGCAGTATATGAACCGCGAATGGGCGGGGGACCACTGTATAAGATATACCTCTTGAAATGAGTGTGTTCCCCCTCCCCCCAACTGTTTTTGCACAGTCGTCTTCTTGGTGAAGAGAGGTAAAGAGCAGAGTGTCCTCCAGCAGACTTCAAAAACCTAAATTCTGCCACCTCCTTGGGCTTCTGGGATTTCATGAGGCCCAGCCAATGCCCCTGCAGACCCAAGCTGGGCCCCTGTCACACAGTTATCCCATTATCGGTGATGAGGGAGACCATCATTGTCTTGTAGGTCTCCCTCCTCTCCCTTCTGCTGTAGGGATGTGACAGTGGTGGAATCTCAGGGCTGGAAGATCTTCTTGGTCAGAAAATCAGGAGCTGAGGGATAGACATCCGGGAAGGACTGGTGGCCATCATGCTCCTGTTTCTTGGCGGCATCTCTCTGGGTACAGTTGGAGGCAGATTGCTGGAATTCTGACCCCAGTCTAATCTAATCTAATCTAACTGAGAAAGGATCTTTTTATCTTCTCCCTCTGCTTTTGGACAATGGGGTCATTTTGTCTATCCCAGGTTCCTGCTCCGAAATTGTCCCACCCTCCCAGAATGGCACGTGCATACAGAGCTTGGGGTATATGTTTTGTGAGACTACAATTCCTAGAATTCTTCACCCACTCTTAAAAAAAAAAAAACCTCCCAAGCTCTGCATGCAAAATCTAAATGGCCTTGGCCAGTTTAAGCAGCCCTGCAGTGCCTGCTTACCTGGGAATAAGTCTGCATGCAGGGTTTGCCTCTGAACACGTGTGTGCAGGCTTGAGCTGGGGATGTGCCACTGAAGTGGGAGAACAGCCCACAGCCTTCCCTGAATTCAGCCAGAGCCCGTCTTCACGGCTTTTGCCCAGTCCAGGGGAAAGGGCTGGGTCCTGGGGTGTGCTCTACGCTCAGCCTTTCAGTGTGGGCTCTGGTGTCAAAGGGGCCTGTGTGTCAGTCCAGCATCTTGGCCTCCTGGAGGAGTTGCCTTGACTCCTTCCCTGGGGGATGCCTTACAGTCCCCTCTTTGTCTGTATTGCAGCTGCACAAAGATCCCTTTACTTCGGCCTAGTTGCCCTTAAAGGGGAAGAGGCCGGCTCTTGAAAATGAGCCCAGTTGAAGCACAGGAGAGCTCAGAAAATGTGGAGCCACCTTCCATTAATAACCACTTTTTTCCTTTTTTACAAACTGAAGAACTTCATCTATGTAATTTACTGTTCTCATCTTCCCCACTCCTGGACCCACTGGGCTGAAAAAGCATGCCAAAGTTGACTTTGCGAGATGGATACCAACCAGGGAGCTGGAGGTGGTGAATTTTCCTTCTGAGGGTCCATGATGTTAAAAAGCACCCTTTGCCTCAGGATAACCTGGCTTTCTATGTTCCTGTCAATCAACCTCAAGTGTTGCTTGGCGCAGTTATCATTGGCAGGGAGAGAGAAAGTCACATTTGTGTCTCTTTGCTGCCTGATGTTTGGCCCAGAATATGGGAGAAGACCGGGTGAAATGCATCTCTTTTACTTACAACAAGGGAAGCAGGCAAAAAGTCTCGGAAGAGGTGCTCGCTTATTCAGCACATAGGCAAAACAAAAGCACGCAAACAGCCCAATTCCTGGAAGATGTCTATATATCTCACTGTATGTCACCTTGGTTTACAGTTAAGAACCCTCCGGTGGAACCTTCCCGATACTTGTCTGTGCCTCCCAAAGTCCCAGACAAGATGGGATTTGATGAGGTGAGGCATCAAATAATGATGAAAAATAAGCAAATCTGTGGAACTGTGCTTTCTCTGTACACTTTAGGTCGAGTGGGTCTCAACCTCCAGGGTTTAGAGCCCACAACTCACACTTAACACACAGCGTGAGTTCCTGTTTGAAGAATTCCGCCTGCTTGCCATTGAGATTCTATAAATATGGGCATTTAACAAACCGACTTGACTATGTTTTACTCTTTTGATGCCAATAAATGTATTCTAATTCTAATTCTAATTCACAACCAGAGACCTGACAGAACCCAAACAAAACCATTTAATCTTAATCTTAATTTAATTTAATTTAATTTAATTTAATTTAATTCATTTTATTTTATTTATTTATTTTTGAAGAAGTATTTTTCTCTGTTCCCAGGGATTCTGTTGTTCTGTTTCTCCTTAGTGTAAATTAATGTGAAAGGGAGGTAGTAGATCTGCAGAAATACCCAATGTTTATTGTTCACATGCCAAAAGGTCACAGATACTGTAGGTGAAACAGAGTCCACGGAAGAGGACAAAGCAAGATTACAAAAGATCACAAGAGCAGCCTTGCTGGAACAGGCCACAGACCCTCCAGTCCAGCATTCTATCTCACACGGTGGCTCACTAGTTGCTTCAGGGTATTCCCAAGCAGATGTCTTCACCTGCTTGGGAATACCCTGGGTTGGAGCATCCTGCCTATCTCTCCAAGCTAGAGGTTGTCCTTAGACATCCATCATGATAGCCATTGATACCCTTGCTCTCCATGAACTTGTCTAATCCTTTCCTAAAGCTGTCAAGGCTGACAGCTGTCACCACTTCTTCTGGCAGGGAGTTTCACAGACCAGTGATCCTCTAGGTGAAAAAGTACTTTCTCTTATCTATTTGTGATCTAGCACCCAAAAGTTTCATGGAGTGCCCCCTAGTACTAGTGTTTTGTGATAGGTAAAACAGTTTTTCCTTATCTGCTTTGTCCACACCGTGTATGATTGAGGGATGATGATGGCTTTGAGGGAGTGTAAATTCTTAATAATTTTATGGAGCTCTTACATCCCTCCTGGACTGCTAAAGACTTCTATCAGTGCTAAATTTGCCACTTAGAATCCCTGATATAGGTAAGAAAATCAGTTTTGATTGATAGCGATTCTTTGCAGGACTACTCAGGACTGGTTTCCTGTCCCCTCCTTCTGCTGGCTCTTGAGGACTGCAGTGTGCCCAAGATTACACAGGCTTTCTTGGGAGGCATGGGGGGGGGGAATCGAACTCCTGAACTCTGGATCCACAGTCAGATCCCCCAACTCACTGACCTATCCAGCCAGCAAGGCATATGTAAGGTTGCATTGCTTCTTATTCCGCCTCTTCATTTCTTGCCTGCCACATTCTGTCCTCCACCCCCCACACACCCCGGGGCCAGGTCTTCATGATCAACTTGAAGCGTCGGACAGATCGCCGAGAGCGGATGCTGCGGACCCTGTACGAGCAGGAGATTGACTGCAAAATCCTTGAGGCTGTGGATGGGAAGTGAGTATCGTGGACATACAATGCCAAGTGCCCGACTAGTGCCAGAAGATCAAAAGCACAAATTGGTTCCCGTACATCCTCCAGCGGCATTGTGTGTGTGTGTGTGTGTGTGTGTGTGTGTGTGTGTGTGTGAATGGTGCTCATGGGAGGTCTTGGGTCTGCTTACAGGGCCAGTTGTATTGTAAGAAACTGGGTACCCTCTCAGCCTGTAGCATATTTATGAGGAGGGTCTGTTGTTGAAAGGAGAGTGCATGGCTTTGCATGCAGAAGGTCTGACTTTTAGTCCCTGTCATTTCTGGATACAAGCACCATGGGTAGCAGATGATGGGAAGGGTTCTTCCTCCTAAATGGCTAGGAGTCTATGGCTTGTTGTTACCATGCAGAAAAGACGAGTCCTTGGCAAATACTCTAAACTTTGTAGTCACTCTCAACCCAGTTTAAAACTAAAGGTAAAGGTAAAGGTCCCCCCCTGCACTTGCATGCTAGTCATGTCCAACTGTAGGGGCAGCACGCATCACTGTTTCTAAGCCAAAGAGCCAGTGTTGTGCAAGTCCGTGGCTCCGTGGCTGGCATGGCTGAACACATTTCTGCGCACGGAACATTGTTTACTTTCCCACTTTTTATGGCATTACCTATTTATCTGCTTGCATTTACATGCTTTTGAAATACTAGGTTGGCAGGAGCCGGGGTTAACAGCGGGAGCTCACTCCGTTGCGTGGTTCCTGGGATTCGAACTGTTGAGCTGCTGACTTTGCAGCCGACGTTTCAGTACTCTAGTCCCCTGAGCCAACCCAGTTTAGGCCGTGGCCAAAAAACACAATATGAAAGAAATATGAGCCAAATCAGAGATTTATAAGTTGGTTAATGGACCTAGTAAAGTAGTGTGTGAATAATTGTCTCCAGTCTGTGGCTCCCTCTTAAGATATTTCAAGGGGCCCCGGGTGGGGGGGGGCTGCGTATGGGCCCTGTTGAGATTGGCTAAACTGTGATTGTGTCTTCCCTGATCCAAAGAACATCAGATGTGAAACCTTTAGAGGTGCATGTGAGGATAGTAAAGGGAAAGAACCAAATGGAGGACTAGCTAAATTGTTTTGTGGGAGGAGCGGATGCGGCCAGTGTACGTGGTAATCCTGGGAAGTGATGGAGAACAGAAGCAAAATAAGTGCCCAGCTGTGACCAGGGGGTCTAGTGGTAGACCAGATTGTTCGAATAGAACAAAGCAAAGCAATTAAAATTAATTTGGGAGATGACAAGAAGATTGCTCACAGGATTGAGTGTTCTCATAATCCAAGAGAACATGGCGCACTCATCATTTCCAACATCTCCTCTTCAGATCAATCCTAGTACTTGCCTCTGTTGCTTTTCTTCATCAGCGCAGGTGATCAGACATGCCTGAACCTCTGTAAATATATATTGGCATTCAAAGAAAGGAGAAACCCCAGCAGCAGAAGTACACATTCAGAGGGAGAAAATCTGGGCTGACTCTCACTGAGCTGTGTGTTGTGCAACCCCATGGAGAATCCTGTGATTCTAACCACACAAGGCCTGGAGCAGCCTGGCTTGGGCAGAGATGGGAGTTGAACAAGAATGTGTCTGCCTCCCCCTCCCCTCACCGGGACGCCCCCTGCTGGCCGTTTTTCCTCTCATGCCTTTTGTTTGCTTCATCTTCAGAGCCATGAACAGCAGCCAGGTGGAAGCCATGGGTATCAAAATGTTGCCAGGCTACAAGGATCCGTACCATGGGCGCCCGCTCACTAAGGGGGAATTGGGCTGCTTTCTCAGCCACTATAAAGTGTGGCAAGAGGTAAGTGATGCTCCCTTTATAAAACTGGCCCACAAGAGTGGAGGTTAACCTTGGGCCTCCCAGTTCATTTGGTCTTGGACTCCAACAGTCTTTTGCTATATAATAGGGGCAAGCGCCTTACAAAAATCAACACACTGTTTTGTCGTTTCATAACATTTTGAACCATTTCAAAATGAAACAAAATGGCAGGCGGTGTCGTCCCAAATTGAAATGATGTTTTTGGTTCAGGAGGAACCAAACCGGGGAGCCGCTGCCAGATCTCGCTTCAGCAGCAAGATTTTCCTGCTGTTTTCCTGCTCTCTTCTTGCCCGCCACCGCCTCCCAGCTGCTTTTGACAGCTCAAGCAGCCAGGCAGCAGTAAATTTACTGCCTGACTGTTCCTTTCTCCCCTGCCACCCCCTCCTCCCAGTGGGGTGTTTTAAACAGGGCGTACTGTGAGCAATGGGGTCCTCCCCCATTGCCCACAGCCCTCCCTATCCAGAAAACCCTCCTGCTGGAGGGGGGAGCGCAGGAAAAAGAAGGAGGCAGCGGTAACTTCAAATGGCGCTTGAATTTACTGCTGCCCCCTTCCTTCTTCCTTGCAATCCCTGCCTCCCAGCTGGTTTTTTTTTACAGGTAGGGCTGTGGGGAGGGGGCCACCTCCCTCCCCACGGCCTTCCATATAAAAAAAAGCAGCTGGGAGGTGCTGGAAGACCAGGGGATACCCTGCTGTTGTGGGTGCTGAGATCACAGCAGCAGAGAATCTTCTAGTTTCATAGTGTCTCTCAGCTGGTGTTTTTTTTTTTTACACGGAGGGCTGTGGAGAAGGGGGCACCCCTTCCACTAAACCCTGACCTGTTAAAAAGTCCCAGCTGGGAGTTGGGGGGGAGGGGCAAAAGGCAGAAAGGAGCAGGCAGCAATAAAAAACTCTGTTCCTTTCTGCTGTTCACCCCTCCCGCACCTGGGTTTTTTGTTTTTTTTTTGACAGGTGGGGCTGTCCCCACTGGCAACAGCCCGCCCTGTCAAAAAAACCTCACCTGGGTATTGTCATCTTCTGTATCATTTCATTACTCATGTTTCATTGCTAAAATTCAATAAAACGTAGCTTAGTACTGAAACGAAACAAAATACGATAACGAAACAAAACAAAACATTTTCCATTCCGTGCCCATGTCTACTTTATAATGTTGGGCAGGGCTGATACGGAGTTGTAGCCAAAAAAAAAAAAAAAAATCTGGAAGGCCAAAGTCTTCTTGGACTAGATCTGACCAAGGACCCTGTTTTTATAGGGTCAGATTGCTGGATGACCTTTCTAAAAAATACGGTGTGTATGTAAGCTTGGATTCTGTATGAGCCCTGCAGCAACTGCAACAGGTTGTAGAAACGGCTTCTTAAGAATCTTAGTTTCCATTGGCGGTGGGAGTGGGGGGGGGCAGAGCTTCCAGCCCTTTGAGTTACTCTTGCAAGCCAATAGCCAATGCTTGGTGGCATCTCAAAAACTTGGAACTCGAAGAACCACCATTACAGGTAAGTAACCCCTTTTTTCCACCAGGATCTTTGCCCCTCTGCTTTGGGAGGCAGATTTGCATGTGATTCATCTTGACAAACTGTTATCCTCCATATTAGATTGTGGAATATAGGACTGTGGATTCCGCAAGAGAGCAGAAAAATTGCAGAAGATATTAAGTGCAGAATTCCACCTTCTGAGAATCCTAGTTTTTCTCTTTATATATATGAAACTTTGTAGCTCTTATAGTTGCATGTGTTTTGTCTGTGCCT
>JAHTLZ010003468.1:6042545-6082966 GCA_023846285.1 Phrynocephalus versicolor | reverse complement strand
AACTCCCCTCATCCCGCAATGGATGTGTGGTTAGATTACTTCGTACCGGTCCCAAGCGGGTCTGCGAACAGCAATGAGATGGACGTGAAGTATCAGCCTTATTTTCAAAACCTTTGCCTCCGTAGATAGTTCACTTGCTCATCTTTCTGGCAGGGGGAGGACAAAGATAACCCAAGTTCCTGTGAGTTGGTGAATTCAAGGTGTCTCTTGCCTTGTTCCATTGCATGTGCTCTAGTGTGTTGTAACTGGTCTATTTCCTTTTTTTTTTTACAAGACAAGTTAAGATAACAGTACAATAGCGTCTCAATATTTATACATTCTATAGGACCAATACCCTTTTCAAAATCCACCCACTAATTCATCTTCCAACACAGTTAATTGTGACACACACACAAATAAATTCTTTTAAAATGTTACATTCCAGCAGTCAAAATTATTCCCCATAACACATTCCTCATTTTTTGTGTTAATTCCATACGTTAACAAGGGCATCCAGGTTTTCATAAATGTATCATGTTTTATTTCCCCTCTATATATTTTAATTTGATAGGTCAACTTTTCCATAAGAGCCATTTGCCAGATTCTGTTCAGAAATTTTTGTAGTGAGAGATCTTGAGCATTTCTCCAGTTTTTTGCAATTTCAGCTCTTGCTGCACCAATCAAATTTGCTATTAAGTCTTTATATGATAATTTTTCATTTCCATCCTTAAATATTGAAAATAATAGTAAAGCTTCATTTATAATTATTCTTTGTTTTAACAGGGTTTCTATCCATTTAATTATTTCCTGCCAATATGCTCCTACTTTGGGGCAAGAGATCCACATATGTTCTAGGGTGCCTTTGCTTCCACAATTCCTCCAACAATTGTCTGGAATTTGTTGATTAATTTTATGTAATTTTGTGGGATACCAATACCATCTGTGAGCTACTTTTAACACCAGTTCTTTCGCTTTAGTTGATATTGATTTGTAATAAGGATATGTGTTCCATATTCCCATCCATTCTATTTCCGAAGAGAGAGAGAGAGATGCATTATTGGAAATGAAAAATAAGGCTTACATTGTGACAAGCTAATCAACAGCACTGGTCTTTAATTGGTATTAGGGACCTACGATTGAGTTACTTCAGCTTGTGGGCTTCCCAAAGCATCAGCATGGCCACCATGAGAGCAGAATGGCCCGATCCAGCAGGGTTCTTAGGTTCCTAACTGGATCACCAGCACGCTTATTGGTGTTTCTGATTTTGTGTGTGTTCTGGCTGGCAAAAACAAAGAAACATTGTGGACCAGGGCACAGGACAGTGGCAGGAGGAAATGAACCGTGACCATACCAGGATTAGAAAGATGGGTCTCTGGTGTGGAGAGTTAGAAATTGGCTGAAAAGGTTGAAGGTAATGGGCTTCTGAGGCATCAGAAACTCTGCTCTCGTTGCTGCTGCTTAACAATCATGGTTGATCTAATACAAGTTCAGTGTTTGCTTCATGGATTGGTTTTAAGAAAATAACTGTGCCACCCACTTCTTCCATTAATCTTGAGTTTGTGTGACTCACGGCATACCCTGTGTGCGGCAATAATATGTGGTGCTTCACACCCTTGTGTGTAAAACGGTTACAATTGTGTGGGCATAGAACAGTCCTCCCTAGCCTGTTGCCATCTAGAAGTCATCCAAGCCCCTTACATGAGTAGCAAAACATTTCAATCTCACAAGAAAAGGAGCCCAGTTGTCATGACTCCACTTCCAGATACACTCGCCTGGATGACTGAGAATCTCCACAGACATGCCGTCTAGAACTGTTGAACTGCAACCCCCATAATCATCTCAGTTGGCATGGATGCCAGTCATTCTTTCCAGGGAGGATGGAAATTGTATTCCACTACATCGGATCCAGAGAGGAAGGCTAGAGAGCCACATGTGGATCAGGGAAGATAATCATCTATAGCAGTGATCCACCTTTTTCCCCATGTCAGTGCAAGTTGTCCTAGGAGATATTGCATCACAATGATGAGATGGTTCAAATTCTGGATCTCTGAGCATGACTGCGCAGATGGCACCCAGTCCTAGCTTGCTACTTCCTGCGGCCTACCCCACTTGGGAGTCCAGGTAAAAAACTCAACCCAGTATTAGCTCACTTTGGACAAGGAAGTCTCTAGTGATTTCATTTCTTCCTGATACATGGACAGGTCAAAAGCCAGATAAAGTGTGTGGCATGTAAGAATCAGATGAAATGTGAGATCTCTTCTTACCTTGACCCTTGTCGGGATGCCAACCACCAGTGTGTTCTGTACAAAAGTCTTGCGCAACCCCCATTAAAGCTCAGTAGGACTTCAGCTGAAGAATAGATGAAGTACCTGACACTCTCTCACTTTTCACAAAGCCCTTGGATGAGTAAAGGTAAAGGTTCCCCCTGCACATGCATGCTAGTTGTGGCCGACTCTAGGGGTGGTCCTCATCTCCGTTTCCAAGCCAAAGAGCCAGTGTTGTGCAAGTCCGTGGCCATGTGCCAACATAGCTGAATGCATCCCTGCGCACGGAACACTTATTACCTTCCTTCTTTTTATGGCAGTGCCTATTTATCTCCTTGCATATACATACATGTTTTTGAACGGCTAGGTTGGCAGGAGCTGGGGTTAACCGCGAGAGCTCACTGCATTGAATGGCACCTGGGATTCGAACCGCCAGAGCTGTGTGCTGACTTTGCAGCTGACACTTCAGTGCTCTAGCCCAGGATGGCAAACACTTGAGCCTATTTATCACAGGTTGGAGGCTGACAGTAGTCTATAGTTTGGCCTGCATTCAAACTATAACCGTCCCCTTGATCAAATAGTTTTGGGTGGCTGTTTGGGGGCTTTCTTTGCGAGTGGGCAAGTTTGTAGTCCCCACGATTACAAATGTGCAAATTTGACCATAAGAAGATACCAAAGGACTTAGAAATTGGTCATCAATAATGTACAAATTAATTTTGTTTCACTTATAGAGGGGATCTGAATATTGATTATTTCCCTCCGAAGATCGCCATGTGTTTGAGATAAAGGGAGAGGAAAACCAAAAGGCATCAGGGGTTTTGTTCTGTGACTGAACTATCCACATTGTGCCAGCACGATTCAAGTAGTCTTAACTGCTCCTTTGAGTTTTTTTCTATTTTGAACAAACATCGAAAATGGTCTGGCTGTCATGTGTTGTCTCAGTGCTGTTTCTTCACAAGATATCTGACAGATGGTTCTGTTCTTACAATGCTGTACCGATTAATTAGAATGGACAACTGCATGCACGTAGCAGCATGCACTATAAAGCCGCCATTTCTCAACCTTTTCTTTAGCTGCTACCACAAACACAATATGCAAGAAATAGCAGCCGATACAGGATCGTATGAATCTTCTAAGGTGGTTGTTTCCAGTCTGTGCCCCCCTTCCAATGTGGCAGGGGACCATATTGCCCCCATCCCAGTTGAGAATGGCTGCTCTAGAATAAACATGTTATATGTCACAGGGACGGGGGAAGGACCTTCTACAATACTTTTACTGTATGGAGTGTGCTACCCATTGTTATAACCAAGCGACCTTTATCTGCTCCAGCAAATTCCTTTCCACCCCGTTTCCTAGCTTTCCCACCCCTGCAGACCCCGATGGCTGCAGAAATCACCAGTGGCCTGCTTTAGGATTCCTCTTCGCTTACAAGCTTTCCACCGTGGAGATTATTTCATATTTCTGCAAAACTGCACTACCTACCCACCCAAGCTTCTGCTGTCTTCCTCTTGTGCGTGGGTGGTGCACTGATTGCTTAAGGACCAGCAGAGACCTGATACTGCTGTCCATGTTGTGGTTCATATAGAAATTGATTTGGTTTGTAAAAAAAAATTCCATATTTTACTACCTTCACACTGGACCCATAATAGTTGGAGTTAACATTCTGATTGGATTGGGCTCCAGCAGCCTATCAGAGGTTCTTCAGTAAAAGCAGTTGTATTGATGAACCACTGTTAATCTTTTGCTGCAACTACAGGTAATCTGTCAGCTTTGCAGGTAAAGGCAGAGGTGACTTAAGGACACACAACAACTGGGGATCAGGTAATTGTCAGGTGACCCCATGAAGGAGAGATCTCCAAAATGTCCTGTTCTGAAAGGCCTGCTCACCACTTGTAAGCTGAAGCCTGTGAATTCTTTTAGGGAGTGAGTCCATCTTACATTTGAGTGCTTTCCTTAATTAACGAAGGAGAAGCAAAATGCAATTCTCCAGATCTTGAACTGCAACATCCATCTTGGCCAGTGGTCAAAAGTGATAGACTTCTTAATATGTGGAGGGACACTGTTTCCCCACCCCTACATGTAGGAGGGGGCATTTCAGTATCAATGTGGTCAAAGTTGGTGTTCTTCTACCATGTAGCACCCCAGTAACTGGCACCGCTAATGGTGTTTGAAGCCCCACTTCCTTATCCGGAACAGTTGATGCCTCTGGGCTTTGAGTTCTGCAGACCCTGTGATGACCTGTTTTCTTAGATTTTCCTTTGCAGAAGGGTGGGGTGGGGGACTCTTGGCCAAGCACCTAGATTCTGTGTGCAACTTGCACACTTTCTGGCACACAGCAAACTATCAATTCAAATGGTCCAACCCACATCTTTCCCATACTCGGCTGATATTCTCACTAGATCACACAGTTCTAGATGCATGGCCTAAATAATAAATAAATTCACAGCTGTTGCTAGTTTGCACTTTTCTTAGCAGAACTAGCAAATCTTAGTCCATTGCAACTTCCAAAAGATTGTACCACTCTATAAATGCTTGGAGTTTTACTCAGTCTAGACTGCACCTCTCAATGTCTATCCTTTCTTCCTTGCTGCCTTCTTCCCTTTATGTAATTTTGTTTCATGCAGCCTATTCAGCAATTGATTTCCTTCTTCCTTTCATTTAGCTGATTTGTTACATTCATTTTGAGCCAAGATGTCTCTCTCTGCAAAGAGAAAAAGAACGATCCTTTAGGTTTTGGGATCCATGTGCCACCCAAACAGCGCAACATCTGTATAGCAGTAGTTCCCAATTTTTGCTCCCCGGATAAGTTTTGACTACATCTCCCCAAACCCTGGCTATCACAGCTGGTGGAGATGACTTGAGGGAGTTTTAGCTCAAGAGCAACTGGGGGGAAACCAAGGGTGGAAACCACTGATGCTTATGATGGAGTCATCAGAAGTATTGAAAAAAAAAAGCTCAGGGAAGGGTAAACAGCTCAGGACCAAAATCAGCAGTACACCTCCACTTGAAGGACAAAGGGCACTCATTCACAGATGAGGATGTACACAGACAGAGAAGATAGGTGGTTTGAGAGAGGAGTCAGGGAAGCTATTCATGTGAGCATTCAAACCCCCTCTCTCAACAGAGGTGGAGGCCTCAGGCATAGCCTATCTGCTACTTATCAGGGTGTGCTTTCAATGATACCCAGACAAATCAAAAAGCCTTCCCCACCAAGGCCATAGCTAATGACTCATACTTTATAGGTTTCAGCACCTTAGGCTATTGTTCACCCTAAGGCTATGGATACTATTGTCTACCTAATGAGCCTATTCAGGCCACTGTCCATCTTATGAGCTTATTTCAGACCAGGGTGACAAGAGGTCAAAACTGACTATAAGATGGAGGACTTGCACTAGCTGTATTCAGACTGATGAAGCTGTTTGGATGAGCAGCGAAACATTTCTATCAAGAAAAAGAAGTCCAGTTGCCATGACTCAACTTCCAGATAAACTCACCTGGATGACTGTGAATCTTCACAGACATAAGCCAGATCTTACCGTATCCTCTTGATTTCATATGATTTTTGCATGGGATCTTTCCCAATCACCATAAAATCATCCTCTGCACTAATATATCTGACAGCCCATCTCTTGCCAGATGGATCATTATATCTTTCTGGTACATCTTCCTTCCTAGGTCCCACCTCTCTGCACACAGATTGTAATTTCTACTGTACTGCCTTGACTTGAGCTACTGCAAAATTGGGTGCCTCTACTATCCAGAGAAGCAAACCCATGCAACATAATTAATCATGTTGATTTGTTGTATATATATTTTAAAAATCATTAATAAGGAAATGAAACAAAATGAAATGCTATTTTTCTGTTTCATGCCCATCTCTATTCAATAGTGGAAAAAAAAATCTAGATTGTGTATTCAAGCACCATCGTTCCTTGGTCTTCATATTTTTCTTTTTGAAAAATTACAGCTGTCTGTATTAGGAGGATGGGAGGATGGTTCATATATAATATTTAAATCCATACCTTTTTGGACACACTCTAAAAGAATGTCCCCCCCCCATCCTTCCACCTATCAATTTGAAACCTAGCATCTTTAATGCCCTTAGAAGAGGCAACTGTCCTTAACATCTTCTTTCTGGTCTTCTGCAAATTAAAAAGGTAATTAGCATTTTCATTCCAAAGCCAGTCTTTCAAAGGCATAATAGCACAAAGCTGCTCGCTTATTTTTCACCTATGATTTGCTACCATGCAAATCTTATCTGTCCAGATAAGAAGGCATAAGGAACTAGAATCGATAGCATTGGCTGATGATGCCAATATTTCTCAGCCAAAGTATTTTAAAATTATGGGATGGATCCACCTTATGCAGCAGAAACTGTACTTCCGTTCATTATGCATTGGCTCCAACCATTCACCATCAGGCCTTTATAAATCTAGTGTAGTATTTGCTGAGACTCAGTAACAAAACCTTTTCATTTCCGTTAAAACCTGCAAAACAATGTTCACTCCGTGTTTTTGCAGAGGCAGCCAGCATACCAGTGTTTCCACAGGGTGTATTTATTTTGTCCGGCAGAAGGAGACAGAGTGACACAAGTAATTCTGGGTACCTCAAAAAAGCAAGCAAAAAGAGAAAAGAAAAGAGGCCTTTTGTTTGGCTGTGAGGGGAAGTGACTTTTGTAATACTATTCCCTTGGTACTTAGTACTTTCCTCTGGTTTTAATAAAGGATAGTATTAGACATATTTAAAAACACTTTTTTGGGGGTTAAATGCAATTGGATAATTTAGAAAGAGTGGCAAGGGAGACTGAGGTGTCAATCTGCTGTTGCCTTCCTTGCACTTACCAAAATGATTAAAGCTGCAGATCAGTAAAAACAGGCAAAGGACATTTTAATAATTGTTCAAAACTCAGATGGTAATTTGATCCCTAATTTATCTACTGGTATTCTTCATTTTCATCTGCACTTAACAAGACAGCTTGTTATTAAAGAGAAAGTTTTGCTGGGTGGCAATTTTGATCATTAACTCAAATCCGGCCACCAAATGAATCCTTTTGGGGCCTGGCAACCTCCTTACCAAAACACAACTGTCTCTCCCAAGAGCGGACAAATCCATTCTCTCTGGACACGACAGTAGACATTTCTGCAACATTTTAATAAGGCCCTTGGTGCTATCAAGCAAACGCTACTTTTTAAAGTAACAGATCTTTAACAAACTTTCCCCCCGTTTTGCAATACCCTGGGTGGACCATTACCTTCATGAGAAGGTGGCACATTGCCATGCTCTGTTGTGTTGCTTTGGGTTCGAGTTTGTTGGACACCTCAGATGGAAGGCAACCTGTAGCCTCCATATGTTGTTGAACTCACAGCATCTTTCAAGATTCTTTGCAGTAATTGACTAGCAATGGTGGAAGTTGCAGTCCCAACATGGGGGGCACACTTTGCTCATCACTTTTTCAAAGATACAAAACCCTGATCCCTTTTACAAAGCGGTAGCAACAGTTTGCACAATATTAGTTAGCTGGAAGGCTTGACACTTGAGGTTGGCATCACAGGGCATCACATAAGGTCCAAAGCCTGGTCCTTGAGTCTCTTCTCCCTCCTTCTCCCTGATGGAACCTCTGACTTCTCCTCCTGCTCTTTGCCCAGGCTACCTGGCCTCAGGGGCGTAGCTAGGGTTTTCAGCACTTGGGGATAAAGTCAATTTTTGTGCCCCTTCCTGTTCAGTGCTTTAACAAACCAGTGGCAGCTGAATCCAGCCTTGGGACAGGCAACCCCAACTGAGAAGCCTCCTGACAGCAGAGTGGCAGCTGCTAAGGGGTGAAATCAACCCTCAATATCTGAGGAATGACACACACCTTGGACCAACCCAGTGAGGGCCTATTCCTCTTTGTCCAGGCAAGGGTCCCCTCCTCTCCCAATACTGCCCTCCCGGGTCTCAGAGCTCAGCTGGAGCTGGAGTCACGCCAGCCACCTTTTTCACGGCCAGCTCGAGCTTCTGTATCAATTATGTACATTAGGGGTGGGCAGCAAACGAACAATGACGTGCTGTTTCATCGTTTCATTAGCTAACAAAATGAAGCAAAACAATGACATGGCATCTTGTTACGAAACAAATTGCTCTTTTTTCTTTGAAATGAACCAATTTGTTTCTCTATAGCTCGGCCCCCTGGAGTCCAAGAGACCCCAAATTTGGAGTGATCTATCTTTGGACTCTCCCCTTTAACCTCTCTAAATTTGGAGTAATTTGGTGTTGGGGGGCAGAGTTATTAAACTTCAAAGGGGGAACCACACTCACCGTGCTGTTCAGGATCTATCATGGCCCAGTTTTTCTAAGGCTTTCCCTGGCCGAATACCTTGGGGTGCCACACTCGCAGTGTTGCCTCTGCCATTCCTGGGGGTTCCACTCACTCTCGCAGTGTTTAGGATGGTCTCAAAGGGCCCGTTTGCTGAAAGGCCTTCCTTGGCTGTACCTGACCTGTGGGTTCCACTCACTCTCCCAGTGTTGAAGAGGATCTCAAAGGGCCGTGTTCAAGTAAGGGGGCAAAGAAAAAGAACAACAACTCATCCAACCTTGCTGCCAGGAGCTGACTCACAAAGTGCAGTAACCATAACCAGTGCTTCTGGGACTGTGTCAGCAGCAGCAGTGCACAGCTGCCTCAAGCTTGGGAAGGAGTCAATTTAAGCAATTGGCACCACCAGCCATGGTCTATGTTTTCACATGGCCCCAGTCCCCAAACTTTTCTGCCGACATCATGGCTCTCCAAAGCTTTCCTCGGGGGTTCCATTCACTGTTGCAGATGTGTTTCAGGGACTTAAATGTCCCATTTGCTCTTTGGCCTTCCCTGAACGTACCAGGGGTTTCCATTCTCACAGTGTTACAGAGGGCTGCCTGAAACCTGGGACTCTGTTAGCAAAAAGACAGAACTTGCAGCCATCCTCATGGCTCCCCACTCCCCAGCGCTTTCCTGCAGCACCTCATCTCACTGCTCAGGGTCTGAATTGCCCTAAAATAATTTAAGTTGCAGCTTTGCTTGCAACCAAAGGGTCCAGTTTGACGTACAATGCAAGGCAGTTCATGGGAGTAACACTTTTGGATCGCAAGTCAACATCTTTGCTGGTCAGAACTATGATCAACAGGTCCTAGATGGATTCTTGGGTTTTTTGTTTTTTGTTTTTTTGTCAATACCTCCACGAGAAGAGGGAAAGGGATGGGAGAGAGGAATTTTGCTCTCTGCTGCAGCCTGGCTTACTAGTGTGGGGTTCAAGGGAGAGTTTAATTTTCATGCCTCCTCTCTCCACCGTATGCCCCATCTCTGACCACAGATTACACATCAGGATCAGATTACACCCCTATTACAGCAGCTCCACTGGCTGCCAATCGGTTTTCAGGCACAATTCAAAATGTTGGTTTTAACCTACAAAGCGCTAAATGGCCTGGGTCCAAACTACTGTACCTCAAAGATCAAATCTTGCAGTATGAGCTGAATCGGGTGCTAAGGTCATCAGAAGAGGCCTTTCTCTCTACCCTGCCACCTTCACCGGTGCGTCTCAGAACACATGAAAGGGCCTTCTCTGTTGCTGCTCCCCGAGTTTGGAACTCCCTCCCACTGGAGGCCAGGACGGCCCCGTATCTGCTGTCTTTCCAAGAAGCAGGCAAAGACCTTCCTCTTCAGGCAAGATTTCCCTGAATGTGGGACTACCTATTATGTGACTTTGATGGATTAACATGCATGGTTGCTTAGACTGAATTCATAATAATACCTGTTTTCCATGTTAGTTTCTATATCTCATAATGGATTTTCCCTTGTTTGTGTGCTGTTTTTAGCTTTAATAATGTCTTGTAATATTGGGGGCATGGTGGCTCAGTGGACTAAGGCTCCAAAAACTGTCAGTTGCAAAGTCGGTAGCTTGGCAGTTCGAATCCTGGATGCCACACAGCAGAGCGAGCTCCCGCTGATAACCCCAGCTCCTGCCAACCTAGCAGTTCAAAAGCATGTAAATGCAAGTAGATAAATAGGTACTGCCATAAAAAACAGGAAGGTAAAAACAGTGTCTCCTTGCAGCCATGCCAGCCACGTGGCCATGGACTTGCACAACACTGGCTCTTCGGCTTGAATACGGAGATGAACACCACCCCTAGAGTTGGACACGACAAGCACGCATGTGCGGGGGGAACCTTTACTGTTACCTTTAATGTTATAAGATGCGTCTTCAAATTCACTGTTCTTCTCTGTTTATCTCTGTCTTCATCCAGTACACAAGATACATATAGTAGATTACATGATATTGATGGAAAAACATTAGAATAATATTAATGGTAAAATATTTAGCAAATACAGAAACATGAAAATGTCTTGTTTAAGATGAAAAGAGAACCATGAAACAACTAGGCTGATCTATTTGGAAAAACTTTTGATATGTGTAACATGGCAGGAGATAAGCAATATATCCTTTTCTTTGTTTTTAAAATAAAAACAAATTATTAAAAAAATCACTGTTCTTACACTTGAATATATCTTAAATATATTGTCCTTCAGTATTGAAAGCTGAGTGGTTTGGAGGTGATCCTGGATAGAAATCAGGTAGATCTGTGCCTTGGATCCATGTTTTTGCGCCACTGTGGAGGCATGAGCTGTAGGACCCATGTTTTTTTGGTGTGCAATCTGAGGATACGGTAAGATCCGGCTTTTTAAACTCACAAACCTATTTTATTTAAATTTGAAGCCTCTCTCTTTAAATTTAAATAAAAGAGGTTTATGCGTAAAAGAAGCCGGATCTTACCATACCCCCTTGATTTCATATGATTTTTGCATGGGATCTTTCCCAATCACCATCAAATCATCCTCTGCACTGATATACCTGGCGACCCATCTCTTCCCAGACAGATCACTATATCTTCCTGGTATATCCTCCATTCCTAGGTCCCATCTCTCTGCACACAGATTGCAATTTTCAGCCTCCTACCCTGACTCTTGAGCAACCCACAACATTGGGTGCTTATAGGACCCAGGGGAACAGACCCATATAATATAATAAATTATTTCACATTGTATTGTTTTGTTATAAAATTGTTTTTCTTGGAAAAAAATGTTAATGAAACAGTAAATGAAATGAAACAAAATAAAATACTATTTTCCTGTTATGTGCCCATCTCTAGTGGTAACCCAGTGAATATTACCACCATAGCCTTGTGAACACTCAGACTAGCTTTCCTTGAGAACTTGGTGGTTTATGTGCTGGATTCCACAGCTCAGGGCTACTGGCCATTTGTTCTCTGAACCTGGCTGGCAACTGGAGCAGCTCTTGGGCTCTCCTGTAAGTGGCTCTTTGTTTGGTAAGTCAGTTATCATGGCACTGAGAAGGATCCCCAGAGCATTCAGACTCAGTGACTATAAGGTTTGGTGGGGCAGAGTGGAGGGAGGAAGGGAATATTTCTGTCTATAATTAAATAAATTCCACCCTATTTTGACGTTGATTTTATCAAATCGAAATGTCCAATCTCCACCCCGGCTACTAAATCCCAATAATATTCATCATTTGGGCTTCTTTTTCAATGAAACCACAGAGGGCAAAACAATAAAATATAATAGTGACTTTCAAACTAGCCCAACACAGCTCTGATGCTGGGCAGAGTGGGAAGGAGAACTCTGAAAGCAAGAATGAAGACGGGGAAAGAGCATGTCTGGACTGGTGAACACTAGTGTGATTGGGTTCGGGTTTATCATTGAATGGAGTCAAGACAAGTGGTGTATCAAACACCACATTAGTCAATGGACTTTTCTTCTCAATGTTTGGTACAGCTTCTTGAAAGTTGCTTAATGATAATGGTTCATTATTAAACATGTTTTCCTCATAGTCTGTTAATAAGGATAATTCCCAAAGCGCAATGTTTTTCTTGTCATATAAGGTTGCTGTGGATGATGTCTCATTCATGGACCCATTCCTCCAGGGTAGACCTGAACGGTCCATTCCATTGGCTCCAACTGTCCATAACTGTCACTCTGCGTCCCCATGTTGTGCGTATCTCTCTTTGATCCTCCCTCTTTCTCCCAAACCTCTTGCCATTCACTCATCTCGACATCCGTCATCCAATAACCTTCCACCACTGTATCTTGTTTTAACCCTTTCCACTGTCTCCCACAATCACCCTCTATTATTGTATCTCCCTTCTTGCACACATCCCTCTCTCTATTAAACTCCTCACTTCTGCTCCTAATCATCCCCAGCCACTTGGACACCATCCTTTCTTCTGCAGCTACTTGAATCTGGCTCCTCTTCACAACTAGGTGGAATCTGGTGCATAGTAAAATTTGAAAAAAACCAAAGTCTCAAGATGAAGCAGAGGCATTTTTCGAAAAACTATTGAACAATGTCCAAACACATCCATAATAGCATATCTATCTCAATGTTGGGTCAAAAACCCAGTGCACCCACAATTAGTTCACATTCATTTTTAGTCTCCCAGCCACTTTCCGGTTCCCACCATCTTGAAGCAACCTTGTGCAAATAGGTGTGAACTCCAGTGCTGGTCCAAGAGGATAAAAGTAAGTGCTTCCTAGGAAAAAAGAAGGGTACCAGTGCCAATCCAAAGAATGACAAGAAGGGGATATTTTGGGAGCAGGGACAGGAATGCATACCCAAGAGATTAAAAGCAGGTTTTGAAAAAAAAATTATAAAGAGGCAGATGTATCACTGCGGTCCAACAAATTACAATAAGATTTTTAAAAACTCTTATTATTAATAAGAGGTAAACACCTATTTTTTATAAACATGGGAAGAATATCAAGGTCGGTCCAAGCCGGTTTCTATTTTTTATTTTATTTTAAATATCAGGTGGATAAGTCAGTCAACAGAAAAAGAAAAGGATTCCTTCCCCATTCTGAAAAAAGTTCTCTAAACCAAACTAGTAATGAGGTCCAAACAGTTCAGTTAACAAACAGACAGGATATGTCTGTGGGAATATTAACCAGTGGCTAGTTTGGCCAGTCATCAAAATCCCAAATCTTATTCCATAATCACATAGACAGATTGGGCTTTTAAAACAATCCATCCATGGTGCCCCTGGGAAAATAATTACTCCATTGCTTTTTAGGGCAGGATGGGGAATATAGCACTGCTGAGTGCTGCTTTTGCTGTTATTTCGGACAGAAACAAAATGGCTTCCTTGAGCAGGAAGAACAAAATGGCCACTGCTTTCCCGTGCATGCCAATGGGCAGGATGCTGAAATCAAAACCCACTTCAATCACTGGGGATTTGTCATAGTCACCCACTTCCTCACAAAGCAACTGGGTCCTGGACAGGTGCAGGAGACCCACATAACTCCAATATAGGGAGGGAGGAAGTTGACTCTCTTCTCTCGCTGTATATGCCTGGCCTTGTATGGAATGTTTTGAGATACCCCAATGCAACACAGAAGAGTTTATTCAAGACCATTCGGGCAGCCAAAAGGTGAAGGCTACCCAGGGATGCCCAGGTTCCTTTCCTCAAGCATGCAAGCATCCAAAGTAGACGAGGTGTGTGTGTAAAAATCAACTCCACCCTACTCCACCACCAGGACAAAATTTCTTCATTCACCCATAGAAAGCCATAGGAATTTGGAAAGAGACCAGTTGGTCTGGGGCTGGACTTCCTGATAATCTGTATACTATCCTCTAACTGACCACACAGCACAGATCTCTTTCCAAGGACACTTGGCAAGGGTTTTTGCCTTCCAGTTCTCTTTGAGGCTGCTCAGAATTGTTGCTACCTCTTCCATTTTCCATCAGAGATTGGTGTGCAATGCCCTCCCCCTCTGTTGTCTCCCTTCCCCAGGGCATTGGTGTACTCTCTCGATCCCTCACCCTGGCTGTTCCCAGTTTCAGTTAATATCACATAAATGCCGGAGGGTGCATCTTGGTTAAAAACGCTGTTGGGCAAAGGGGCCTGTTGGAGGTTAGTGCACTTCAGCAGCGATCTCACAAAGGAGGAATGGATTTCCAGCACTAGATGGTCACACCATGCTCTCTCTGTACAGCTTTTGCCCACTAGCTGACTTGCCACACTTCTAAGAGTGAAGGTAAGGCTTCTCAAGAAAGTTGTGTTTTAAAGGACCAAATGAATGGAGATACTGGGTTCTAAGCAAGGAAGCTTAGTATTGGCAATTGTATTGCTTTTTTGCATATGATTCTAAACTTCTCTCTAGCATACTCTTTTGAAAAGATGTAGAAAGAATGCGGTGAGTGCAACAGTCAGGGAATTGGAAATGTACATATCCTAGGCAAAGTATGATTTACATTTGAAATGCAGAAGTGGGAAAGATAAACTCCAATAGGAGCATAACTTCTAAAAACAATTTATGTGAGCAGTATTAAGTATTGGCTGTAAATCGAAGCATCCTTAATTTGGAAGTACTGTATGCCTGAGTAGGTAGGTAATAGTTTATTGCTAAAAACCATTGGTCATCGCAATCTAGATTAACAGAAAGAAGAAAAATAAAAACTCATAAAATTACATCTGCGACAAATATAATTAAAACTTTTAAAAACCATGTGACACTTGTGGAGCAATATAGTCCTCCCAAAGTTAGAGATTGACCCGGATTTTCATAGCTGCCAGTGCAAACTTTGCAACTTGCTGTGTGACAAACCTGTCTGTGCCGACAAGTAGCATACTAAGTTGGGCTCCAGGGGACCTGTCGGCCAGTGAACTAATAATCCCGCCAAGGAATTTACCTCTGGGTTGTTCGTGAAGGGGGTACCTGAGCAAATAATGGGACATGTCATCTACTTCACCTGAGCCACAAGGGCAAAGTCTATCCGAAGCAGGGATATTATCACGTCTCCCCTCTAAAAAAGCAGAAGACATCGTCTGAAAGCGCAGGGCTGTGAAAGCTGTCCTCAAAGGAGCTGAGGTTAAATTGTGAAAATAGCTTTCCAGCCCGAAAGATGTTTTAAACAAAGGATAATAAAGGGAGAATGGCGATAGTGAGACCACAGCCAATTCCTTCCATTTGGAGCATAAATAAATGTTGTCTTTGACCAATTTTTTGATACTGGGGGAGACAAAAGAGGGCATAGATTCAATATTGATCCAATAGAGGTGTAGTATGGGTCTGACAAGCTTTACCCAGGACTCCCGCAAGGGGTGCTGGAGTTGTTCTATATAGCATTTCTTTGGCAAGCAGGAGTTGCTCATGGCAGCCAGCTTCAACCAGTACATTGCCAAGGCAATGTGTATGTGCGTTTCAATAGGAGTTAGCCCTACTTCAGCTCTTACATATGCAGAGGGTGTGCCACGGGGTACAGCTAGGAGAGATTGGATAAAAGAATTTTGAACCACCTTGAGGTGTGGTGTTTTAGTATACCCCCAGATTTCGGCCCCATATGTTAATTGGGGGACTATCTTTCTTGAAAACACTTCAACTGCAGGGGCAACCAGTTTACCACCTTGGGTTGAAAAGAATCTCAAAAGGGATTGAGTGGAGTGGGAGGCTTTCAAAACTGTTGCTTTCAGATGATGTTTCCAAGAGAGCAGGGCATTAAAATGGAGACCAAGATATCTAAAGTTTCTTAGCTGCTCAATAGGTTTGTTGTCAAGAGTCCATCTATGTCTAGTTCTTTTCCTCCCAAAGACAACTGCTTTGGTTTTAGAGTAGTTAATGGACAGATGTTCTCTGGTACAATAGTTACTCAGCTTAACCAAAAGTCTTCGCATGCCGACTTGCGCTGTAGAAATAATTGCAATGTCATCTGCATAAAGAAGGGCAGAGATCTTAGCATCTGCTATAGAAGGGGGGAAATACTGGACCACTCAGTTCTTGAACAATATCATTAATATAGAAATTAAACAGAAAAGGGGCCAGAAGACAACCTTGCCTGACCCCTCTGTCCGTGGGTATAGATTCTGACAAGAGCCCATTTGCCCCCAGTCTTACCCTGAGATGAGTATTGGGGTGTAGCTGCTGGATTAAAGCTAGAAGTCTTCTATCTATGTTTGTTAGAGAGAGTTTTTGCCACAAAAACTCCATAAGATCAAAGGCAGAACTAAAATCTACAAAGGTCACATAAATTTCCTTCCTACCATGACAAACATACTTCTGAATCAGGTGGGAAAGTACAAAGCATTGGTCCACTGTAGATTTTCCTTTTTGAAAGCCAGCCTGTTCTTCAGCTATGACTGAATTCGTGACTGCCCAACGTACTAGTTTGTCCAGGAGATACTTAGAATAAAGTTTGGAAACTATATTGAGAAGGCTTACAGGCCTAAAATTTTTAGGGTCAGTCTTAGAGCCTTTTTTGTGAATGGGGACAATTATACTAGAGCCCCAGCTCGGGGGGGGATTTTCCCATGTTGATTTATGTAAGTAAACATTTTAGCAAACACTCCGCACCACCAAGGGGGGTTAGACTTAAACAATTCTCCTGGGAGCATATCTTCACCAGGCGCTTTATTACAAGGCAAATAGCCGATCAGAATTTTAACTTCCTCAGGGGAAACTAGTTCCCAAGGAGGGTACTGGGAAAAGTGGAGTAAGTTTGAATGTAAGGGTGACATGATGTTGATTCTGTCACTAGTGAGGCTAAAGAGAGGAGAAAAGTGGGTTTGCCATTGAGAGGAGGTAATTTGATTTTCTAAGGGATCTGCGTAGGGTCTGAGTCCCCTCAACACTAGGGACCTGAACTTAGCCGTGTTTTTATCCATGGCAGCCAGCCCTAACTCTAGCCATGCCCTCCTGAGATAAGCCTCCTTTTTTTGGCGGAGCAGATTTTTATATTCTCTACGGCGCTGGATGTAAATGGTAAAATTTTCTGGAGAATCAACTAGCCATAGTTTACTGATTGCTCCTGCCAATAGACGTTTCTGGGCTGCACAGTGGGAATCGAACCAACCATGGTGAGAATGAAAGTCTGTAGAGATAGGCTTGGAGGTGGTCAACATAGGTTTGACTAAATGGGTGATATTTTCAAAAATGGCTACAGGGTCAGGGGAGGTGAGGGCTTGCTCTCTGATGGCTAACATCACCGGGGACATCAGAAAAGAATTAACCTGCTCTTGTAGGGTAGCAGACCAGTGCAGTTTTCTCTCTCCCCATACTATCAGATTTTCCTTAAGGGGTAAGATATTTGGCTCTGTTATGAGTGGTAAGGCGAGAGAGAGAGAGATTGGCATATGATCACTTTCGGGCCTGCAGAGAACCTTGAAATTGTCAAGGAAAGGAAGTACAGCAGGAGAGACGATTATGTAATCAATCACGCTTTGACCCGTGGGGCCAATGAATGTGCAAAAGCCAGCAGAAGGATCTGTGTCGACTCCATTACAAATATATAAGTGATACTTAAAAATAAGGCTGAAAAAGGTGAGACCAGGTTTGTTAATTCCTGAGTCTTTGGAGTTCCTGTTTGGTAGATAACACAGATCTTCAGGAGAAATGCCCAATTTGTCCCCAACTAAAAAGTTGTTTTCCCCCATTCTAGCATTCAAGTCCCCTGCTAATATAATCCGGGGATTCATTTGTTGTTCAAAAAGTTTGGAAAAGACAAGATCCAGTTCTGTCATTGTAGTGTTACCTTGTAACCTTCAATTGTGCGGGGGTGAATACACATTTATCAAAAAGAATTTTAAACAGCTCGGCCACGTAACTTGTATGATTTGAATGTTATGGCTAAGACCCATATCCAGTACTAAAATATTGGGGTTATCATCGACAGAGATAAGAGTAGCCAGCCCTCCCTTTGCATACCCCATGATGGAACACTTGGTGGCTGGCCAAGAGTGGGCAACATATCCAGGAAGGGATGGGAAGGGCATGGCAGTCACCCAAGTCTCTTGAATAAAAATAATCCCAAATTGGGAGCAGAAAGACTTAAAGGATTTGTCAACAAGCTTGGAGGGCCAACCAGCAACATTCCAAGACACAGCTTTAAGAAAGTGTTTTTTAGAAGACAAAACAGGAGGTCGATGTTGCAGACTATTGCTTCGAGGAGACTGCTTGGGTAGATTAAGAGGGTATGCCTGAGTGCATTGCCTTCTCAAGCATCATACTGTCAGTCTTTGAATTTTTTTAAATGTACAATCAAGTGGCTTTTCATGTACGGTGACTCTACAAATTAATCACTTCCAAAAGTTTATTAATGACCCTGCTCATGTCCTGCGGCACTTAAAACTTGCTTTAGTGAGACAATCTGTCTTGTCCTCACCCATTTTTCCTATTGCCTTCAACTTTTTCTAACATTCTCTCTTCCAATGAGTCTTTGTTGTTTCTCGAAGCACATCAGTTTGTTCTTGTTAGTGTCTATTAAGAATTTTGGATTGTTTTGATCTAGAAGTCATTTCTCCCTCCCTTTTTCCCCTGGCAGTCCATGGTGTCTATAAAGCTCTCCGATGTCACAATTCAAATGTCTTTATCCTTGGGAGCTGTCTTCATTGTCCAGCTTTCACATCAGCACAGAGTAACTGGGAATAGCATGTCACAGATGATCCTGCCAATGGTCTCTAGTGACTCACCTTTTTCTAATCCCTTTAAGTTCCTTTACAGCTGCACATTTCCTTCTGATTTCTTGGTTGCAATCCACATTAAGATTGAGGATTGAATGAAGAAATAGGATTATCTTCAATGACATCAGCATCACTATCCCCTTAGAACTGCAGAGCTGGAAAAGATAAATAATCATAATACAAGCAACCTTTGTTACCTGTCTCTTCTAGAATTTCTGTGTGACATGTTAGGTAGTACCTAAAGTGTGTCAGTACTGTGTCCAAATATACCCTTGGTGATTGTGAGCTTTTAGACAGAAGTTATTCTGTTACAACTGCTGCAAAAGGATTCAGACTTCAAACTGATTCATTTCAGAGACTGTGAACAAAATACACTGATGTCAGAGTAGAACTTTTTGATCTCTCCCAGAAGTCAAGTGGCACCATTTTGTACAGCTTCTCCACCAATCAATCATGTGACAAGAATACCTCTACTCACCGAAATCCAGACTCTGCAAACTGCCTTAGGCATTTGTTCCTACAGAACCTCTACATTGAAGAGGGCAACACTGATGGGTTTGTAATGCAATTTTCTGCCCCTGGAACCTTCCAGGGACCACATAGATTACTAAACAATGATAAAAATAAAAGTAACCCCAAGGGTCTAAAAATCCATTTTTTGTTTCAAAACATGAGGACTTGCTGTATTTGGTGACACAGGATGACCCTGTAACCTATTTAAAAGCTGAATTGCTATTCCTGATGTTTTCAGAAGGTACAATAATTTTCACAAATGGGAACTCCATAAAGAGCCTTGACACATGGTGGCTGTGACCAGTCTCCTAATGGCTGGCGGGGAAACACGTATATTAAGCTAAATACAATGTTTGCTCTCCCTAAAATAGACCTGACGTCAATTGGACAAGTTAGCTGAGATGGTAATGAGAACCCAATGTATCCTGAAAAATGCAGATACCTAGATTAAAGTGGAGAAAAGCCAATCAATCCTATGGTTAGAAATCGGGGTAGTACAAGGTTGTTGTTTTTTCCATTTTTTTTCTTTTCGTTTTTTATTTGTGATACAGACAAATTGGGGAAAGGATATAGGGAAACATAAACAAGGGGGGGTACAAAATACAGAGAGGTGTAAGATATGCAGACTTAGAAACAGAATTAAAGAGGGCAGAGTCTCAATTAAAACAAAATGTTACAACTGAGCAGTTGAAACAAGAATTTCAACTTATACAACACAAAATAAATATACTAGTGGTAGAAGATATGGCAAATAAATTGAGATTTGTTAAACAATCATATTTTGAAAATGCAAATAAAGTAGGAAAGTGGTTGGCGCACAAATTGAAAAGGGAGAAAGACAAGAACATAATAGTGAGTTTGAAAAGACAAAATGGAGAGACTGCCACAAAATTGGAGGAGATAAAGAAAATTGTTGAGGAATTTTATGTGAGGTTATATAAAGAAGTGGATGTAGCTCAAGAAAAGCAAAGAGATTTTATACAGAAGAAAAACCATATCAGGCTTTCTAGAACACAACAAGAAGGATTAAACCAACCTTATTCAACGCAAGAAGTGTTAGAAGCAATTAGGAAGCAGAAAAAAATGAAATCGCCAGGAAGTGATGGGATTTTAATAGAATATTATAAAGAATTAGAAGATATTATAGTAGAACCATTAAAAAGAATGATGAATGAAATTCATGAAGAGAAAAAAATCCCAAATTCATGGAAGGAGGCATTAATCACAATTATTCATAAAGAAACGACAGACCCAGAAGATATACAAAATTATAGGCCAATTTCTCTTCTGAATACCGATTATAAAATTTTTGCAACAATGTTAGCAATGAGACTGGAGAGAGTTTTGGCAGAGGTGATCCATAAAGACCAAACAGGTTTTCTTCCAAAGAGATATCTACACTCTAATGTAAGATATATTATTAACTATTTAGAGTATTTTGAAGCACATCCAGGAAGACAAGCGGCTTTAATTTTTATAGATGCAGAAAAAGCTTTTGATAACGTGAACTGGTCTTTTTTAATAGCACAGATGGAGAGATGGAGATGGGGCAGAGGTTTGTAGAAACAGTCAAAGCTATATATGTAGGACAAACAGCAAAAATTAAAATCAATGGAGAGTGCACATCCAAAATTGATATTCAGAAAGGCACAAGGCAAGGGTGTCCACTTTCCCCGTTTCTCTTATTGATGGTAATAGAATTGCTGATTCATCAAGTGAGGATTTCAGAGGAAATCAAAGGTCTTAGTGTAAGAGGAGAAACATACAAGATTCAAGTGTTTGCAGACGACCTACTTATAGTTGTAGAAAACCCACTAATTTCTTCAGAAAGTTTGATGAAGGAAGTTAAAGAATTTGGAGAAGTAGCTGGTTTAAAAGTTAATCAGAAAAAAACTATGATATTAACTAAGGTTGTTGTTTTTAAATCAGTCAAGTGCTTCTTGATTGTGTGCCTTGTATTCAGTGGCCTCATGAGTTTTGTTTTGCAGCTTTTATGTGAATACTCCGACAGGTTTTTGATGATTTGCCTATAATATAATGCCATGGAGAAGTGAGCTAAAATCTTCTGCATGATAATCAGGATGGTGTGATTTGTGTTGGGGTTTTTCAGGACTTATGTAGCTGTAGCACATTTGGTGAAAAGGGTACCATGTTAAATTCTGGCAAAAGTGTTAAAGCTTAACCCTTATAGACTAGGCTTCTATTGTAAATTGCAGGCCAAGTGACTGGGAAGAATTGGATAGATTTATTAAACATCTTGAACTTAAAAATCATGGAGCATCCATAATTTTTATGGCAGACTGAAATACCTGTATAGGTCCAAAGGAAGACTGTCCCATGTGTAATCTCAACATGAATAACTTTCGTTCTGAAGAAAACAATTCCATACTTACAAAAACCCACCTTTTATCGGTGGTATGACGGGGATTGCAAAGTGGTCAATAATAATAATAATAATAATAATAATAATAATAATAATAATAATAATTTATTTATTTATTTATTTATTTATTTATTTATTTATTTATTGTCATTGTATATATATACACAGTATACACATACAACAAAATTCAGACACCCAGAGACCAGATTCAACACACACACACACACACACACAATTGCAAGAACAGATCATACCCCCCCCATTAATTTTCTATTACTGCCATTTACACGAAGCAATTACAAGAAATCATGAAAGTACAAGGAAGTCATTTTGCTGTACATTAGTTCAGAATGGGATGAACTCCCAATGGCAGTCGAAATTCAAAATTATTGAAGAGACTGGAAACTCATTAACAAATTGAATTCCAATGGCCATTAACTTGAAGAGCCAAAAATCACCATGCCTACGGGGGTCTATTTCTGAGACTTATTCAATGAACTTTCCTCTTAAGAATACTCTTCTAAAAGCTTTTGTAGAGAGTAATAGCCACATTGCTGAGCTGGGAGAAGATCTGTCTGCATAGAATCCTATCTCCCTCAGTAAAGCTTATGAAGTAATTGCTGCTCTATACAGAATGGGAAGATGCCTGGTTAGGATGGAATTGTAGGGGGAGTCTACAATGCAGCAACAAATTGACAAGCCTCTATTATTTGAGCCACATTTACATAAATCAATGACAGTGGTTATTCACTTCCACAACTGGAATATCGCTATAAAGGTGACCCAAGCAAATTAGTCAACGTTTGCCTTATCATTTTGCTGGAAATTTGACTCATAATATATACTAGATATTTGTCAAAGTAAAATTAAGTCATTGGCTCAGTTCTCAGCAGCTGTCGGTTCTATTAGCTAGCATCTCAAAGAAGCGAGAGTGCAGGACACACAATTGGCTCAAGTTACAGGAAGCCAGATTTCGGTTGAATATCCAGAAAAAATTCCTGTTAGAACAGTACAGCAATGGAAACAATTACATTGCGAGGTGGTGAGTGCTCCAATATTGGAGGCATTCAAGAGAAATTTGGACAACCGCCTGGCAGATATCCCTTGATTTGTGTTCCTGCATGGAGCAGGTGGTTTGACTCGAGGGCCTTGTAGGTCACTTCTATGATTCTATGATCATTTGGGGGATAAATTAAGTAAAAGATGGTTGATACTGATGTGAGAATTCCAGTCTGACACTAAGATTCAGGATTTTTACCAGATTTGATACCAAATATATAAGTGGTCTCTCAAGAACGTTTGTGAGCCCCAGCACTGCTCAACATTCATAAAAGCAAAGTGTTCTGCTTATATACCACCCCATACGACTTCAAGTAGTCTCTGGGCGGTTTACAGTTTAATTATGCAGGCTACACATTGCCCCCACAGCAAGCTGGTTACTCAATTGACCGACCTCAGAAGGATGGAAAATAATTAATATATGCAATAAGGACAGTTATGTGCTTCCTGAATTGGGAACCAGGAAAATAACAGTACTTATGAATGCTGATGATACAATATTTTCAAAAATTAAGATGAAAATGCTAAAAGATCAGTAATTGCCAATAGGTTTCAAAATCATGCATGGCAAATTGATGGACATCCCCTAGAACAGTGTTGGCGAACCTATAGCATGGGTGCCAAAGGGGGCCCTTGAAGCCCTTTCTGTGGGCACCTTACATCCACCCTTCACAGCCACCTGTATTCAGGTTACATTGCTGTATAGGCACTTTGCGAAAAATTAGTGGGTTTTGAATTGCAGTTTGGGCACTCGGTCTCTAAAAGGTTTGCCATCACTGCCCTAGAACAAGTGATGGCCTTTAACATTTTAGAACTAAGCTTTCCTTCTACTGGATCTAGCAAACATTCCTCACAGGTACATCTGTTTACATGGGAGATTTACACTAAACTTTCATGATGTTCACATTCACGAATTTTCATATAGGATCTTTATATATTATCTGATTAGAAGTATTAGCTGACGTCCTGTGTGGCACGTACTGCTGAAGGCCAGCCCTAAAGATGCTTTTGTTGAGCTGTGTGATGATGCTAATTTTTTTATGGCTTGTAGTTTGTTCAAGGTGTAGGATAGTTCAGGTTAAGGAGCGAAAGATCCATCAGGTTTCTAGGTTATTTTTGTTTGCTTGACCCATATAATGTCTTTCTCAGCTGCCCCTTCCATACAAGCATGGGTGTCTGTACGTTCCAATACTGTACACCAGTCTCTATGCTACTTTCTCATTTCCTCTAATGGAAGAGCATAAGAATTACTCCATGTTGGTCTTGCCTTGCTGGCACCTAACTCTGAATGCCCACATGCCCACTGTAATGCACTACTGTATATTCCTTTCTTAATCCACAGATCCCTTCAGTTCACCCTGGACACCACAAAGAATATGACCAGTGTGAAAATGTTCATCCTCCTCGGCTTCATAGAAAAGCCTGAACTGGGCCCCCTCTTCTCAGCCATCTTCCTTCTCCTCTATGTGATCACAGTCTTGGGCAATGGTTGGATGGTCACTTTGATCCGAGCGGAACAGCGCCTGCACACCCCCATGTATTTCTTCCTCAGCAACCTCTCCCTCTTGGATCTTTGTTACACTTCTGTCATAGCACCCAAGGCGCTGGAGGTCCAACTACAACGGGGCAGGGCCTCCATTTCCCTGCCAGCCTGTGCCACTCAGATGTTCTGTTTCACCACACTGGTGACTGCCGAGTGTTTCCTCCTGGCAGCCATGGCATACGATCGCTTCTTGGCTATCTGTCACCCAATGACCTACGCTTTGCTCATGACCCAAGGACGTTGTGCTTGCCTTGTGCTGGGAGCTTACTGTTGTGGTCTGATGGGCTCCATCATCCAGACTACTGGTGCTTTCCGGCTATCCTATTGTGGGCCCAATCGGATCAACCACTTCTTTTGTGACATCCCTGCGATTTTGAAGCTCTCGTGCTCCGACACCTGGCTTTCTGAAACGATCCTTTTTGCTTCCACCAGTGTCATCGCTGTGGTGACCACAGTCATCATCCTCATTTCCTATACTCGGGTTCTGTGGAACGTCCTCAGGGGCCATGCCAGCCAAGGGAGGCGAAAGGCTCTTTCTACTTGCACTTCCCACCTAACCACCCTTAGTCTCTTTTACGGCACTGCCATCTTCATGTACGCCCAGCCAAGGACCAAGGATGGTTCTCAAGACCAAGACAAGGTCGTTTCCATGTTTTACACTCTGGTGATTCCTATGCTTAACCCACTGATTTACAGCTTAAGAAACAAAGATGTGAAGGAAGCCATGAAACATCTGATGAGCAGGAAAATAGGCCTATTTGTGAAATGACTTCTGAATATTTAAATTTCCACACCAGCAGAGCAGGCTTTATCTCATCTTCTATGTTACTGCTGCCACATCTAGTTGCTGTCGGGTAGTATCATTTGTGATGTGGTTGTGTAGGGAGATACCCAATATCCAACAGAGCATATGCATTTCCACAGCATTTGTTCACTCCCGCACTGAAAAAAGTTTTGAAAGTGTACCATGAACCATACAGAGACTGCTGAAAAGCAGAAAAAATATGTCTGAAAATGTTAAATAACTTTGGTCAGAATCCTAATTATTTGCTTGATCAGGCATGGTTTTTCCCTCTCCTCCAGTAGGCACTCCAGTTACGCAACTGATGTTTTGTGCATGTGTAATTGGGACACAACTGGTCACATGCATATGTTAGCTGCCAAGATGCCCTAAGCACATTCTATCTTGCCTGATTTTGAAAGCTAAGCAGGGTCGGCCCTGGTTAGTACTTGGATGGGAGACCACCAGGGAATACCAGGGGCTGTAGGTGCCTGGAGTAGGAACTGGCAAACCACTCCAGTATTCCTGCCAAGAAAACTCCATGGGCATGGGGTCACGAAGAGTCGGTCACAACTGTAACGACACAACACACACAATTGGAACACAACTGGTCACATGCAGGAAGGGCTCCTGAATGGAGGGGGAAACCCACAGTGCAATTTCAGCTTTTAGCTGAAGATCATTTTCATTCTAGCCCACTGATTAGTTGTAAAAAGAAATGTAGCAGCTTTTGAACAATTCATTCATATTGTTATATATAGTAGAGATGGGCATGGAATGAACATTTTTTCGTTTCCGTTACCGTTTGTCGTTTCCGTTACGTAACGAAATGACAAACGAAAATTGTGATGAAAATGAAACGAAACAAACAGAACCACGAAAATTGTGGTCGTTACGTTTCGTTTCCGTTAATCGCGTCACGCAATGAAATGAGCTGTTTTAAATGTTAAAAAACGCCCTGGACATCCGTAAAAACGCAGCGATAATTATTTATATTGTCTGATAATACCTACCAGGGGGGTTGGGGTCCTTAAAACGTTTGTTTTTGTCTTCTCCCATTGCGATGTATTTTTCTTTTCCCTTTAAAATGGATGTCACCACCAGCCACAAAATGGAGGCAAGCCATGTGATGGGATCATGTTCAACCAATAGCATGCCCAGGTTGCAGACTGGGTGGGTAGGTCTGGCAGCCACAGAGGGCATAAAAAGCTCTGGCAGCCCCTGTCCTCCTTGCAGTCTCTGGTGGGAGTTAGGGTGGGATTGCTGTCTCTGCGACTCTAGCTTCAGTCCTGCAGTCTCCCTGTGTGTGTGTGTGCTGTGTACCTCTCTGTGAGTACCCTCCCTTGCCCCACAGTGCAGTCACTCTGTGGCTGCCTTGCACCCTGGGCAACGCCCGCTGCTGCCTTTGCAGCCTCCCTGCATACCCAGTCTATACTGTGTCTCTGCCAGCATCCATTTTTTTAGTGTTTTCCCTCTGGTCTGGGGCGTTGGGGGATGCCTGCGCACGGAAATGCTTTAAAAATCGCGCAAAAAAGCGGGTAGAAATGACAAATGAAAAAACGAAAAACGGTAATGAAAATTTTCAAAAAATTCACAACAAACAGAAACAAACCGAAACAGACCTTTCAACGACAAATGAAAAACCGAAACACCATTTTTCTGTTTCGTGCCCATCTCTAATATATAGTATTGATACAAATCAGGAAATGTGAGTTGCTTATAACTATGTAATAAAATCCGTCCGTCTTAAAAAGACTGAGCTTTATTACAGGAACGTAGTAGAATAAGAACCTCAAAAACCCAAAGTTCTTCCTTCTTCCTATATTAATTCAATCTACCTATTTGAATAATCAAATGCTGTTTTAATTGAGCATTATATGTGCTGAGGTTTGCAGCTGTAATATAGTGTTGCTTCTACATGCTGATTTGTATTTTAGTTCTCTAACTGATCTTTTGAGATGGCAAGAAGAGAAACAGCATGTAAGACACGTGGCAGTGAAATTGTATTGATGCATTTTAATGTGCACTCAATTTATTAAAAGCAACATCCCTTCTCATAACATAATTACAACTGTAAAGAGTAATGACATACATTTAAGCTTTTGAAACAGTGCAAATAACTGTAAGGCTTTTCCCCATTATTTCACAAAAAAGATGTCCCTGATTCAACAATTAAATCAAAAGGTCATGAAATAAAATTAGAGATATCCACAATATCTGTTCGCTGACAGCTCTGCTCCATTTCAAGATAATTTTGCATTTCTTTGCCTGCTTGCTTTGGTATTTGACGGCCAGGTTTGGACAGAATATTAAGCTGCACTGTAGTTTATTAAATTGTGGCTCATTGAGTACAAACTTGTGCTTACATGTAAACTATGGTTTGTTAGCCAGACACTAAAAACCATATTAAAAATATATAAACTATATAAACTTTGGCTTGTTTGTTTTGCTGTGGGCTGGAAACAGTAACTGATAAAACTCAAGGGAAAGAAATAGACTAGAAATGGAGAATATAAAGTATGATTTAGTTTGCTGCAGGGTAGTTAATAGCTAATGCAATAAATCATGCCCCACTGTTAATGTTAAATTCTTTCTTTGGTGACTTCAGCATACATTTTCTTTTCTTTTTTTAATTCCCTTGCAAACGTTTAGCCTGAGAACCCCACCTGAATTAGTTAGAAGTGCACGGGATTCTCAGATCCAAAAAAACTGCACAAGTTTCCTGGGGAATACAGAGCTGCAAACACCAATCTTTCCCTATGAGGGTGTAACCTTGATATGCGACGGGCACAGGTATGTTTTCCCAATGGTGCAGCAGTCCAGGAACCACTTGTAAGATGCCCTGATGAGGTCACTTTGAAAACCAGTGGTTCCATGCAGGCTTTCTCTGCACATATTATGAACCACAGACAAGAGACAGTACAGATGCATTAGGTAGCTCTGTATCCTACACTGTAGCCCCACCATCAGTGCAGGGCAATGATGCCAGTATCAGGGGTACAATGGAGGGGGCAGACAAAGATGGCATATCCCAGTATCTCCAATTTCATCTAGGTAGAAGGGCTGGAGAGGACTGCTATAAACAGGGCCTTTAACATTAGAAGTAGCCTTACACTAAAGCCACAGTTTCAGTGCACATCATGGTGTGGGGAAAAAGCTACTAGTTTCAGCTTCATGCTCCCATCAGCATCTCACCAAAATTATATACAGCAGGATTCTCATATCCATGAGGGGCAGGTTCCAAGTTGTACACAAGAAATGCCCCAAATAGATAACAGTGAAACCTATACATAACACGGTCTGTGGTTCCCTCTAGCAAACAATTCTGGTAATTACATCATAGACACATGCATTTCTGCCATTTTCTCTTCATAGTCTGAGACCGTAAGTGAAATTGCAGATATTGAATTCCACAGATATGAGGTCCCTAATGCATAAGAACAAAGGCACGTCTGAACTGCTTGAGAGACATTTTCTGGGAGAAAGGAAAAATGGGGAAGACCAGGCCTGGAAATTTATGAGGCACCCTCCACCAGTATGTCACCACTACTCCATCCAGAAAGCATACTATTTTATCCCCCCAAGGGCATGAATGGCTGCATTTTCTAGCACCTCCACCTTCTGCCCATCTTTTGCTGGCATCACCACATTGTTCACCATCGCCCGGGCCACTGTCACTGTGGGGACCGACATAGCAGTGGGAGACACAAGTGCGACCACTCCAAAAAACTTCCTGGTTATCCACTCACCAGGCCGAAATTCTCGACGATCGCACAGAAGTACCCTGCAAGAGGAGATAGTCTGAATAATGCCTCCTTACCCCACGCACACTCATTCCAAAGGGACACCTCCAGAAAGAAGAGGGAGTACAGGGCCTTTTAATTACTGTATATACTTGAATATAAGCCTAGTTTTTCAGCCCTAATTTTGGGCTGGAAAAAAGGGGCCCTCGGCTTATATTTGGGTCAATACTTTTAGCCACTGAGGCAAGTCAACTGTGGCTAAAAGTCATTGTAAACATTGCATGCCGCTTCTCATGACCCCCCTCTGCATCACAGGGGAGTGGCACACAGTGTTTAAAATGACTTTTAGCCACTGACCCAAGCACTTGCATCAGTGGCTAAATTTAAACATCACACATCACTCCCCCAGCTCACAAAGGAGGAGCTGCCAGGCCCTGCTGCATTTCCCACCCTAGACTTATACTCGAGTCAATACATTTCCCCAGTTTTGGGGGTTTAAATTAGGGGCCTTGACTTATACTCGGGTCGACTTATACTTGAGTATATACAGTAGCAGAGACCAGGATAATACTGTCCTTTTAAAGTGCAAAAAGGGATCCCTTTTAGCAACTCCTGAATTCTTCCTTACACAAAAAGTTAATTAAATTTGTGAAAAGGTAGCTTAAGGTACTGAATTGGCATTGATCTTAGAAACCAATTGAAGTGCTTGCTGTGGTTGAAAAAATGGAATATTTTGTCATAGGGCCTACACTCACCCATACCATGTTTACTGGACTCTTACTGCTCAGTGGCTAAAAAAAAGAGGTTCAATTAGTTTCTTTAAGTGATAGCCAGTGCTGACATGCCTCACTTTGGTGTATGATGGGAGGAGAAAATTCAAACAAGTCCAGAACACTAGTAGGTCTGTCTATAGACATGTTGCCCCATAACCGTCACAGCTTGTTCTGCAATACACCTGACAGCCATATATGATCTTGACATGACAATCAATAGCTTTGTATTTCTCCTTGTTATATGCGCCACTGCTAAATCAAACATAAGTAGGGGAAGCGTATGGACACTACAGATGCTGGAATGCAATCCTCGGCACCTTTAACCCCTGACCACTGCTCACAGAATACACCTTAGTGGCCTTGCGTCCCCTGATGATCTTGGACTCAAACTCTCAGAAGCACTGGCCACTAGCTGTGCTAGCCAGGATTTCTGGGAGTAAAGGCTGGGACCCACTGCAAGAGAACAATGACTGAAGGGGTAAATTGTTCCCCTGCCAGACACATGTCTCAGTACTTACGCTGGTCTAAATATGGAGCAACGGTCAAACCCAAGGGCTTGGACTCTGGCTTCAACTTCCCCCTGTGATGGTATGGAAGGAGAAAGCATAACTCAAACACGGTGTACACGGTCTCTCCCTCTTCCACATGTGCATACAAAGAAGTTAATAACCAATATCAGTTAAAGGGAGAGGAAGTAGACGCACTTTCCAAAGACAAGCAACTGCTGGCAGAGGAGACATATTTCCATATACTGTACCTAAACTGATTGTACATTCACAGATCATAACAGGCCACAGACTGCAAAGGCATGGTATGTGTGGTCAGTGAGGGCCAAAAATCCCTGAAACATGACAACTCCCTCAGCCAAGCCTGCTTCCTGCCATGAAAATGAATGCAATTGCAGGTGATGGGAGACAGCTGATGAGAGGGAGACCGCAGCGAAGCAAGGAAGTTGGAGATCAATACTGTCATGCATAGGGAGAATGTCAAGAGCCCAACGTTTCATCAGGTTAATTGTGATGGCAGCACAATTATACACCCAAGAATAGAAACACACTCCTTTGAGTCAAGGAGGTTGCAAGCAGACCTCAAAAACTGGGAGGATACAGATCTATTCGCTCACAGAATACACCTTGGTGGCTCACATTTAATCATTAGTACTACTTGCTTCGTCACTTTTTCCCTACTCTTTTAGTGGTTACAATGCCAAAGTAGGACTGGGCAGACCCACTTTCAAAAACCAACTCAGCCAGGAACCACCCTGGGTGACCAACCTTAGATCATTCACCTCATGGTCTCATCAACCTCCTGAGGGATCTGCACATATTAAATGAGAAAGAAGTATATACATCACTTTAATCTTCTTTGGGCAAAGATAAGAATACATTAATAGCAATGTACTTGCCCAAATCCTGTTAAATTAGACCTGCATAAGGGTGCTTACTGTTGGAATTATTTACAACCCTGCATGTGATGATTTTGGGAGGGTTGGAAGGGAGGGACTTTGGGGTTGTATGTCAATCATGCTGTAGCAGCCAGCTGTTTTCCTGTTACCTCAGATTCCATTTTACGGACTTTTTCCTCAGCCAGAGTTCTGAGTCAGTTAGCAATGTCAGTGTTCTCTCTTGTGTTAGAGCTTGACAGTTATGGTGAGGGTCGTTAAGGTCCGAGTGAGGTGCTTACGTAACCAACCAGCTAATCAAAGAATGATGTTAACCAGTTAAGATTTCAAGTAAAAATATTCTGTTTGTTATTCTGATATATATGAAGCTGACATAGAATGATAGAATAATGGGGATGACAGATGACTGTCCAGTCTTCTCTTGAGGGCCTCCACTGCTGGAGCATCCACTACCTTTGAAGACAACTGGCTCCAATGTCATACTGCTCTAAAGCAAAGTGTATTGCTTATATACCACCCCATAGCACTCTGGGCAGTTTGCAATTTAATTATGCAGGCTACACATCCCACTGCCTCCAGCGAGCTAGGTACTCATTTTGCCAGCCTTAAAAGGTTGGAAGGCTGAGTCAACCATGAGTTGACAACCTGGGATTGAACCCTGGGTCGCAGGTACAGTTTGGGCTGCAGTAGAGTGGTGCAGCTAAGATGTTTTTCCTGATATTTAATCTCAATCTGGCTTCCTCTCTCTTGAGCCCATTACTATGTGTCCTATCCTCTGAGAGGACCAGGAGCAAATCCTGCCCACCCCCAGTATGACTAACAAATATTTGAAAATGCTATAGGATCTCCTCTTTGTCCTCTTTTCTTGAGGCTGAACATACCCGGTAAAATAGAAACAGCTTTATTATTTCACAATACTAGAGGCCCTGACAGAATCCATCAAGACTATAGTCAGTTGAGGTAAAATTGACTAAGAATAAGTGGTGAGGTATTTGAGGAAGACTTGTAATTATAAAGACTCTGCTCTGAATGTCCCTGTCTGGATCTCCCCCCCGCCCCCCGCTGCCGATAATTACATCACTGGCAAAGAAGTTTTTCTAGAGAGCCATGGCACAGAAGGGGGAACTCTTCAATTACTGAAAGTACTGTATAATATATTACAACTATGAGGCTAATAGATTAACATCGTTAACATTAGTCTTTGGCTAACAATCAGAAAGGGAGAAGACCCAGAAGGGATCTGATGTCATCTACACATAAAGTTAACGTCAGAGGTTGACTTGGGAAGGGTAGCACTTGGAGGAACTCAGAAGCTGTCCGCCGACTTGAATTGCACTGAATAAATCCACCTGCCAAACACACCTTAACCCGGAGATACAAGAAGCTGCTGGAGCTATCGGCCCCCTTGGATGACTGTAGGACAAAGTGGCGGCAGCCACCTGCTTTGGCTAGCTTTGCAGCATGCTCCACGTAGTCCCGGTCGACACGTACAAACCCATCCTGGGAAAAAGGAGAACATGCCATATAGTTAGGTAGATAATCTCATTTTTCTAGTCCTTAAAGTGAGTCAGAACATACTTAAAAACCACACATCCCACTCCAAAGACTGATTTCTTATTGAAAGCTTGCCAATTAAACAGAACGTAAGAGGCATCCACCAGGGACGTGAGGTATCTGGACTGGCAAGACTCAGGTTCAGTCTTCAGGCAGCCATAAAAGTTATAATCTCTCAGTCTAATCTACCTCACGGGGGGGGGTGTCATGAGCACCAAATTGAGGGAATCTCTACATATCTTCAGCTTCTTGAAGAAAGTGTAGCAGTACACACGTGCCTGACTATGGGACTGAGACGGCACTGGTTGCATTGGTAGATGACTTACTCAGGGAAATGAATAGGGGATTTGTGTCCCTTTGGGTTTTACTAGACCTCTCAGCTGCTTCTGACACTATAGACCATGGCATCCTCCTGACTCGTCTCTCTTAAATGGGAATTGGAGGCACAACATTAAAGTGGCTCCAATCCTTCCTGCAGGAAAGAACGCAGAAAGTGGTGTTAGGTGATTCATGTTTGACACCATGGCCACTGACCTGTGGAGTCCCCCAGGGCTCTGTTCTGTCTCCTATGTTATTTAACATCTATATGAAACCACTGGAGCAGATTAACAGGACTTTGGGGGTTAAGTGCCACCAGTATGCCGATGATACTCAGCTCTACCTCTCATCATCTCCGGATTCTAAGGGAGCTACTATTTCAACTTTACATGAGTGTCTAGCTGCAGTAATGAACTGGATGAAGATGAACAAAATGAACCAAGACCCAGACCAGACAGAGGTGTTCCTGGTCAGTAGAAAGGGAGAACAAGGGACAGAGATGCAACCAGTATTGGATAGAGTCACCCTCCAATGGAAAAAAACAGGTACGCAGCTTGGAGGTGTGTGCTCCTGAACTCATCCTTGCGCTTGGATGCCCAGGTCACAGCTGTGGCCAGGAGCTCATTTGCACAATGAAGGCTAGTACGCCAGTTACGCCCGTTTCTTGAGAAACCAGCTCTGGCCATGACACATGCCCTAGTGATGTCCCACCTACACTACTGTAATGCATTATGTGGGGCAGGAAACATCAATGGGTCCAAAATGCAGCAGCAAAACTGCAGACTGGGGCGAGGTAGAGATCACATTACACCCCTATTAAAACAGCTCCACCAGCTGCCAATCAGCTACTGGGCACAATTTAAGGTGCTGGCCTTGACCTACAAAGCACTGTATGACCTGGGTCCTAGCTACCTCAAATATCAAATCTCACAGTATGAACCAACGTAGGTGTTAAGGTCATCAGGAGATGCCCTTTTCTCCATCCCACCATCCTCACAGGTATGTCTTGTGGGACCCCATAAAAGGACCTTCTCGGTTGCTGCGCCCAGACTCTGGAACTCCCTCCCACTAGAGGCCAGGACTGCCCCATCTCTGTTGTCTTTCTGGAAACAGACAAAGATCTTTCTCTTCAGGCAAACCTTCCATGAATGATGGACCACCTATTATGTGTCTCTTATATGGATCCTATAGGATCACATAGACTTTGTGTTTATAACTACTTATACTGTAATCTTATGTGATTACATTGACACTATGTTTTCAATGTTAGTTTCCATCACCCATAACTTTACATGCAACTTTACTCTCCTTTTAACTGCTCGTACATGGAACTTTACTCTCCTTTTAACTGCTCACATTCTCTTGCAGCTTTAATGTAATGTTGTCTATTAATGCTGTAAGATGTCCCTCAATTCCCTGTTCAAAATAGTTGAACATGTCTTAATTGTACTGGACTGTATATTGTCCCTCATTACTGTAAGCCGCCTTGGGTCCTTTTCCAAGGAGAAAGGCGGGGTAAAAATACTCTAAACAAACAAACAAACAAACAAACAAACAAACAAATAAATAAATAAATAAATAAATATAGTAACATGCGCAGCCACTCTTCTAGTCAACAACCAAGCCAGGCTATCCTTCTCCCACCAATGTGTCCAGGGCACTCCTATTTTAGCTGGACAACTTCCAGATCTGAATGGAATCAGAAGATTGCACTAGATCTCCACAAGGATCAAGTTTCTTGCAACTCCTTGCATCCCCCTTTATTCCTCCAACCTTCCTTGGTTCCCCACCTCCAGCAAACAGGCATAATCCCCTACTTCCTCATTAGGCAGCCTACACCTCACCGCTCCAGCTTTGGCTCGGGTTGTTCCTAGGCAGCAGAATCCTACATCATGTCCTCGGAAAGCAGCAGCAGATTCGTCCAGTTTCTCAAAGTCCACCGTTTCCTGACACTAGGAAGTGGGCCCCAAGAAAAAAACAAAGAGGGAATTGAATTAAGTCCAAGTGGAGAAACAGAGATTTAAGCTGAACCACTCAATGGTTTAGGCATCTGACTGCGGAACCAGAGGTTGGGAGTTTGATTCTGCACTGTGCCTCTTTGTCAGGGGATGGACTTGATCCATAGGGTCCCTTCCAGCCCTGCTTATCTAAGGGCGCTTTTACACGACCTCTAAAATCCGTTGGGAACTTAAATTTGGACCAGAGATCGTGGGGGGTTTGTTCTGCTTCCTGTGTTCCCACCCTTCCGTACTCCATTGCTCCTGTCTACGGTGAGAGGAGGGAGGAAAAAAGGGAGAAAAGAATGCAGGCTCACCTCCGCCTGCCGTCGGAGCAGCCCTGTAGGGATTCCAGGCTGTTAAAGGGGCAGCAGGGATAAAAATAAAAAAATAAAAAAAATAAAAAGAGAAGGCGCGGAGAGCCTGGCATCCACAGCTTTATAATCCACATTGGAAAAATTTTACCTCCGGAGACCAGGTACTTGTAAAATGCGCTGGGTTGCGCTTAGGTGGTTGTGGTTGTACTTCGTTTTTTTAAAGTCCGCAGCTGGTGGGAAAACAATTTTAAGCTCCGCATCTGGGAGCCCTTTGCCTCAGATTTTAGGGGTCGTGTAAAAGCAGCCTAAGATTATCAAACCTATCAAGCAATAAATAAGAGATTATGAAAAGAAAAATACACACATGTGTATAGCAGAGAAAAATATGAGCGTAGCAGCAGTAGCATGTAGATAAAGTGTAGATAATTGTTATAAGTATTATCAGAACTCAGAAACGGAGAGACAAACAAACATGACTAGAATAAAACTCTTATATTGAATATATACAGCAAATATACAGCAAATAACAACAGCATAACAAACAGCATAACACCAAGCAAACACATATATACAAATCAACCAAGTGTGGGGTACTGTTTCTCACCATAAACAGTCCCAATTTAACATTATTACAGCCAATTCTTTTATATACATTCAGACATGATTTTAACCAATCACATTCTGACACACCATGATGTCATTAACTATTCCACCTGTGCTAAATCACTTAACCTGCTAGTGATTTCTAATTTCATGCACTTGTGGCTAACATCATGACACTGCATGTTTGACTGACTCCATTTTACAATTCTCTGTTCACTCTGTTAAATATACATTACATATATTTTGTCAATTCTACATATTATGACAAAACCAGATTATCTTCTCATCTCTCCATTAATTGCCATTCTGCAAGGAACATGTAGAGAGGGTGGCAGGACTGAGAAGTGGAACTACAAAACCAGTGAGTAGCAGTGCACTGAAAGAGTTGTCAAAAAGAACTTGGAGGTGCAAAATCCAGTTTCCAACATTAGATTCTCTGAGGGAGTCCACATGGAAATTTCTCATCAGCCATAACTATTAAGTAGGTAGAAATCTATATAATAGCTGTTATGAAGGGGAAAAAAATCTCTTTGGCTCTATCAGCATTTTTATTCTTCTAACTTGTAATGTGGAATTATTTTCTTAAAGTTTGTGCCGTATTCTACAACACTCTGAGAATAGTTGTAAAAGACCAAAAACGAACTTCTCATTTCAGCTGGTGTTTTGAATGACTTCAACTCTTTTAACTGCATTCCAGCCTCCCACTGCTTTTTAAATGGATGTAGTTTTGTAATTCTGACAGATGCTTACACTGAAATTACAACCTGCTCTGAATATTTTTAATATACAAAGGTGGGGTATAAAATTATAGATAGCAACACATCCCAAAGGAAGAAATGCATCTTTTTCTTGCATTGAAGAGTTCAGTTTGTAACCTAGGACTTGCTTGTCCTCAGTGCGCAGAAATTAGAGTAATCTGATACTTATGTATATTTTTAGAAATTATTTGGAAAATATTTGAACACCCTGTCTTAAAATATTTTATTCATCATGTTAAAATAAAATATCCCATAATCACGTTTTCTTTTTCTTTTTCCAATTTTTCCAATTTTTTTTTTTTGGAAAACCCACCAAAAAGGCTTCAGGAAAAAAATGGGGGAAAGCCCCATTTTTTCCTTGAATTTTTCCAGTTTTTTTTCCGGGCCTTCATATCTCTATCACTACCTAAGACAAGAGAGATCCAACTTCAAATCCTCAATCAGCTATTAAACTTCTTGGATGATCGGGGGTCAACAACGCTCTTAGCCTAGCTTTACAGAGTTTTTCTGAGGTCAAATTATGAGACTTGTGCATGGGACCTTAAGTTTCACTGGAAGAAAATACGGGCTATAAATAGGACAGGCAACATGCTATTGATGAATATCAACGTTTGCTTTCATACCACGTTGGTGTAAAGTGGTCCTTTCAAATCCAGCTCCCGGCGGCCGATGAGTGTTACTCGAGAGAATAGTTGCTGATTCAAGATCTCAGCCAGCAGTTCTTTTCCCGTTTCGCCTGAGGCACCCAAGATGAAACAGGTTGCATTTCCCCGCTGAAAATTCTCTCTGGCAGTCTTCAACTCTTCTTGTGTAGGTATAGCCATTCTGCTTGCTGGAGGCAGGGATGGTGCAAATAAGATATTTAGTTGGCCAAGAAGAGTGCCATGTGAAAAGGCTGGTGTGACACTTGCTAAGATTTGGAAGGGGATGGTCCTCAGCATCTAAAAATAAATTAAACGTCCACACTCATACATAATTCCTAAGGTTTTCCCCATTTATCTTTTACATTTTTTAAATCAGCTACTAATCAAAGTGGCTGAGTGATGTGGTTGCCTTAAAAACTGAAAATGCAACTATAATAACACAAGAACAATGAATGATGTAGCAAACACTTTAGCATTTACAAACAGAATCTGCAATAGGACATCCAAAATGGAAAGGGGAAATTCTTAAATTATTATTAAAATGCCTGGAAAAATAAAAGGCAATGCTGTACATGCCAGGCAAGGGTCTCTCGGGAGAGCATTCCACAGACAGGATGTGAGACGGTCTTGTAGTTTCATGCCTTGTCTTATTTGGAGGGGCAGCTGGGAAACAGCATTGGGTCAAGGCCCAAATACTGTACCTTGGAAGGTAAGCATGAGATCAAATGCGCCTGTCACAAACCTGGTCTCAATCTGTTCGGGACTTCAGAAGCAGAAACCAGCATTTTTAAAAAACTGAGCTCAGAAACAGACTGAGAAGCAGTGCTGATTTCAAAGTACAGTATAGGACTTCTCTGTCGGAATATCTTTCTCTCAGAACATTGGCTCATCCTACCTATTCCTCACAGGCCTCACTTCTGCAGATAGCCATGCGGAGGAGGCCAAAAAGCTGTATATGAGAAATGGTGCCTTCTCGGATGTGGCCCCATCTACTGCTAGTATGGGCTCCTGCTAGAATTATGTCAGGCCTCCTCTCCCCTATCATTTAAGAGGATATGAAAGACTATTCTATTTTGGGAAGCATATAAAGTCATCCTTATTTTAGTTAATGCATATCTGTATTTCCTGTCACCACCACTATCTGGGCTTAATGTGACGTAAGTTTATTTGTGGGTCTATATTGTGCTCTATGTGGGTTTAGTATTCATTATTGCAAACTGCTTAGAGTAGTGCTCTGAGCTAAGTCAACCAGTGAATCAATCAATAATACGACTGCACTGGTAAAGTTCTCATTCACTTCCTATGTGTCCTAGCTTGAACCAACGACATTTAGTCCAAATGAGGGCCATGCTAAGGTAGACCAGCCAGTCACTGCTGTGGTAAGAGAAAATCAGCAAAACAAGCCATGGGCTTTTTGTCCAACTGGTTTGCAGCTGGTTTTACCGCAGAAGAAAGCAACAGTGGCCCTTAAGATTTTGAATTCCAATTCCAATCTGCCACAGTCTGCACGGTCAACTGTGAGCAATGCTAGGAACTGTAGTTCAACAGGATCTCAGTGCACCACACCTTTTCCCCACCCCCAGTTGATAGGCATGAGGTGTAGGCAATCCATTCCCTGTGTGGGAATGCTCCACACCTTCTGTTCATTGGGGCCCAGATGCTGTATCTTGATATTACATCCTGAAGCAGACTGCCCTTTGTTCAAATCAAAGCTGCCCTTTCCCCCACATTTTCTTGAGAATATGTCCTATTGGATTCAGTGGAGTTTTCTTCTAAAGCACACATAGATAAGAGCCTGCTACTAACAGTGCAACTCTGGAATCCTCTGGAAAATGCTGCTTCTTGGGTGGGAGACTACCAGGAGACACCAGGGATCTCTAAGGGTGGGCTAGCAAATGTTTCTCTTTGAATCCCTGCTGCACCGGGAGCACCAGAGGTTCTAGTGCAGTGATTGTGAACCTTTTAAAGACAGAGTGCCCCAAATGTGATTCAAAGCCCACTGTTCTTCGGGGCGCCGTCGTCTGGGTACAATGCCCCCCTCCCTAGTCTGGGGGGAGTCTCCCTCCAGCCTACGGACAGGGCTAGGAATTTGGGCATGGTCCTGGACTCTGCCCTCTCCCTGGAAGCCCAGGTGATGGCTGTCTCCAGGGCTGCTTTTTTCTACCTCCGCAGGATCGCCCAGATCCGCCCATACCTTGATGAGTCCTCCCTGAGGACGGTTGTGCAGGCCCCCCGTGATCCCGAGGATTGATTACTGCAACACACTTTACGTGGGGTTGCCCTTGACCCTTGTCCGGAGACTCCAGCGGGTGCAAAATGCGGCGGCCAGACTGGTGGTGGGTGCTCGTAGATACTATCACATCACCCCAGTTCTGGCACACCTGCATTGGCTGCCCGTGGCTCTCCGGATAAGGTTCCAGGTCCTGGTTTTGGTTTTCAAAGCCCTCCATGGTCTGGGTCCTGAATACCTGTCGAAGCGTATCTTCCAGAGGTCAACTGAGGCCAGGCCCACTCGAATGTCACAGGCGCGCCCACTCAGGGTGCCACTCCTAGGGAGGCGCGGAGGTCGGCTACGCGTGGCCGTGCCTTCTCCGTTGTGGGCCCATTGTTATGGAACCACCTTCCGAGTGAGCTGCACCTTGCACAGTCCCTGCCCACCTTCAAAAAGGCCTTGAAAACCATGCTTTTTAGGGAGGCATATGGCGACCAACTTTAACTTTGTTTCCCACCCCCTCAAATTTCCTCCTGCCCACCCATGTATCTTACCCGGGGTTCCCCCCCCCTTTTTTATCTGCATCTTGATGTTTTCCACCTGTATATTGATGTCTTTTTTACTTGTAAACCGCCCAGAGTTCCAGTTTGGAAGATGGGCGGTATAAAAATGAAACAAATAATAAATAATAATAATAAAGTGCCAATACAGCAATTTAACCTGAATACAAGTGGCTGTGAGGGGGCGATGTTGTGTGTCCACAGAAAGGGCTCTGAATGCCACCTTTGGCACCCGTGCCATGGGTTCGCCAACACCGTTCTAGTGTAAGGCCAGACCAACCTTGGACTCAGTATGAGGTATTATGTGTCTCTAAAATGCTCCTACCGTCCAGTGATCCTATGGAAGTGGTGGCGAACCTTCGGCATTTCAGATGTTTTGGACCACAACTCCCACAGTCCTTTGTCATTAGTAATCTAGACTCAAAATTCTGGGAATTGTGGTCCAAAACATCTGGAGTGCTGAAAGTTCGCCACCACTGTCCTATGGAACACCAATGCCTCAGGTCCTTTCACTAATGGCCTGCTTAGATCTTGCAAACTGAAAG
>JAHTLZ010003468.1:6019727-6034946 GCA_023846285.1 Phrynocephalus versicolor | reverse complement strand
ATGAGCTTTTATCAGGTTCTAGGGACCCTGTCAAACAAGGATACAACACATCATCATCATCATCATCATCATCATCATCATCATCATCATCATCAACCTTTTCATATATTTCTGGTGTGCCAGCCCCCAACTCCAGGCTGCATGAGCCCTGTTGAGGATGGCTTTTGTGGAAATTTGTTGTGACAGTATCCTTCACAAAAGGAGACTCCATCACTCTGAAGCACTCTGTTTCTCTGTCTGGCAGCTCAATATTTTAGTCCAACTCCCCTTTCTTGTCATTTGAAGACACTGATTTGTGCCCTACCTACACTCTAAAGGGGCTGAGAAAAATTTGCTCCTTAATCTATATAACCATTTATTATATACCTGAAAACAGCTGTATTACTGCCTCTTATTAAGAGCAGGCTTATTGATAATAGGGCATTTTTGAGGTCACGAATTAATTGGGTTGCTGTAGCTCAGAAGCCGGTTAATGGTGCATAATGGCATGGCCTCTGCCCTCTATTCTCCAGATTGAAGCAAAACAAATCAAGGAGTCGTTGTTGTTGTTGTTGTTGTTGTTTGGTCGTTCAGTCGTGTCCGACTCTTCGTGACCCCATGGACCAGAGCTCGCCAGGCCTTCCTGTCTTCCACTGCCTCCCGGAGCTTGGTCAAATCCATATTGGTTGCATCGATGACATCATCCAACCATCTCATTCTCTGCTGTCTTCTTTTTCGTTTTGCCTTCAATGAAGTCCTAACATCCAAGCTCTGAGCCTGAAGTAAACTGCCTGGCTTTTTTCCATCTTGCCATGGACTCTACACCTAAGAAATAATTCCTGGCAAATCCATCTTTTGCCATGTTATTACCTATTGCAGGCCTGTCCAACAGGTAGACCGGGGGCTACCAGTAAAAATGTGGGGGATAGGTTCTCCACCTCTCCCTCCCCCAACCGAAGGACAACCACTGCCCCAGCAAAGTTCTGGGTCTGCCAGCCCACCGTCTCAGCCAAGCAGGGCAGTTCAAGGGCCATGGCACAGTCCCCTGCTCTCCCTACTGGCCAGATGCTCAGAACAGAGAAAATTCATAAGTAGAGGTTTTAGTGTAATAGCCCTCAGGCACTTTCGTCCAGAAAAAGTAGACCTCGGCCCGTTCAAAGTTGGACAGCCCTGACCTATTGGTACTGCTCTGAGGAAGGGGGCTTTGCCCCCGAAATATTAGCAATGTTTTGTTATTTTTATAGTAGCCTAAAGGTATCATCTGTTCCACTTTTGTATTTGTCTGTTCTCCAGAGTAAACGTACCCAGCTGCTTCAGTGTTTCTTCATAGAATTTTCCTCCATACTCCTTGGCAACTTTATTGTGATCTTTTTATGCATTCCATTTTGTTGGTATCTTTCTTTGATCGTTGTTGCTCTCTGTTATACCAATTGGAGGGTCTGATAAATGACCCATCTGGGTCTGAATTTTGCTGTGAGGTTTGGCACGAAGCCATGAAAGTGCTTTGACTATCAATGACCATATGATCCGGTAGCAATTTACTGTAGTTTGTTTTGTGACTGGCTCAAGAGTCTTGGAGAAAGACAAAATATTAGAGATGGGCATGAAACAATTTTTTTATTCGTTTTGTTATTCGTTATTCATTTTGTTACATAACAAAATGAATAACAAACCCAGAAGTAAAATCCAAATGAAACGAAATGAACTGGGAAACTTTGGTTTGTTACGTTTCATTTTGTTAATGGCGGCGTGTGAAAAAATGAGCTGTTTAAACACTTTAAACGGATGGGAAACACTTGAAAAAATATCATAAATTTTTTATATGCTTCATTATAGCTATTGTTGATGCCAGTGATTTAAAACATCTAAAAATGTGTTTTTAAAGAGATCATTTTTAAGGGGACAAAATGGCTGCTGTATACTTTTGTTAATGGCAGCAAATCTGTGCAGAATGGCATTTCTTAGGTATTAAAACATCCTGAATATACTTAAAAACCCAGTGAAAATTATTTTTTCTGCCTGGTAATACCTACCGGGGTGGTGGTGGTGAGGAGTGCTTAAAACATCTATTTATGAGTTTTCTCAGATCACTTTTTTTGGAGGCTTAAAGTGGCAGGAAGAGGCAAATATGTTCCCTAACCTTTTTTCATATTTTATTAAGGTTGATTTGAGTGTACTGTTCTTTTTTATGTTCATTTTATTTTTAAAATTTATTTTTTAATGTGCAAGGGGGAAAGGAGTTATGCATGCATGTACACACTCAGGATTAGGCTTACTTGTTCCCCTTCCCCCCTCTCTTTCTCTCTTTTTTTTACTTGATTTATACCATTGTTGGATTTATTTTTATTTTTTATTATTTATTTTTATTTTACTGTATCATACATTGAGCACAGGCACATGGGCTAGCCATGTGAGTTCTTGCACAACTTCAACCAAATGCTTTAAATCGCGCACAGTGGGTAAAAATGAATAACGAATTAACGAACCAACGAAATGATTTTTTTCAAAATAGATTGTTAAAAACGAAACAAAACAAAGCCTTAAATGAAACAAAATGAAACAAATTGCCATTTTTTGGTTCATGCCCATCTCTACAAAATATGTGTTAGGGATTTGCCCATGGTGCAATTTCAAGTATAATAAAATTTGTCAGGCACAATGTACAACACAAAGTATATCATCTAGGGTCAGATAACAATGCAGTTTTTGCAGAGAGGTGAAGTCAGGAAGCCGATGGCAGTGATTTTTTTTGGCCCTTTTCTTAATTAAAACAACAACAACAACCCAGATTTATTATATCCTTTAGCCTTACTTTAATCATCAGACATATATAATCAACCAGAAACTGCAGAGATATGTAAGGGTGGGTTGCAAGCACTTAGTGGGTGTCAGAATTTCACAGAAACTTAGGGCGCTTTCACACGACCATTACAATCCGTACCAATCTTTGATCCAGATCACACACACACACAGCCGTCAGTGGTTGATGTTGCGGATCCAGTGTTTCCAAGGTCATCTTTTTGAAAATCCGCAGCTGATCTGATTTCAGGCTGCGAACACTGGAATATTGATTGCAGGTGACTGTAGGGTGCCAAACCACTAGAGGGCCCCTGAGGATTTACTATTTCCTATTCCGCACCAGAGTCCTCCAATATTTGATCGGACAATAGATTAGAGTTTGAATGGGCCTTATTGAAATCTGAACTCACTTGACAATTCTAGTACAGTAGAATTCCAAATACAGTAAAGGAACGTATCTCATCCTGACAGATTATTCTTATATGGCTATTCACGATAACATCCACATAATCTCTAGAAATGTTGGTTTATTATTTTAAATCTTTGCACTGTGAACTTCTTTAAACCATTTTCCATCTAGAAAGGGCAAGAAATAAAGGAGAATAGTAAAAAAAGCACCAAATGAACTCTTCCAAAGTATTTTGTGAAATTATTTCACTTTTGCTTCTGAAGACCCATGAGAGAACATAACATTGCAATTGTCATCCTTGCAAGTACAAGTGCCCCTGCACCCCCCCAAAAAAACCCACATCTTTTCTCCTTTTCCCACTCCAGGAAGCTCTGAGATTCTCCTGTGGTTTCCTTTTAATGCCAAATAATTATAAACCAGAATTTAGCAAAATTACTAATGGATTCTGGGTGTTGTGTTCTGAACCCATTAACATTTCCAACTTATTGTTTTCAGTCATATGCTGCTTTCATTGCCTGCCCGGAAGCCTCATTTCCTTTTCTCCTTGCAAGTCAATGTGTGTGGCAGTATCTCTGGAGAAAACCAGGAGCTCCATGCTGGCCACGGGGCCATTTTCAGAGAGCTCTTGCCGAGCTGTCAGCTGGATCCCTTTAAAATGGCCCAGCTGGCACTGGGGAGAACCCCTGGTGGTGACTGGGCTATTTTTAAAGGGGCCCAGCTGATGACAGCTCAGCAGGATCTGTCTGAAAATGGCCCCTTTGGCAACGCAGGAGCTTTGTGCTGGCCACTGGGCCATTTTCAGAGAGCTCCTGCTAAGCTGTCATTGGCTGGAGCCCTTTAAAAATGGCCCAGTTGGCACTGGGGAGAACCCCTGGTGGTGACTGAGATGTTTTTAAAGGGGCCCAGCCGATGATAGGGAAGAAGGGTCTCTGTGCTGCCTTCCGCTGCAGGGGAAAATGTCAAAAGAGAGGCGGGAAGAGGTGTCTCTTTAAAGGATCTTCCCTGCAGTGGATGACAGCACCCGCTCGGCGCTGCCATCCACTGCAGGGAAAAGAGACCATACTCCTTGCCTCCTCATGCAGAGGTGGAAAGAAGGGTCTCTTTGAGGGGCTGGCCCCAAGCCAGCGCCTCTCAGCTGAGAGGCACTGGCTGGGGGAGCTCTTTCCCCATCCCAAAGTGGCTGGGGGGGGGGAGATTAAGCCCCTCTTTCCCCAAGCCAAAGTTGCACAAGCACCACATACATACACACTACACACAAAACGAATAGCGAATCAACAAAACAATGAAATGAATTTTTTTCAAAAATATTTGTTTAAAACGAAACGAAATGAACTGAACCCTAAAACAAACTGAACCAAAATGAATCACGATTTTTTCAGTTCATGCCCATCTCTACTATACAAACTGTTTGTTATACGAGGGTCCACTGTAGTCCAAAAACTATCAAGTATTAATATTGGGTGACTTGAAATTCCATTGGATGAAAACAAAACTGCAGTTTTATTGAAAAGATATCAAAAACAAAGAGACATCAGAAAGACATCAGAAAGACATGTTTAAGGTATCAAAAACATGGGTCTATCCATTAATAATAAATGGAGGAAGACAATGAACTACACACAGACACCATCTCTTATACTGTTCTACACAGAACAGATACATTCCCTTTGGTTGGTGGGGTGGTAACGTAATGGGTGGTTTCCCTCCTCCCTGGGCTACCACCTGTGTGTTTCATGAAACACAACTTTACAGCCAAGTTTAGAAAGGAATAGTTCTCAGACACCCGTGGTGTGGTTAAATACCCAAAAATAAGAATGGGTGGCTTGCTGCTAAACCTTGCAGGTAAATTTCTTGGGGACTTTCCACAGCACTTTGGACTCTGAACATATCAGCTTAATAAAAGATTTCCTTACTCCAGACCAGGGAACATTGCTAATTTATAAATCTGATTCCTTCCATTCACACTGCATATCCAATGACTGCACACAATCCATGTCCCCTGGGGCCAGTCCTGACTGACATGGAAGTGGCAGAAAGAGATTATTTGCTTCCTCCATGTGGTGACGGTGGGGAGGGCCCTTTCATATGAAGACCCTCCATCTTGGAACAAAAGCATTGAGAATGAAATCTTCCTTAGAAGCACCAGTTCCTTCCTGCCAAGAATAATGTGCTTCGTGGCTACGTGGGAATTCTGATCCTTGGAGAATGAGACATATTTACCTCAGCCTCACTCATTATAGCCTTAGTAGTGAAGTCTCTTTGGGATGTCTGAAAAAAAATAATGTGTATGGAATCTTCTCCACGTGGACCAAGAACCTCTTGAAATAAGCTCATGAATCAGACCTCTCCCTCTCTGGCAGGGTCATCACATCTTGTTCTATTAACACCCCCCCCCCCGCTGCCCCCAGATTTCTTTTTGGAAAGGGATACACTTTCCTTCTCAGCCTGACAACTTTGTATACAACCATACTGCCTGTGGAGAACTTGGTGGCTGCTGATGCCTGATTAACAAATGACGAAGTATCTCATTCGAAAAGGTGAAAGAAAAAATCAGACTCCTTATAGGTAAGAAGTCAGAGTATTTCTAACATTCATGTTTGCAGGGCAGAGGAAGAGAATTCTGTCACAGAGAGGATTCAGAAGGCCTTCAGTGTCTCTTCTGCTCTTTGTAATTCATTTCAGCCAATGTTTGTTTCGGGTGAGAGCAGAGAAGCAGCAGTTGTAGTGCAAGTGAACATTCTGACCAATGTGCATTGCTATTTGCATTGCCAACCCTAATGGAACTCTATAAGCTAAATTTCTAAACATGCCCAGCAAGATGTATTTTTCATTGAGTAAACATGTTTTTGCAACAGTAGTGGGAAGCAACTAATTCTTATGGTCCCCCTCCTCCCGCTGGAGTACACACATTCTCTCTCTTTCTTTCTCCCTCCCTCCCTCTACTCTTAGAGAGACAAAAAAAATCTGAAGAATTAAAACAACAGTGTTCCCTTCACATTCCTACTGTTTGTTTGTACTGTACTTCATTTCCAATGATCTGACATTTGAGTACAATTTTATAGTGCATTATGAACCGCCTAGAGAGTGATATTACTAATGGGGTGGTACAGAGGTGGAAGTGAGGGAAATAATAGGTACAGTGGCCCTTTTCTTTGTGCCACTGCGGTCCTCATGCTGCCAGTAGGGCTGAAAAATGGCCATTGGTCTCACTACGTTCATCCACATCTATCTTAAGACAAAGGAGCTTTGGGGAAGTGGGCATTTAATTCTTTTGTTCTCATTTCTCCTGTCCCAGATTGCTCAAATGTACTGTAAGTGTACTGGATGTGTCAAGAATAGATACATTTCTGCCTGAAACCTTATTATTTTGTGGGGGGGCTGGAGACAAAAAGTGAGGAAATAATTTTTAAAAGAAAATTGCAAAGAATGTGGCACAACTTCTTAATATCAAAATTGCTTTGCTCTACCTTAAGCAGTCGGTCTTTTTGTCCTGTGTGGAGTACATGCATTTATTACTTGAACCTGGGAACTTCTGTTATCATGCCAAGCACTAATGATAACATGTAGGGAAGGTGGAAATATTTAGGAAATTATGACAGAAATCAAGTTGCTTAGCATAGTAAGTTGCAATTTGAGTAGGCTCATTGATTCAGGGAGACTGGCAGAGAAGTAGACACATCGCATTCTCACTGATTCAAGCAACCTTTTCCAATTGTCGCTTACTATGCCAAGCAACAGGATTTCAGCTGATATGCGAAATCTTAATTATGGCAGTTTAGGTGAAAGCATGGACACATAAAGCAAAACTAGGAAAGTGTGCTGTTTATATACCACCCCATAGTGCTTAAAGCATTCTCTGGGTGGCTTACACAGTAACTATGGAGGCTACACATTGCCCCTCCCATACTCCATTTGCTACCTGCGATTGAATTTGGGTTGTGAGGAGAGTTTTGTCTGTAGTACTGCAGTTTAACTACTGTGCCACTTATATCAAAATTAGTCTCTGACAATCTCCTTGGTATGTTTCCAGTCCAGCGAATGAAGGCCTGTCTTCTTTTACCCATAAACACCTTATTTAAATTTAAAGAGAGAGGATTGGCTGGTGGCTGCCTCCGATCCTCTCTCTTTAAATTTAAATAAAAGAGTTTTTTGGGTAAAAAGACAGGTCTTATCGCAGCCACTTGATTTCATATTATTTTTGCATAGGATCTTTCCCAATCAACATCAAATCATCCTCCGCACTGATATATCTGACAGCCCATCTCTTCCCAGACGGATTGCTATATCTTTCTGGTACATCATCCATTCCTAGGTTCTACCTCTCTGCATTTAGAGTTCAGTTTGTTAACTTGCTTTTCTGATTCTTGATTTCCCCATAAAATTGGGTGCCTGTAGGACCCAGGAGAGTAGGCCCATGTAGTATAACAAATCATTTCATTTTGGTTTATTATAATTTTAAAAAAATAGCAAAGGAAATGAAATAAAATGAAATATTGGTTTACAATTTTGTGTTCACCTCTGTTTTAAATGTTTCACTTTCCAGATGTGCTTTCTCTCAAGAACCAAAGCAGACTGGATGAAACAAGATGATGTTTGTCTTAGGGTATTTGTACACAACTCCTAAACTCCGCCACAAATGGCTCCCAGCTCCAGAGCTTAAAATTGTTTCCCCACCAGCTCCGGAGTTTACAGAAAATTAGGTGCGACCACGCCCACCTAAGCACGTCCCAGCGCACTTTTCAGGTACCTGCTCTTGGAGGGTGGAAAATCCCAGATCCGGATGTAACCTAGAGTGCCGGGCTCTCCTCGCTTCTGTTTCTTGTTGTTTTTTGCCTCCCGCCCCTTTAAGAGAAGGAATCAGGACGACAACGGGGCTCAGGGCGGCTTGGACCGGCAGACGGAGGTGAGCCTGCATTCTTTTGTCCCTTTTTTCTCCCTCTCCTCAAACAGACAGGAGCAAGGAAGTGCGGAGGGGTGGGGACGCAGGAAGAGCAACGAACCCCCAAGATCTCTGGTCCGAATTTAAGTGGCCAGCGGATCTTAGGGGTCTTGTGTAAAGGACCTTATTTCTGTCAGTGCTGCTTCTCCGCATGGTAAAAGCCATGTGATTGTCACAGCATAAGATTCTTCTTGTTACTTTGTGCTTAGCCAGCTTTTTATCAGCCGAGGGATTCCATTGGTAAGTGAAAGATAAAAATTAACTTTGTCAAAGTCTGATTGCAAAGTTTGTGTAAAAAAAGCCTATTGTGGAAAGAAAGCAGTGGATTAATTGGAGGAAATATTCCCCTAGTTTTACCAGGTAAGATGGCATGTAAAAGAAAAAAAGAAAAGAAACAAAGAAAGGGGGGAGCCACAAATACAGTAAACATTTTCATTGTCTGTTCCATAGATGAAACATGAAAATTACAGCCAAGATAATTGGCACATTGTTTTTGCTTTTCAGTGTTGCTTTCTATTAACATGTGTCTTGTTCCTGTTTTATCTTGTATTGTCTTTTAACAGATTGCTGTGCAGTGTGCACACAAACGCTAGTGATCCTTGCTGTTTGCCAAATGGGAAATGGATGTGGAACAAGGACGGAACAAGAGCATGGATGTTGAGTTTATTATTCTGGGATTCAACACCAACAGAGCCCTGAGGGTCCTATTTTTTGCTTTGTTCTTTCTCATCTTCCTCATCACCCTCTCAGGACACATGGCCATTGTAGTCATAACCTTACTTGATCCTGCCCTCAACACCCCTATGTATTTCTTCCTACGCAGCCTGTCCATCATTGAAATCTGCTACACGCTGGTCATTGTGCCCCAAATGTTGGCCAGCTCCTTGGCGAACAGCAAAAGAGTCTCCTTATCTGCCTGTGCCGCCCAGATGCACTTCTTCATTGCCTTTGGAAGTGCTGAGTGTTTTCTGCTGTCTGTGATGGCTTATGACAGGTATGTGGCCATATGCAACCCGCTGCGCTACGCTCTCGTCATGAGCAGGAATGTCTGCGTGCAACTCATGGTGGTAGCCTGTTTCAGCGGATTCACCATCTCACTAGGGTTGACCCTGCTGATTTTCACTCTCCCCTTCTGTGGCTCCCATGAGATCCATCATTTCTTCTGTGATATCCCGCCTGTGTTGTTTCTGGCATGTAGTGACACACATGCCAATGAGATGGCTGTGCTCCTTGTCTGCACGATGATTTTGCTCATTCCTTTCCTCCTCATTTTCATTTCCTATGGTTTCATTGCCCATTCCATTGTCAGGATCAGATGCTCTGAAGGGTGGAATAAGGCCTTCTCCACCTGTGTTGCTCACCTGGTTGTGACATTCCTCCACTACGGGTGTGCCATTTTCATCTACATCCGCCCTAAGGCCAGCTACTCCCTGGACAAACACAAAGTGGTCTCTTTGATTTACACCAATGTCACGCCAATGCTGTACCCTATCATTTATACCCTGAGAAATGAGGAAGTACAAGGAGCACTCCGGAGAGTGTGGAAAAAGACATTTCTTTCCATCTCAAGATAGTATCCTGCATGCCATTGGACAAGCATCTGTAGCCAGATCGTTGCAGGCAAAGGACTGAAGTGGATATGGCCATATCAGAAGCAAAGATTTCAGACAAGGAGAATTCAGATATGAAGTTATCATCAGGCATGGTAGCTAGCAAAGTCCTAGATGAACATCCAGAATTTTTGTCAATGTGATGAACAGGAAGTCCAGGTTCTCAGTTGAGTTACCATATCAAGGAGAAACAGTCTACGCTGATGTCCCCTACATGCCTCCAATTCTCTCTCTTTAACTTCAAATAAAAGAGGTTTATGGGTAAAAAGAGACAGATCTTACTGTAGCCTCTTGATTTCATGATTTCTGCATGGGATCTTTCCCAATCACCATAAAATGATCCTCCACACTGATATATCTGACAGCCCATCTCTTCCCAGGCAGACCACTATATCTTATTAGTACATCATTCATTCCTAGGTCTCACCTCTCTGCACACAGATTGCTATTTCCTGTTTGTTATCCTGACTTTGTAGTCTGATATTGGTATTCTCTGATGAGGGAAGATAAAATGTTTCATTTCCAAAACAGAAAATGATGTTTTGTTACTTGATAGAATGCTTGTTTGGGTTTTGTTTCATAACCTTCTGGAACAACAAAATAGTATGTCGTTTTTCATTTTGTGCCTGTTTCTACTTGTGATTATTCTCTATCTAAAAATCCCTGGAAAACTTCATCTTAAGTTAGAATTAACTTTTTCCTTTTTAATGATGTGTTTTAGAGATGTACAGTATTCTCCTCTTTTTGATTGTGTCTATTTAACCCACAAACGCCTGCATTTTTAGAATGTAGCTGCAACATTTTTTGGTATTTCGTTGTAGTTTTCTGCCCTCCTGCATTTTGGGTTGAAATTAGACTTAAGGAATCACCTGCGCCTTAAATTTAGGTTTTATTGATTTTTTTTTAACATTTGTACTGACAGTTTTCTATAGCTGTAAAACTTCTGACTGTTTTAAATATCTAAATTCTGACGTCTTTTTGTGCATATGGAACATAGCAGCAACATCGATAAATACAGCTTTATTGAAGTGGACTGAATAACTTCATGCTGCCTGTTATTATTGCAACAATGAAAAAAATTATACCTTGATTAATTTTGACATGATTGGAAATGGTTGTCTGATATCTTTCTGGGATTAAACCTAAATGGGATAAATGCCAGCTGTGATGAACATGGGCTACTAATTTTTTTTCTTCCTAAAAAAGAAACCCCTGCTAATCTACAAACTGGCTTGCTTTGTTTTGGGATTGGTCTTCAAAACAAAAACATATCATTTTTTCTACATCTCGAACATGAATGTCTGCCTGAATCATGTCTTTGCAACAGTGAACAGGCTATAACTGTTTGGTTTTGCCCTTAGAAAATAGTTCAAGATAGGATAAGGTAAGATAAGATAAGATAAGATAAACTTTATTGTCATTATACTTTCGTACAACGAAATTAAATTCCACCTCCAGTGCATAAAGGTAGAACATGAATCAGCATGTACATTGGTTGTTGCCTGGGGCGGCCAAGCCACAACAAAGGCCAATGGCGACAGCCACATGTAAGGAGGAAAACAGTGGCTGAGGCAAGTGCTGGATCCAAGCCAATAAGAAGGCATGACCAGAACACGGGACTCGGATCAACCTGGCCCAATGGGAAAGGATGACATAAGCACAGGGGCTGGGTCAGCACTGTATTTAAAGGGGCGTCGGGAACAGAACCCTCCTTTTTGCTACCAGGAGACGGAGCAACCCAGCCCACCCACCCTTTGTATATAATGGTAGTTTTCTGAGATAGTCATTGCATGTCTAAAATGTCACACAACTTTGAGTAGTTGGTGTTTTGACCAGAATTGGGACGGATCCAAGCAATTGAAGTAGCAGCACAGGACCTGCACTCAGGTTAAACAACCGAACAAGTCTCACCAAAGTAAAGGCCATGGGCTGATTCATGAGGGAACAGCTGGAGGCATTTTCGAAGGTGCCATTGATACAGGCCGACATTGGGGGGTCCTGTCGGCGGGATAATGTGCATGAGTACCTTTGTGGTGGATACCCCAGGGACACCTACCACTAAGACCTGCTGTGGGGCGTTCCCAAAAGAGAGCGGGGGGGGGAACGCAGCAGCATCAAGGGGGAGGTGGAATCCTTGATGTGTTGGATCCGACCCAATGACTCAGCCAGAGTACTGCTTGTGTTTGTAACCAATAAAGTTGTGGCCAACTTATTTTCCAAAACAATTAATGGTCTTGTGCAGTTATTCTTTGTAAATTTGGAGGCTCAGCTATAGGCAACAAACATAAAACGCATAAAACATAAAACACATAAATCACATCCCTCACATTCACATTCTTCACATTCTGTTCACCATTACACAAACCCCTACTGTCACATTTATATTGCACTATACAGAAGAATTCAAAATGGTTGCAGCTCTGGGATAAAAACTATTTTTCAATCTATTTGCACTTGTCAGGCATGTAGCTAGGGCTTCCAGAGCCTGGGGCAAAAGTCAGTTTTTGCCCCCCCCCCCCAACAAGGTGTGAATTATAAGGGGATCCATTATGCTTCCCTGGAGAGGAAGCCTTCCACTTCCTAGGGAGCTTACGTGTGCATGTGCGCATGTGTGTTTTCGGTGTCAGTCGCCAACCCCGACACAGATGCAGGGGAGTGGTATCAGGAGACAGATATCTAGTCTTATGCGCTCCCAGGGGCATCTGGTGGGGCCACTGTGAGATACAGGAAGCTGGACTAGATGGGCCGTTGGCCTGATCCAGCATGGCTCTTCTTATGTTTGTATGTTCTTAACCCTGTGGCCTTGGGATTCCTTGGGAGCAAGCGACGGGCGCCTGGGAAGATGGGGCGGGAGAAGCGAGAGGGAACCCCCCGTTTGCAATGTGGTGGCGGATCGGGTCCCACTTTTCTGTCCTGCTGCCCTTTCTTGGCTTGGTCCTCTCGTCCTCGGTCTGACCCGCCGTCCCGCCATGGGTCTCCTCAGAAGTCAAATCCAGGATAGCTGAAGGCTGCGTGGGCACGCTGGCTCCAATCTTACCCACGCCGGGCACTAGCCCTGCGGGTCTCGAGGTCCTGTTTTTTCTGCCACGGATTGGAGCCCTCTGCCAAGGAGACGGCACTGCCCGGGGCTTTCCTGGGGAAAGGGATCAGGCCGCGGGCTCCTTCTGAGGGGGACTCTGGCCGGCAACCCTCTCCTCCTCCTTTGCTCCCCTGCTGTCCCCCCACCCCAATCCTGCCCACCGAGCTCCTCCCCCTGCCCCCCTCACAGTATGGCATCCCTCCCCCTCCCACTTTTAGACATGCCCCAGAGGCCTGTCTAAAAGGCACCCCTGGTGGGCCTGCCCAGCTCAGACCTCCAAGGCCGAGAGGAGCACGGCGAGAGGTGGCGGCAGCAGCTGGGGGATCGCGGACCAGCAGAAAAGATGGTGGCGGGCAGCAGGGGGCAGCAGGCAATTTGGCACCCCCTAATTGCTGCACCCGGGGTGCCCTGCCCCCTAGTCCTCCTCATGCTACACCCTTGGCCCTTGTTTTTATTATTTGATACCATCTACCAGATGGTAATAATTGAAAGAAGGAATCTCCCGGATGTGATGGATCTTTATGTTTTGGGCTTTCTTAAGGCAGCGGGAGCTGAAGAGTTCTGCCAAAGAGGGGAGAGGGCAACTGATAATCCTCTAAGTAATAGTGGTAACTCTCTAGAGTGCTTTCCTATCTGCCACTGTGCAGTTGGCAAACCAGTAGGTTAGAATACTCTCTATAGTGCAGTGGTAGAAAGTCACTAGCATTATTTCATTCAGTTGTTGTTTCCTGAGAACTCTCAGGTAATATAATCTTTGCTGGGCCCTCTTAAATAATGCTGCAGTATGAGTGCCCCAGGTCAGATCCTCCCTAAAAATAACCCCCAGAAATTTAAAACTGGCCACTTGTTTCACTTGATCTCCACTGATCACCTGCCTGCGTTGTCTGTTAAGACCATCTCTGTATAAGACCATTCTCTGTTTAGTTCCCAACCTCAGAGTTGAGGAAGATGGTGACTAGGTCAAGAGGCTTTCTTTTGTGGTGAGCATTGAATTCTTCCCTGTATTAACTGTGTGGTGTTCAATACTTTTTAGGGGTTAAGTAAAACATGTCATTAGAGATGGGCACGGATAGAAAAAATGGAGTTTCATTTGTCGTTTGTCGTTTAGAGGTCCGTTTTGGTTCGTTTCCGTTGTTCGCGATTTTTTTGCAAAAAATTCATTTTCGTTTCGTTACCGTTTCGTTACCATTTATTCCAATTTTACGTGGTTTTTTAGCATTTAAAGCAGCTCACTTCATTGCTGTAACGGAAATGAAACACACGACAAAATCCCTGCGTTTCTGTTCGTTTCGTTTCATTCTAGAGACAAATTTCGTTTGTCGTTTTGGTATGTAACGAAATGAAAACCGAAAACCGAAAATGAAAAATTGTTCATTCCATGCCCATCTCTACATGTCATGGCTGCACAACCATGGAAACATTTCTCTGATTTATTTGTTATTTAAGTGCATATATAAGGTGAACTGAGGTTTTAAAAACTGTTTGCTTGCTACTGTATTTGAAAACATCCCAATGTTTTTACTGATTAAAATGTTGGGCACCATTTTGAACGCTTTAAGTTTATTTATTTTTATTTTCATTTTGGGAAGTAGAATGAATGGAATGATGACAAATGATTAATCTGTCTTAAACTTGTTAGGTACATTGATTAAAAAATAAATATAAATAAAGAAACGTTTTAACAGTTTGAGTTGTTTTGCCTTTTTGGACCATTACTTCCATGTGATTGGAGTTAGAAGCTGCTATTATTATTATTATTATTATTATTATTATTATTATTATTATTATTATTATTATTATTATTATTATTATTATTATTATTATTATTATTATTATTTACTACTACTTCTACTACTACTACTACTACTATGCCAGATACAATACTTGAAGAAAAAGTAAGTGCTTTACCACAGTCAGGGATGCTCCCAAGAACTACATGTGGCTGGTGGCCCCAATGTCTCGGTGCGGTTGGCTTATCATCTCTTCAAGTATGCAAACTTATACAAATTTATTAATATCTAACAAAGAGAGCTTCCTATGTCCATGGAGTTCAAAGTTGCAAATCACCTAACTTCAGTGCTGGTTGTCATTACTAAGTCCCACCCCCCCCCCTTGAGTATGATGAATTCTAAACCTGTCACCATCTTCTCTCCCTTGAGGCCTACGAGATACTCTAATTGCATAGTGATGTATAGCTCCTGATGCTTAAAGCATTCACGGGACGGGAGCTGTGTATTATTCAAAGGCTGGGGAGAAACAAAGAAAAGAGTCCACCAAGTGGAAGGATTGACAAGATGTTCATGTGAGCTGGAAACAAGTTTCAGATTAAAAACGTGTTTTGGTTCCAGGCTAGGCAGTCTTCTCTCCTTGTTTAGGAGAAAATATTCTTTTTGTCTATGTGACA
>JAHTLZ010003468.1:6000972-6019687 GCA_023846285.1 Phrynocephalus versicolor | reverse complement strand
TTTTTTTTTGCTTTAAGTATTGTCTTTTCTTATGATGTAAGTAGGGTTGGGTCCCTTTGTAGGAGAAAAGGCAAGGTAAACATATTTTAAATAAATAATAAAGAAATAGACATGAAGATCAGCTGAGTAATATCAAGGTGGTTTGAACATGGAATATTTTTCTATTTAGAAACAGCATTGTGACAGTCAGAGCTGGGGGGATAGGGGGTAAGAACCTTCCTTACAATTTTAGAGAGAAAAGGATTGGGAGAGGTGATTATGCTTTTCTCCTCACAGCAAGATTTCTCTGTTCTCAACTCAACCTTCATCCTGGTGGGAAATCTCACAGGATTTCTGAGAGGTTCTGCACCCCCGCCCCCGCCCCCGGTCCCTCGATATACCAACCTGCCCAGAATTATTACAATTCCTATTCCAAACATGCAAAAGATTCATTTGGACAGGGCAGATGAAACTGTACCCGAATGTTACTGTTTCTACATAGCATGCCATATGTAAGTCCTTTCTAAACCAGTCAGAAGAAATGGGAAAACGTACAGGACTGCTGAAACTCCTGCAATGAATAGCAGCTTTCCTGTGCAGAATTTATCAGTATGCATCCAGTAAACGTCTAGTCTCCCTGCATGTTCATGTTATAACTTACCTACCTAAAAACCGAAACAGACTGCTTCAGAGTAAATGGAAAAGACACAATTATCTAGACTCATTTATATCAGGGCCAGGATGAGCAAATTGTTTTATTTTTGCTTACTCTGTTATATGAACGTTGCAAATTACAGTGAATGATGATTAAAATGAACCAATGTATTAAAAACCCCAACAACCTTAGAGAAGAGACAGATCTATCAGATTCCTTTTTCCTCACACTGATGTTGAAAATCTGATACACAATGAACTGAAATGGAATCTTCACCATCTTAGAATCATAGAATCATAAAGCTGAAAGAGACCTCAAGGGCCATCCAGTCCAACCCCCTGCCATGCAGGAACCCCCCCCCATCACAGTACCCCTGACAGATGCCCATCTAGCCTCTGTTTAAAAACCTTCAAAGAAGGAGGCTCCACCACCCTCCGTGGCAGCATATTCCACTGCCAAACAGCTCTGTCATGAAGTTCCTCCTAATGTTTAAATTGAATATCTTTTCCTGTTGTTTGAAACCATTGCCCCGTGTCCTAGTCTCTGAAGCCATGGAAAACAAACCTGGTTGCCATGACTCAACTTCCAGATAACCTCACCTGGATGACTGACACTCTTCTAAGACATCTTCCATTTGTTAGGTCACATTTGTGTTAGTAGGAAAGTTACTTAAAATAATAAAGAAATATAAATCTTCTTTTTAAAGTTACAATTGGAGTGTTATCTACTTACTTTTCTGATTTTGGAAAAATAAATAAATTACAAGTAACTCACTGTGGTTCAAAGATACTGTGAATATATATGATTTCCTATATTAAGGTTCTGGTTGTTCTGCATTTTTGGACTCCCTAACTAGAGTACTTCTGGCTGTTTTTAATGGCCAAAGCTAGCCAAGCTTTTAGTCTAACTTGAATGTTATCCATAGCTCTCCCCAGTGATTCTACTTCTACTAGTTAAGTGAAAGAGCAAAATTTATTTCTCTTCCCAAACCAGTCCCTGATCATGACATTCCATCAGGAATAACTTACTAGATAACATTTCATGTCCATCTTCCAGTACTAGATGCTTGCAGTGTTGTGATACTGAAATCTACATGTACTGTAATTATATGGGTGAAACCAAGGTTGGCTATAAGCTCTCACTTCTCCTTGCCATGATCATTTCAGCAGGTTCTAAAGGTGTCGAGGAACTGGAATCACAGTAGTGCGGAGGCCGATTTCATCATGGTTGGCTTTTCTAACCTGCCCGAGTATGCAGTCTTTCTCTTTTGGATATTTCTATCCATGCACATGACCACTTTGTTGGGGCACTTGGCCATTGTGGTGGTGACCGTGGTTGACCCCAGCCTCCACACGCCCATGTATTTCTTTCTGCGCAACCTCTCGTCCATCGAGATCTGCTACACCCTGGTCATTGTGCCCAAGATGTTGGCTAACTTCTTGGCGAAGAGCCAGAAAGTTTCATTGGCTGAATGTGCAGCACAGATGTATTTCTTCATTGCATTGGGCACCACAGAGTGTTTCTTGCTGGCTGTGATGGCCTATGACAGATACGTGGCCATATGCAATCCACTACGCTACACCTTCATCATGAGTCGAGCACTATGTTACCAACTGCTGGCTGGTATCTCTGGCACTGGCTTCACCCTCTCCCTAGGCCTCACAGCACTGATATTTAGGCTACCCTTCTGTGGGTCTCATGAAATCAACCACTTCTTCTGTGACATCCCACCTGTGTTGTTCCTGGCCTGTAGTGACACCCACACTGATGAAGTGTTGGTTTTTGTTGCCTGCTTGTTGGCTCTTCTGGTCCCTTTCCTGATGATCCTGACTTCCTATGTGTTCATTGCTAATTCCATCATGAGAATCCAATGTGTCCACGGCAGACAAAAGGCCTTCTCTACCTGTGCTGCCCACCTGATTGTGGCTGTCCTCCACTACGGTTGCGCCATTTTCATCTACATCCGGCCAAAGGCCAGCTACTCTTTGGAGCAGGACAAAGTGGTCTCCTTGATCTATACCAATGTCACTCCCATGCTGTACCCAGTGATCTACAGCCTCAGGAACAAGGAGGTCAAAGGAGCCTTGAGGAGGGTCGTGGAGAAAAGGTTCTTTTTTCACACTGACTTTTGATTGGAGTCACATCACACTTGTCGACTTGTTGACTGTGGCTTTTTCCTGATATGAATAACATGGATAATTAAGCAATATTCTGTCAAGTAAATGATTATACCCATCCGTTCAAAAAGCTTGATCCACTGAAAAGGTATCTCTGTCTAACTGAATGGTAGATTGATTTGTTTGTTTGTTTTTAATACAAGTGCACAAACCATAGGAAGCAAGAATCAGAACATAGCCTGTAGTAGCAACATCAACTAAAGATCTTGTGTGCTATAGCAACCAATAAATTGTAATGAGAACAAGCTTTTCTGCAGAGCAACCCACATTATGTATCTGATGAAGTGGGTTGCAGTCTGTAAAAGTTGAGCTAAATAAACCTTTTTTGTCTTTAATATGTGTGATAAGACATTTTTCAGTAGCAAGGCAAAGCAAAGCAAATGCATCTTTCCTGTTCTGATTTCTTTCCAGTTTAATCTTCTTTATGATCATGGCTCTGGAATGGGGTTGCCATGACATAGTGAGAATAGTGTGAATTGGCCTGCCTTGAAGTCACACCTGTAAAGTCAGGTTTTCCAGGGTAATTTTACGTTATCTGGCCACATGTGAAGACAGGAGGAAATTGGCTTAAAATTGTTTCCCCACCAGCTCCGGAGTTTAGAGAAAATTAAGTGCGACCATGCCCACCTAAGCGCACTTTTCAGTACCTGCTCTCGGAGGGTGAAAAATCCCAGATCCAGATGTAACCTAGAGTGCCGGGCTCTCCTCGCTTCTGTTTGTTGTTGTTTTTTGCCTCCTGCCCCTTTAAGAGAAGGAATCAGGATGACGACGGGGCTCGGGGCGGCTTGGACCGGCAGACGGAGGTGAGCCTGCATTCTTTTATCCCTTTTTTTCTCCCTCCCCTCACACAGACAGGAGCAAGGAAGTGCGGAGGGGTGGGGACGCAGGAAGAGCAACGAACCCCCAAGATCTCTGGTCCAAATTTAAGTGGCCAGCGGATCTTAGGGGTCGTGTGAAAAGGCCCAGAGAAAAAACATGTGTGTCTGTGTGAACTGGGAGCAGACGTGTGTCTGCAAAGGCAGGCCCGCACCAGCTCCTACGAGCACACGTTAATTAGGCAAGGACAAAATTAGACCCCCGCATCCGGCTGCAATCCTTGATATCATCACAAGAACAATGCAAACAAACCTGGTCCATATCGGCCCAGCCGTTCCCCAAAAAGAAATGGCTGAGAAGCTCCAGTTTCTTTCCCTACAAGCGAACAGGCTTGATAACAATGTTAGGGGTGATTGACATGCCCCCCTGAGCCTCAGGAAAGTAGGGGGAAGGGGCAACCCTTTACTCCCAAGTAGACCAGACCTTGGCACACTTGGGGGGGATGGGGGAATCATCTCATATTAATTCCTTTCATTACTGCACCAATCCCTGCACAGCCCAAAAGGCACCAAGAAGTTTTTTTCCTTTTTCCTTCCTCTTCTCCTTCTCACTCTCTCTCTCTTCCAAATAAAGGTTGTTCATCCCTCCCTCCCTTCTGCATCCTTTCTGTCCCGGCCTTCCAGTAATTTCCCCGACGCCCTCCATTTTCCCAATTCCTTCTTCCTTCGGGTATCTCAAGGCCTGGACAAGGGTACACGCTGCCTCCATGTTGGGGAAGTGACCTCCATTTCAAATCAAGGACCGTCACCCTGCCACATGGCAAAACCAGTTCAAACTGCTTGATTCCCCTGAATGGATTCTGCCAGAGGGAATCTTCTCCTTCCTCCACAGAGACAATGGGCTGTATGGGGCACCTTTTCCTGCTTAGCTCTCCAGCCTCGAGCTCAAGCACCTGTACATCAAATTCCTTTGTCTGCATCTGGACCATGGGAAGGTCTGCCATTATTCTACCTCAAGATTATACTCACCCCATTTCTTATCATGGATGACTCATCGTTCATCCATTGTGTTTGCAACCCTACCCAGATTGGTGTGATGTGTATCTGTATTATGTGTCTTGACCACCCAGTGTTCTCCCACCTGGAAACCCATCATCCCATTTGCCACCCATTCCCTCCCCTCTATCAGTGTAAAACCCTCTCTACCTGAAGTGACCCAACCCACCCCCCAGTCCCCCTTGGCCCACCTTTCCCAAACTCCACCTGCCTGACACCTCCCAGGAGATGGTCAACCAAGGGCATAAAACAGCATGCCAGGGTCACCTCAGGGCGGGCTTGTTACCTCAACTTTTGGGGTGGCAGGTTCGTCTGCCTGTGCTTTATTGGGCTCAATAAACAACAACCATAAAGATTTCTCTCGCGTCTGACTTTTATTGGCAAGAAAGGTCCGGCGTACAAAGGGGCAAGGATTAGCCTTAGCCCAAGACTCAACAGGAGGGAAACTGAAGAATTAAGCCAGATAGAAATAACCAGGGAGGAAGTCCTTTCATGTCTTGGTTAACTAAATAATGCTTACAAATCACCAGAACCAGATGGCATTCATCCACAAGTTCTCAAGGAACTTAAAGATGAAATTGCTCTTGAATAAACTTGCCAGTCATGGAATCAAGGGACAGGTCTTGTCCTGGATCAGCAACTGGCTAAGGGACAGGAAACAGAGGGTAGCACTAAATGGACAGTTCTCCAAGCGGAGGGAGGTAAAGAGTGGGGTCCCCCAAGATTCAGTACTGAGACCCCTGCTTTTCAACCTCTTCATAAATGATCTAGAAGTAGGTGTAAATAGCAAGGTAGGCAAATTTGGTGACAACACTAAATTTTACAGGGTAGTAAAAACTGAGAGAGATTGTGAGGACCTCCAGAGGGATCGCTTGACACTGGGGGTATGGGCAAACCAGTAGCAAATGGGATTCAACATTAGTAATTGCAGAGTGATGCACGTTGGGGCAAAAAAAAAACCCCAATTATATTTATAAACTGATGGGGTCTGAACTCTTTGCAGCAAACCAGGAAAGGGACCTTGGTGTTCTGGTGGACAGCTCAATGAAGGTGTTGATGCAGTGTGCTGCAGCAGTGAAAAAAACAAACTGAATGCTAGGGATCATTAGGAAGGGTATAGAAAATAAGTCAGCAAGTATCATTTTGCCGCTTTATAAATCGATGGTGAGGCCCCATCTGGAGTATTGTGTACAATTCTGGTCACCATATCTCCAGAAGGATATTATGGAAATAGGAAAAGTGCAGAGGAGGGCAACCAGAATGATTAGGGGACTGGAACACCTCCCTTACCATCTGAGGCTGCAACGGCTGGGCCTCTTTACTCTTCAACAACAACGCCTAAGAGGTGACCTGATTGAAGTTTATATAATCATACACAGTGTGGACAAAGGGATTTAAAAAAAGTGCTGACCAGCCCCAGGACAAGCTGGTCAGCGCGAGAAAAAAATCTATCTATCTATAAAAAAGTGCTGATAGCCTGAAGGCCAGCTGGTCAGCACAGGGGGGGGGAGATAATTTAAAAAAAATAATTAAAAGTGCCGACCAGCCCCAGGACATGCTGGTCGGTGCTAGGAAAAAATAAAAAAGCAGAAATCCACATCATATGCATGTTCCTACGAATTATGGCTCCGGAAAAATGTGGATTTTTAACCGGAGCAAAAAATTCCCAACTTCTCCGGTAGTTCAAGGAAAACTTGCTAAAGGGGGCGTTACCAGGTTTTTTATTTTTTAAAGCCCGGTGGTCGTGGGGACAAAATTTTTGGAAATGATTTATCTGGAAATTTAATCAGGATTTTAAATGACGTATGATAGAACCCACAGTAGATAAGGAAAAACTGTTTTCCCTAACACACAACACTAGAACTAGGGGGCACTCCACGAAAGTTTTGGGAGCTAGATCTCAAACAAATAAGAGAAAGTACTTTTTCACCCAGAGGACCACTGGTCTGTGGAACTCCCTGCCAGAAGAAGTAGTGACAGCTGTCAGCCTTGACAGCTTTAAGAAAGGATTAGACGAGTTCATGGAGAACAGGGGTATCCATGGCTATCATGATGGATGCTTAAGGACAACCTCTGGGTTGGAGCGATAGGCAGGATATCTCTTAATGCCATTTGCAGGGAATCATAATCAGGTGAAGACATCTGCTTGGAAATACCCTGAAGCAAAAGGTGAGCAACTGTGTGAGACAGAATGCTGGACTGGATGGGCTGTGGCCTGTTCAAGCAAGGCTGTTCTTATGTTCTTATACCTTAAGGAATAGGTCTTTTGAGGCAGGGAGGAGGATAGCATTTCTGGGCTTCAATGTTAAATATCATGCTTGAAGATTGTTATGAGTTAGCTAATCTGTGCTCCTTAATTATAAGTAGCACATCTAGAGGTATGTGTGTATGTTTATGTGTACAATTCATCATGATCCTGATAAAAGGGAAGGAGGTTTACTTTAGAACTAAAATATGACAAGGCTTATCACCATCACAAGAAAGCAATCCCCAATATTCAAAGGTGTGAGAGGCAAGCCTGCTATCAGGTGAAAAGGTGAAGGGGCCACAGCTTGTCTCTTATATAACTTGTCTAGGGGCACCCCCTTTGGAGCTTAATAACTCAAACTAGGGATGGGCAAAAAATGAAAAATGAAATGCTGTTTCATTGTTTTGCTACGTAACGAAATGAAATGAAACAATGAAGCAGCATTTCGTTACAGACCAAATGAAACAGTCTTTGTTGTTGTTGTTGTTGTTGTTGTTGTTGTTGTTGTTGTTGTTGTAGTTGTTGTTGTTGTTGTTGTTGTTGTTGTTGTTGTTGTTGTTGTTAAAGCGAAACATTTCGTTTCCTCTGTAAAATGCCGCCATGGGTTTTTAAAAAAGCACAGACTGCCCATGGGCTGGCTGGTTGGCGCAAGAATTTTTTTAAAAAAATTGTCAACCCGGCCCATGGATCAGCTGGCCGCCACAAGGAAAAAAAATGAAATTAAATTAATTTCGTAATAAATGAAAAGAAACGGGAGTGGGAGAAATTTGTGTGTCTTCATAAGCACACATTCATGGCAGAGCAAGAAACAAATATGAACAAGTTCAGGAGCTCCTGTTTACTAATCCTTTCATATTACATTGACCCAGGTTTTCTTGCAAGATCTGAAAACCACTGCGTAATTCAAATAAATTTAAATTAGGCACCACATTCTTACGAAACCTTTTCCAGGGAAGAAGTCTCACTGAACATTGGTTCGAAACGAAACAGTCATTTCCCCCCATTAAATCGAACCATTTCATTTTCTCTGTAAACGCTGCCACGGGTTTTAAAAAAGCACCGACGGCCCATGGGCCAGCTGGTCAGCACTAGGGTAAAAAAATTAAAAAATAACAGGATGTTTAACAAGCACTGTTTTGTTTGTTTTGGTTATGTAGAAAATGAATAAAATGCATAAAGAAGAGAGAGAGAAATGCTGTTATGCTCAGTAAACAAGAACCACCACCCAAATAGCTCAATGATGCGCTTGCACAGACATTAAGACCATCCCTTTTTGCCCACACAGACACAGCCCAAACAGAAGCGAAGTAAACAGGCCCTGAAAACCATATAAAATGTACATCTTTAATATAATAAATATACAGTAAATGAGTCAGGAAACAGATTTTAAAAAAAAACAGTCAAACAGGGAAAGCAACCCCCTACACACACATGCACACAATGAAAGCAAGCAAACAACTGGGTCCCTAGCCCTTTTACAGATACAAAATTCCCATTCTCTGCTCAGTATTCTGATTTTCTGCTGACAGCCCTGGTCATGTTGCTACTGGATGAAAACTTTGTCAGGCAATCTGAATTTGACCAAATCTGATAAAAAGGCACTAAAAGGTTGCACAAAGTAGAAAACATAAAAAAAAGCATGAAACATGTGTCTATTCTTTATTTTGAAAAAAAAACGTGAGACCATTTATGTGTAAAGGCTTTGCTTTGGAAATCACCAAAAGAAGAAAAATCACATGAAACAGATTTTGGACATGAAATAACTATGCTTACTCAAAATCAACACCATTCCACCACATAAATATGTAAGGAACCCAACTTCATTTAGATATTTGACAGTTTTGTACCACTATTCACTTCCTGGGGTCTTTGTGAGACAAAAATTGCCTTGGGTCCTTTCGAGGAGAAAGGTGGGATATAAATAAATAAATAAATAAAAGTAAGTTTTTGTGTAGACATCATGCAGAAAGATAGCAACTTCAGAAACTGAATCATAATTTCAGATCAAATGTATTTACTGTACATTTAATTTGTCATACTATAAAGTATAATGTGGGTATTATTGTGTGGTACAGTGGAAAGAGTTATGGATTCAGAGTAAGGAGGCCTGGGTTCAATCCCCCGTCGGTCATGGAAACTCAGTAGGGGGTGACAAGGATAAAATCTTGGAATATTTTCTATGCCTTGACAATCTTATAGAAGTCTTTACAATATTTGATAGCACATAGCTACAAAATGCAACTATAATTTATCTAGGCATTAGATCTCATTGAGGCAACATCTTACAATATTATCCTTTCAGACAATATTAATTCACTGATATGAGCCTAAGATAGTAGGCAGGCAAACAAAGCCAGGCGATTTCCCAGGTGGCCAATTACAAAACAAAAGCAAGATAATTTATGGAAGAAACACTGAGACATACTCCTGTTGGAATAAACAATATCAATAAGCTCTTAAGGGTATGTAAGCTCTTGATTAAAAATAACAACACTGACTTGGTGAGTGGTGCCTTAGGACTCCTCCCAGTGCGAAAAAGAATTCAACAAGGTATTGCCACTACTTCATGGTGTCTTTGGGGAGAGGAATGGAAATCATCTGGGAAAGAAACAAGAAGTTGGAGAAGATCGTCATCTTTGTTTTGCTTTGTTTTTGGTTGCTTTTAAAGTTTTAATTTGCGTCCCTTTTGGAATTATCTTAGAGATTTTAGTTAACACATCCAATTGCTAGAGTATACATTCTAATATCTGGTTGAAATATTTGGACATCAAAGTGCCTAAGTTATCAGTCACAGACTTCAGTGTTCTCTGCCATCATTGGGGCTTCGGGAAACATAATCAAGAAATTTCCAACAGAAGCGGCAGATTTTCACTCTGTGTTGTTAATGTGAAAATAATAAAGTGCAATTTTTAGCCTTATACACAAATGACCAGATTTCCCATGACTAGAAATGGTTTGAAAAACACAAAATTGTGTTTCTGTGAAGATTCTAAGTCCTCCAGCTGAGGCTATCTGGAAGTTGAGTCATGGCAACTGGACTTCTTTTCTTGTAAGATCGAAATATTTCACTACTCATCCAAGCGGCTTCGTCAGTCTGAGGAAACTGAAGCTGCTTGGATGAGTTGCAAAATGTTTTGATCTCACAAGAAAAGAAGTCCAGTTGCCATGACTCAACTTCCAAAGAAAGGATGTTCAAAGGAAAGTAAATAAAATATAAAGAAAAATAAAACCCTAAGCTGCACTCCCCTTTAAAAATGTTCCTGGCTGGTGCAAGGGAGACCTCCTTTCCTCTCTCCTCCCTCTGCTTTTGAGGCTTACCTGAGACCGAACTTTCCAGACAATCCCCCACTAGACATGGGCACGACCAGAAAAAATGACATTTCGAGTTTTCGTTTGTCGGAACGGGTCCGTTTCGGGTTGTTTCCGTTTGTCGCTAAATTTTTCAAAAATTTGTCGTTTTGTCGTTTCGTTTGTCATTTCCACTGCGATTTAGCGTGATTTGACTTCCCAGAGCATAGGGGCGCCCCGCAATCAGGGCCGGCGCTAGGTGTTTTTGCGCCCTAGGTGGCAGGCGGGGTGGGGCGGGGGGTGGGGGCGGCGGAGGTGTGGGCGGGTGGTGGGCGGCGGGGGGCCATGGGCGGGCGGCGACAGCAGCAGGGGGGAGGCGCGGGCGGACGAGTGGGCAGTTAGGATATCACTTCGGATAGAGGTTCTGTTCTTGGCTTGCACCCCAAATGTGTGTGTGTGCAAGCAAATTGAAGTTGGGAAAATAGAAAATAAATTGTAGTATATAATATATTTTTAAATAAATCCACACAGCCCACTCCCAGTCGAACCTCCCCCTTTATCCAATATCAGAAAAAAATCCTCACAAACTGCCAGAGAAGAAATAAAGAATAAACTGCTATTCCCTTCAGCAGACAAAGCTGCAGGGAATCAAAGAAATTATTTTCTAAATTCAATTCCCTCCCTGCCTGCCTAACTTAAATCCTAAAGCCTCCAGCCTCCCTCCACAATCTCGATCGGATCACACCAGCACCAGCAGCCAGCCCTCCTCCCTCAACCACATCCATACACCCGACTGCGATTTCTGGAAGGTGCCTCAGCTTTTATGCCCTCCAAGACATCTAGAAGTGTCAGTCAAAAACCTGGCGATGCCATTGGTGGAATGGTTAAAAAAAAATTGCATGGTCCCATCCCATGCCCAGCCCAAATGGGCATGACTAAAAAAATGAAAAATAAAATAAAATAAAATAAAATCAATATGACGTTTTATTGCTATAAAAAACCCACTGCTGCTACTATTAAAATTCAGGCATTTAAAATAAATAAATTTCACATGTTCCTGTGGTGATCTGCTGTGTTTTTTGATCACGATTTTAAAAGAAAAATTGCGGTCGCCATTTTGGATCCCCCCCACCGCATGGCATGGCGAGACGATGAGGAAGACCCCCCCCCAGCCTGGTGCAAGCAGCCCAGGACAGGAGAAGAGGGGGGGAAAGGCCGGGGACCCCCCAGAAACCACCCCTCTGGTAGGTGGCAAAGCCTCAGGCAGGCATATTTTCGCCTGCTTTTTTGGCCAGGAGTCAGGTTTTTTTTAAAAAAAACTTTAAAAAACTTTTTCAGTGCTTCGCATTGCGCAATCGCCGCGATGCCACAAACGAAAACGAAAAACCCAACCAATTTTTTCTTTTTTCGGTTCGAGTTCGAGTTCTGACGGCTTAATTATCGTTACCGTTTCCGTTACGTAACGGAAATGAAAAACGGAAATGAAAACGAAAATTTTGCCGTCTTGCGCCCATCTCTCCCCCCCAATCCAGCAGGGGGGAGAGAGAGAGAGAGAGAGAGAGAGAGATCACTACTGTTGGCTCACTTGTGACTGCTCTAGTACTTGTACTGTATTGCAAAACATTGTTTGTTGATCAAGGCAAAATGATCAGAAATGTTTGCTTGTCTTGCAAAACTCTCTTCCACAGCCAGGTACCTTTTCTGTCTGTCCACACCTGTAAAAGCTTCCCAGGCAAAGAAAAGCAAATAATCTCAAGAACACTTAAATCTGTGTTTATAAACTATCTAGGATCTCATTAAAATGGAAAACGCACTTGTTTTGACTGAGGTGGTGTGCGAGGCTGATAAAAAACAAAACAAAATGGAAACTTAACTGGCCAGTTGGCCAATTTGCTGGTGGGGGAAAATAGAGCTTTACTCCTATAGAAACAGCCTGATAGAGTAATCTTCTTGTGTAACATCTGAATTCCAGACGGTAAAAATAAACTTCCCTGTCAAATTTTTAATGAGCCTAAAGATTTAAACAAGCTCAGACTTGGTAGTGTTTGAGTGTGAGTCAAATTGAGTTAGCTTAAGCGTTACTCCTGGATATGAAGAAATTCCTGTCAAGCAATTTTTAATGTAACCCTGAAGTCCGAACTGATTAAGAAATCTTCTCAATAGGTGTTGTAAGTTTGTGAAGGACAGATGAAAATTAAATGAGATATTAAAAATAAGTTTTTCAGAGCCAGGACTTAAGAGATTATTTTGGAGACCACCTTATTGTTGCTTTTGACTTGCCTGGGATGATAAAAGAGGTTATAACTAAGTTTTCTCTCTTTTTGAACTATTTTCAATTTGATCAGCAGAAGTCCCAGTTTTTGGTTTGAAAGGATTATTAATGTGTAGATAGAGAGCCAGAGATCCATCTGTTGGTAACTCTAAGAACCTGCAGCTTCCTTTCTCTCTCCCCCCACCATGTTTTTAGAGCTCCATCTGCTGGCAGTTTCATAGAACTGTATTTTCATTATATTTTGCCTATATCCTTTTCCTTTTTCTCATTTTCCCTTTGGTGTATTAGGTGGTTACTTTACGTCCTTCTTTGTTCTGTGACTAGTTTTGTACAGTGACAGCATTGGTCGCAATCTTGTGGTTTTGTCCCCATTTCAGTGTTCCCATGGTTATGATAATTTATCTCGTGACAAGTGTTACCTCACAGTCTTGTACCGTGACAAACACTGAATTTATCTAGCTTCCTTTTTCCTTTTTTTTGGGGGGGGGGCATAAATTCTTTTTTGATATTTCGCTTCTGAAAAGTCAAAATCTTTGCAGGCAGGGAAGGAGTCTGCGGCTCGTCTGGCTAGCTTTCACTTTCTCCACGTGGCCGCATTGGAATGCTCTGGGCCTTCTTTGTTCTTTATTCCAATTGCAAACTGATTTCCCTTGGAGTTCAGTTAAAGACATGTCCTTGGAATCCCCTTTGGGCCCCACCTATAATTAGCCCAGAAAGGCCAACAGGAGCAATTCCACCTGTTAATCACTGGGAGCCATTTGCCATCAGAAGAGAAGGAGCCTCTTTGCTCAGGGTTTCTGACTTGCGACAAAGAAACTGCTTTCTGCATGAGCCCCTCTCTCCAAGTGCCTTGGAAGGGAAAAGAAAACAGGAGCACATTTCCTTTCTATCCTCAGTTTCCCCTTTTCCTGATTGAGCCTTCTTGAGCTTTCTCTTCTTTCAAGAAACTCTTCTTTCAAGAAACTTTCAAGAAACTGTATACACTTAGTGTATACAGTATTTTCAAATGAATGATTCATTGATATTAACGGGCAGATCTGACTGAGCAGCGTTCTCATCGTGAAGAGAGGTGTGATTTGGTTATCGTAAAGGTTTTCTTGTGACCTACTCTCATTTGGTTGCAGAGTGGTGGACATACTTGTGAAAGACATGACTTACAAGGGGATAGATCACTCATCTCCCTGGCCGAAAACATATCAAAATACGTAAAGTAGCCATATTCGAGGTCCAGGTCCAGTGCAAGTTCAGTTAAAGTCTAGGTTTGGTTCTTCTTGCTGTGCCTTTGCCTGACTCAGTCCAGCTGATTCTGTAGCTGGATTTCCACCACCCCACAGCTACAAGACCGTCAAAAAGATTAAAGAGAGGTAATCATTGTCACTTAATTATCCTTCAGGAGTTCCCCCCCTCCCCTTGCAATAGGGAATGAGAGCTTTAGGGAAAGATCATTTTTGAACCCTCTCAGCCATTATGCTGCTTCTTTTCTGCCTATACTTCCCAATATTAGTTATATATTTCATTGAGAATCGGTGCTATATTTTAAATCTTTTGTGTTCAGTAATATGGCCCTTTTTGTGTTCAATAATATCACCATTTTGATTAGCTCTGTGTCAGTGTTCTCTAATCAAGGCAGTCTTTGTCAAGACACACTATTGCCATCGTTCAAAGATCTGATGTGGCTCGATCTCAGAACATTTGTGACTACATGTGTGTGCTGTGGGAGCATACCTGGAAACAACCATCTCATTTGTTTGTTTATTCACTGCCTTTCTCCACCAAAGGTCCCAAGTTGGATAAGCCAAGAAGGAGGCCCATTCGGGGCAGCGCCAGGCCTGGGGTAAGTACAGGAGGCCTCAAACAGGCCCAACACACCTTGCCCCAGGAGCCCTTTGTTTCACATACTGCCATCCCGTGATATACCAGGATCGCAGTATATGAAATGCAAAATGGTGGGGGATGACTGTAATCTGATACTATTGCATACTGTATTTTTTGCTGTATAAGATGCACTTGACCATAAGACACACCTAGTTTTTAGAGAAGGAAAACAAGAAAAAATGTTTAGCCTAAGGTTTCATGGTGGGAGAATCCTGGCTGCATACGGGGAGGGCAGAGGCTCCCTGGAGGAGACCTCCTTGCAAACGAGGTGATTTTTGGCTGGCGAATCCACGCTGCAAAAGGGGAGGGTTGCAAATGAGGTGATTGGGACTGGAGAATCCAGGCTGCAAAAGGGGAGGGCAGTGGCTCCGTGAAGGAGACCTCTTTGCAAATGAAGTTTTTTTGACAGGGGAATCTTGGCTGCAGAAGGGGAGGGGTGAGGAGAGGCTCTGTGGAGGAGACCTCTTTGCAAATGAGGTGACTGGAACTGCAGAATCCCAGCTGCAGCAGGGGACGGGAGAGGCTCCATGCAGGTAACTTCTCTCTAAATGAAAACCTGTGATATATATGTAGTGGGGACAACTGTATTCGCTCTATAAGACGCACAGACATTTCCCATTACTTTTGGGGGGGGTATGAGCAAAAAGTACAGTATTTTAGAAATGATTTGGAAAATATTTGAACAGTCACTCTGTCTTAAAATATTTTATTCATAATGTTAAAATAAAATTTCCCATAATCAAAGGTCCTCCCAGGAAATTGCTCTTGTACCCATTTCTAGACACAAGTGCCTGTATCTGGCAAAACAATGGCCCAGTGATCTAGAAGCTGAGTCATGGCAACTGGACTTCTTTTCTTGAGAGATTTAAATATTTTAATCTGTCAAGAAAAGAAGTCCAGTTGCCATGACTCAGCTTCCAGATAAGCTCACCTGGATGACAGAGAATCTTCACAGACAAATGGGCCAGTGAGAAATACTAGGATGGGACCGACAAGAACACATTTGGTGTGAGAGTTAAACTACATCTACAGTACATGCATAGTGGAAGATTGCTGCATGCCCTTTGTTGACATGGGAAATAATAGCGTTTTCTCCCAGCTCCAGGCTACCAGAAAAGATCTTAGGCAACTCTCCTTTGCTTGCGGAAAATTTCCAACACCTATGTCTCAGAAGTTGCTGGCACTCAGAATGCTTTGGTCCATTCCCAGCCAAGCTTGCTCAGTTCAATTTCCATTTCAGTTGTGTTTTTTTTGTTTTGTTTTGTTTTTGTTTCAGGGAATGGGAGAGAGATTCCTGCAGTCTTAACCATTTCCCACCGATGTTTGTCCAGAAATGGACTGACTGTTATTTCTTTGAGCCCTCTGCCCTCTAGACGGTTGTTGTCATTCTTCCCATTGTTTGTTTTAGATGTCAAGCCCCTACAAATACCACCAGCACAAGCAAACAAGCAAGCAAGCAAGCAAGCAAGCAAACAAACAAACAAAAGGTTTGCAGTACCTGAAACTCTAACAAATGAACTTCCAGGTGCAATAGTCCACATTTCAGTACTGATCCAGGGCACCTAGTAGTTCCCTGTCAGATGCTTTGAGTGAAGGTAGACGCAATACAGTCTCCACCACAAACAGTGGATGTGTCTCTGTGTGTGCACACTTGCATGCATGTGGTGGAGGTCTCTTCAGTTAAAGAATCTTACTAGTTTTTCATTGCTGGTGACTAGGAAATAGGGAGAGCCTACTGAGAGCATAGCTACCTAGATGCCCTGAGCACATCCGATCTTGCCTGGTTTCAGAAGCTAAGCAGGGTCAGCCCTGGTTAGTACTTGGATGGGCAGCCACCAGGAAATACCAGGTGCTGGAGGGTGTGCCTGGAGTAGGAACTGGCAAACCACTCCAGTATTCCTGCCAAGAAAACTCCATGGACATGGAGTCAAGAAGAGTCGGTCATGACTGTAATGACACAACACACACAAACACACACACACACACAGAGAACATACTTCTGCCTAGGCTTTAAGAGTTTTTACCTTAGCCACTGCTTCCTTGTATGTGAGTGTGTATTGGTTCTTAGTTGGCTGCACTGTTTGAATATTTTGACCTTTTTGGTGTGTGGATTTTCAGCGCTTCCCTTAGACTCGCTCCACTTTCCTGTAAACACTGGAAAAGTGCTAGAAGGTGGTTGTTGCACAAGCTATGGACTGTGGCGGGCAACGAACAGCATGCCTGAGGTTTTAACCATCAACCCGCCGAAGCCCCAGTCAGTTTCCAACCAATGGCATTGTGGGAGCTTTACTTCAAAAAAAATCTGGCCAGCCCAAGATTTCTCGCTGTTGTATATCCTGTCCCTTACTGCTGTAGCTTTGGCTAACCACATGCTAATCATTTCCACATTAGTGAAAACAGACCCGTCTCATGAGAGCTTAATTTAGCATTGTAGGAATATCAGCCCTCACTGCAAGAGTAACATCTGGAACAAGAAAGGAAGGGAGAGAATGACCAATGTTTCAGCAACTTCTGCAGTTCACAATCTCTCCCCTTATGGTTCGAATAGGAGGACATGGAGAAATTTACTTCTTCAGGCTCTTCCAAACTGGGTGAAATCTTCTACTAAAGAATAGGGGCTCTGCCCTTTTGATTTCTAGGGATAAACACAGGGAAACTTCAGGGTTTCATTCATTTGGGGTTCTTTCAGCGGTTTGGTTTTGGGTTTGGTGTCATTCAGGTAGAGGTCCTTTCATTAAATGTGAACTGGAAGGCACTTTGGGGTTTTAAATGTAAAAGTGCTTTGGGGTTTTCAAATTGAGGGTTGGGAGAGTGAGAGCAGACAAAAAATATTTTTTACCCAGTGTGTTGTTAGTCTGTGGAACTCTCTGCCACAGGATGTGGTGATGGCATCTGGCCTGGATGCCTTCAAAAGGGAAATGGACAGATTCCTGGAGCAAAAGTCCGTCACAGGTTACAAACCACGGTGGAGATGTATAATCTCCAGGCTTAAAACCAGGGTGCTTCAAGGGCCACATGCAAGGGAGTGGTATCAGGAGAAAGATATCCAGTCTTGTGCGTTCCCTGATGCATTTGGTGGGCCCTCTTTGAGATACAGGAAGCTGGACTCGATGGGCCTTGGCCTGATCCAGCATGGATCTTCTTATGGAGCACATGAGACTAGATATCTGTCTCCTGATACCACTCCCCTGCATCTGTTCTCACTCTCCTAACCCTCAGTTTGAGTGGATGTCCCCTAGTTCTGGTATTTTGTGAGAGGAAGAAGAGTGTCCCTCTATCCACTTGACTCATGCCCTGCATTATTTTGTACGTCTCAATCATATCCCCCCTCAGGTGCCTTTTTTCCAGACTAAAGAGCCCCAAATGTTTTAGCCTTTCCTCATACGGAGGTTCCCCAGCCCAGCTCTCTTCTGCACCTTTTCATAGTGGAACTATGTCTTTTTTGAGATGCAGTGACCAGAATGTACACAATACTCCAGGTGCAGCCTTACTCTCATTTTGTATAATGGCATTATAATGTTGGCTGTTTCATTTTCAATCCCCTTTTTGATAATCCCTAGCATGGAATTAGCCTTGTTCACTGCTGCCAAACATACTGTAGACACTTTCATTGAGCTGCCCACCAAGCACAAAATCTCTTTCCTGATCCATCATGGATAGCTCAGAGCCCATGAGTTGATAAAGTGTTTATTTATTTTTGCTCCAATATGCATTAGTTTACATTTTCCTACATTGAAACGCATTTGCCATTTCGCAGCCCATTCCCCCAGTTTGGAGAGATCCTTCTGGAGCTCTTCACAATCTTCTCTGGAATTCCAAGCAGGACCTTTTTTTCTAGTATTGCACAGAGATGCTGCTGCAAGATTTGTATTCCGGATCTGATGCAAGCACCCACCACTGTGATTTAGCCCTCCCCTGCTGTTCCCGCAGTCCCCTTTTTGGAAATTAAAAGAGGAAATCACGGGCTTGCTTAAATTCAACACCACTTCCACCATCCACATTTCCACTTCTGCTTCAGGAAGCCTGATACATTGCCACACAAGCCGGTATGCAGGAGAGGATGGAAGCATAAGCAGGGTCAAATATTTTTCTTGTCTTGTGTACCTCTATTGACCCTTTTCAAAAAACAAAATTGAAACAAACAAAAAATACCCAACTCGCATCCCTAATAAAGGAACCGTAACCCTAACCCTAACCCTAACCCTAACTCAATTCCAATGGAGAGGGGGAAATCTGAAATCTTATGTTCAAAGGAAGGAAGGAAGGAAGGAAGGAAGGAAGGAAGGAAGGAAGAAAGAAAGAAAGAAAGAAAGAAAGAAAGAAAGAAAGAAAGAAAGAAAGAAAGAAAGA
>JAHTLZ010003468.1:5937239-5990731 GCA_023846285.1 Phrynocephalus versicolor | reverse complement strand
GTTTTCTATATGTTTCATATTATGGATTTATTGTACTTAATTTCTTGTGTTTCTATGCTGTGAACCATCCAGAGTTCCCCTGGAAAGTTGGGTGGTCTATAAATAGAAAGAAAGAAAGAAAGAAAGAAAGAAAGAAAGAAAGAAAGAAAGAAAGAAAGAAAGAAAGAAAGAAAGAAAGAAAGAAAGAAAGAAAGAAAGAAAGAAAGAAAGAAAGGGGAGAACAGGAAATTGTCTTAGTGGCTACCAGAAACTTTTCAGTCCCCGCAACCACCTCATTATTTAAAATTTAAGTTATTCATTTTTGCTGGAGATTGAACTTTCTCCTGAACTCTCAGGCTCTGCATCCATGCTACCAGAGCATGGAGACCTGCATGCCTAACAATTTGTCCTGGGGCCCCTAAAATAGTCTGCTGCTTCAGGTGCATGCTGTCTCATCCCTAGTTCTGAAGAAAGACTCAGTTGGCTGTCCAGTTCATGTTCCATATATGGATGGAAATAGGTGGCCGTCTTGACCTTCCCTTCAAGGAGCAAAATGTCATTGGCTAGCCTTGACAGACCATATTTCCACCTCTTTCCATCTGCCTATGGAACATGGACTGGGCAAGTGAGTGAATATATCACTCTGGAACAGACCTATGAAGAATTTCCCTAGAAGTTCAGTTTCTCAGACATACACATGGAGTGATGTCTCAGAGATAAAAACTTGTGGACCACCTGTGTCCCTGGACTCTTGCTCTGCCACTGTCAAGTCAGAGGCCTGGTCTACCACGTTTGGATAGATATGCCCTCCAACCAGAATAGCCGGGTCTGCCTACTATCTAGATATACAAGTTGTCCCTCTGCGGGACGAGGCCTCCAGTTCCTCCCTTTCTGGACATTTAGAACCAGTCTGTCCTGTTGGCACTTTGCGAAGTTCTGTAGAGCAACATAAAAATACCACTTGTAGATCAAAGCCATAGGTTATAAAAGTCCTGGAATTCTGAGCACACGGCCCTTCTGCAGAAATGAAGGCACTTGGTGCTTCCTTGTTCTGTTTGCTCTTTGCCGTGAATGAAGCCCGAGTGTTTGAACTCTGTGAATTGTTTTACATACTGAAAAGCCTTGGACTGGATAACTACAAACACATTGATGTAAAGCATTGTGAGTTTCACTTCTTCCTGCACATCGTTCTTTTCACTTTTATATGTAATGCCTATCTCGGTTTCTGTGAATCTTATTCCCTCTTTCCTTTCTTTTCTGAAAGGAGTGTTTAGTCCCTGTGTATTTTTTTTTGTCTGTCTGCTTGTCTGCCATGACAGGTTGAGAAGCTGTATCTCCATTTACTATTAAAGAATACTTTTCAATCATTTGCCAAATTTTGGAAACTGGATTGAGCATTATTCATTTATGGGGTTCCATTTATAACTCCTGTTTTAAAAGAGCCATGGGATGGGTAGCAGCAATGCTTATATTTAAAAAAAAAACAATATTTTAACAATATAATGATTTGGTGAGTCAATGGCTTTCTAAGCTTCACTGATTCAGTAGGTCTCCTCTAGTTGTAATTTATTGGCTTTCAACCACTAGCTAATTTTCAATTAAGAGCCCATCTAATTTGTAAGTGTCAATAAAATGGGTGAGGAGTTTAAAATTCTTTTTAAAGAAGACTTAAATGCTTTAGCCACCATGGTAGCCTGTTGAGCAGTAGGTTTTAAATGATACCAATACTACTAATAAAACCTCTTTGCAAGAGGAAAGCCTCAGTGTATAATCAATTTGTATAAAAACCAACCATGCTTAATCTAAATGTTCTGAAAGTGTTTTCACTGAGAAGGTAAAGCTATTTTCCAGGTTTGGATCTGAGTTGAGAAGATGGTTCCGCTGAGATTATTGTACTGAACTCTGCTTCAGTGAATTTGAAATACTCCTTTCCTATATTCACATTTATGACTGGATTTTCTGGGGGAAAAAATACAATTATTTCCAAATCCTAATCTATGTGCTCTGCTTCCCTGCCAGTTGTCTGTTTGGCTGTGTTCCCAAGTAAAATGAATACCCACTACTCTGAAAACAAAAACGGTCATCCATACTATGGCATTTTCCACCTGAAAGGCACAGAATGGTGCAGCAATGGGAAAGACAAGTCACCCAACAAATGCGCGATGGACTGTAAAAGTGAGTGTGGTTTGGTCTTTTTGACTTGGCTAGATGTGAGGCAGGGAACACAGTCCACTTCGACAGGCTTTGGGGACTTCGGTTGCTTCAACAAACCATTTCTCCCCTGAAATCCCATCATTGTTTTCTTAATAGTTTTAGAATCATCATCATCATCATCATCTCAGAATGTCAGAGCAGGAAAGATACCCTATGGATCAGTCCAGCCCTTGTCAAGGAAGGATAGAGAGATATCGACCTCATGTGATTGCATTAATGTCAAAGTATTTAATTGTTAAGTAAAACTGATTAAGGATTCTTGGAAATACGGTATATTTATCTTTCCAACGGATCACCATTCACCATGATGACGGTGTATGTCACAGCAGAGTGGGCTAGCAAAGCTTTCTTCTAAACGAGTACAGAATCCTCTGGATTTATATCAACCCCCCCCAGGATCAGATAAGCAATTCCTGTATCTTTGGGGTATTGCTTAGAACCCAGACATGGACATCAAGTTGATCTTGGCTGATTTGTCTCACTTTACATTCTTCACAGAGCTCTTAGATGATGATATCAAAGATGATGTTGCATGTGTTAAAAAAGTTGCTTCAAGCAAAGCTGGAATGAAATCTTGGTGAGTAAGAGAGTCTATTTTAAAAAAAATCTTGTTGAAAATGTTCCTTAAGAAAGACAACGGAAAATAAGAAACCATTCAATAGAAACACTCTTGTCACATGCTAAAATTTGGGCAGCCTAGATGGCATTCTACTTGTACTAGTTAGTGTCCCACATTGATTTGTATTAAGTGTAATGTTAAGTGCAATGTTGATTTGTATTAAGTGTAATATTAAGTGTCATGTTATGTTATGCATGGTCAAGTTGGAACCAATTTATAGTGACTCCAATTAGGCTATCAAAGCAAGAGAGATATTTAAGGAGTGGTTTTCCACACACACACACATGCCCATTAAGCTTTCAAGGCTGAGTGCATCTTTGAACCCAAAGCCTTGTCCATCATTCTATCCACTACATCACACTGGATATCCCTCTAATGTTGATACGATATCTACCATCTTCCAAGATCAAGCAGATCATCAGCTTTACCCAGAAAGATTATAGCTTCTGAAAAAATACCTCAGATGTTTTAGTTAACACACATGTGTTGTTTCCCCCTCACCATATATACAAGTTGTTCTGGTGAGCTAAATTACACTGTTAAAAATAGGTTAGTAGGAAATGTGTGAGAGAGAGGAGAGGAGAGGAGAGGAGAGGAGAGAAGAGAAGAGAAGGGACACACTCCCAGGACCAAAGAATGAGCTTGGGAAAGTGGGAAAACATTTTCAGCTCCATTTCTTCCATTGACTTGTAGAAATGTTACTTTATTATACTATATGGCCCTAGGTTTACATTTTAGACATGACCAAAATCAGAGGTGGGAGTAAAGAAAAGAATACATTAAGTTTGTGAGTGCCCATTGCTTAAGCAAGTGTATATATTAGTATATTAGTACATCTGAACATGAAAGCCTGAATACATCAAAAAGTCTTATGTGACACTGACTTCTTCTGTTCTTCCTCCGTAACTCCTCTAGGACACACTACAATGACAACTGTACCATCGATGTCCTCAGCTACATTTTTATGCGATGTACCTTTTTTTTCACAAACGATGACTGGTACCACAGAATAATGAGACTGCGTCTACCACAAACATTGCACATACAAGTAACTAAATGATGGTCAGTGCTTCCTCATTCATGTGTTTTATGTATGTCTATTTCAAGAGGTGATTAAAACAGACGGGACTTTGCAGAGGCATATTAGTTTCTCTCATTCCCCCCTCCCCCCACATGCTTTTTGTATTACAGTGAGTGACTCATCTCTGTGCCACAGCCATCCTCAGCGCTCTTCCAAGGAAAAGAAGTATCTGCAGGGCCAAAGTGGGATTTGAAAGATCTGAGATCTAGCCCCTATTTGCTGACCCATGAGCCCCCATGGTTGGCATTGGGCTAGTAGTGACACTGTCTCAGTATGAAGCACCTTGTAGGGCTATTGTGAGAAAAGTCAAAGACAGCAGGGTAAAAATACTCAAAAATAAATAAATAAATAAATAAATAAATAAATGGAACTTTGCAGTCTGGAAAATGAGCTCTGAATATATTTCACCTAGCCACCAACCAATCCTTTCTATTTAAATTTAAATAAAAGAGGCTTATGAGTAAAAAAAGCTGATTCTTACTGTATCCTCTTGATTTCAGCAGATATGAGATCCTACTATACTTGTAAGGAAAGGTGCATGCTAGACCATCCTCTCCATTTTTTGCTTTCCTCACACAAAAGCAACATGTGTGAAAAGGAGGCCTTGTCCCATGCAGGTGAAAACACTACTACCACCCCCCCAATATTTATGATGTTCTTACCATTTAAGGGGCTAGTCCTCAAGAATAAAATTGAGACATGTCGCTATCTTATAAGGAAATGAACTGTGAGTAGAACACGAGGATGCACCCTTTCTCACTAGTGAAAGGCACCCAGTTCTCTAGCAAAGTGTCATCATGTGGTTCTCTCTACAAATGACTCCTCTCTCTGGTTACTCAGTACTAAACACCTGGTTGTTTAAGCAGACATTTCCTCAAATACAACGTAAATCCAGTGTTCACCCACTAAAACAACACGTATTATAACAACCTCTATTACCATGATTTTAGCTGATCTGTCAGCCAATAAGATCATAGGTTGATAGAAATTATATGTTATTTCATTTTATTTTTATTTTAGTTTCATCATATTTACTGTATCTTTATGTTTATTTCATTCATTGTCTGAAACACATATGTTTATGCTTGTACTGTACTGTACTGTGTTGTACTGACTGATCAATTCTTGTTAACCGCCCAGAGTGGCCTCGCTGCCAGATGGGCGATATAAAAATCCAATAAATAAATAAATACTCATATTTGAGAGGAAGATAGCAGTAAACAAAACAGTAAATGACTGATTACTACCAAGACTGGACTCCTTAATGCCCTACCTCTTGCCTGCAGGACTCTTAACAGCACAGTGCTAGAAATATTGGGAAACACAGAAGGTGCCTCTCTGAATAATGGGAAGGCTATAACTTCATTCAGACATTCTCTGGGCAACAGCACCCGCTGTCTGCTGACTCTTGCATTCTGGAAGCGCCATGAGACCACTTCTGACATGAGCAAAGAACAATTGCTGTTCTCTCTAGAATGCGTGGATTTGAACAGCTTGGGTTTGATTGCATGTAGATTTCCCCCCAATAAATAAATTAATATTCCAGGAAAAAAACTATTCAGTAACTAAATATTTGATTGATTGATTGATTGATTTGTTTGTTTGTTTGTTTTTACAACTTCTATGCCGCCCACTACCCAAAGGTCTCTGGGTGGCTTACAATCAAAAGAATTAAAACAGTTAAAACATAAAATAGCAATAAATAATTAAAACAACAATAAAAACATTACACTAAAATTGCCATCAGAGGACCCACAATCTATATTACATCAATTAAAAAACTTCTGGAACAAGAACGTTTTACCTGGCGCCAAAATTTCATCAGTGTTGGTGCCAGGTGGATCTCACTCAGGAGGACATATTCAATTACTAGTGTTACCCTGGCGGGGACCGAGGGAAAGATGGAGGTGGAAACCAAGAGAGGAAGGAGGGAAGGTGGGGAACAAGGAAGGGAGGAAAGAAGGAAGGTGGGGACCAAAGGAAGCACAGGGAGCTGTGGTCACAGGTTGCCCCTTGGAAGAGGTGATCTGTGCGACCTTGCCCCACCCCAAGCTCCCCAGCAGTGGCAACGGCTCGCCCGCTAGACTACCCCAAAGCTCCTTGGCGGTGGCAGAGGCCCGCTGGCCTGCCCACTCCCACACTTTCCCCTGTGGTGCCGGTGGCAGCAGACCACCCATCCGCCCAACCGCCCACACTTCCCAGCAGTGTCAGTGTTGGCAGAAGATTTAAAAAAAAAATGGGGCGAAGGAGGGGAGGGAGGGGTGGGCCAGCCAGCCGCAGGCCACTCAGAATGGCCTGACAGGCCGCATTTGGCCCCCGGGCCGGACTTTGGGCAGGCCTGCTCTAGATCTTAGGGTCCTTTAAGAATCACTGAACAGGATACTGTATGGAAAGGAACTGTCCACACTATGAAAGAGAACATCAATTGAGAGAACTGGTGTGTGTGTGTGTGTGTGTGTGTGTGTGTGTGTGTGAATTAACTGTTTATGCTTTATAGTTACATCTTTTGGGACAAGGTTTAGACATGGATTTTGAACTAGACAAGGGTCTGGCACGCCTAACTCCAGCATTGTTGAAGGAAGCAGTGTATTTCTGGATATTAATAATATACTGTACTGTCATGTCTGCTGGAAAGGGCACTAAAGTTACAATCCATCAGGAATAGGCTTTTTCAATTATTAGCCTTATCCATCACACTATAGCAGTGGTTCCCAGTCTAGAGGCCTCCGGATGTTCTTAGTCTACAACTCCCAGAATTCCTGGCCAGCACAGACGATGGTAAAGCCTTCTGGGAATTTTAGTTCAAAAAGATCTGTATCCTCAAGGTTGGACACTGCTGTGCTATAGCATCATTTTGAGGCTTCCTAGAATGGCCACCAGTAAGATTTCTATTTATTGCCAGGACCTAATTTCAGAATGATGCTACAGAATGAAGCAGCATTGGTCAAAGGCAGTTTGGAGGGGGAAAGACTGAAAATAATCAAGTGAAAGGCTTTAATTGCAAGGTTATGGCTGCAAAATGTGGCTATGGTGATTTTCAAAACAGAAAGCTTTATGAGGGGCAGGTGTGGCCTCCCAATCTGACCTTTCAGGCGGTCTGTTGGCCAAATGTCATGTTACCAGAAGTCCTACCAATCCTCACCAAATTAGAAGTCTATCCAAAGCAAGTGAAGCTTTGTGCAGACATTTGTGCCAGGTTCATGGTTAGTGGATCGACAGTGACGCTAGTATCCACAAAATTAGTCCTCATTTCAGTTTCCTCATAGATCTAGTCAAAGGCAGATGTTCCATTAATTTGCATGTAGCAATTTAGTATCTTTTTGAAGCATCATCCTTCTTCAGAATGAAAACCACCTTCAGATGATGGCTACATACTTCATTAATTTTCATTGTAACTTTACAAGCTTAATCATCTCATGAGGATCAAAGACCAATTCTTCCTACAGTAAGGACAAGCCCTACCTCAGCCCACTTACATACTTTAGGGACACTATGAAAAGATAGCCATCAGACAATATCATAGTATCAAGCTGAGGTAAGCCAGCATAACAGATAAGCAGAAGGGGGTAGGTGGTTATTAATACTTTAAGCCCATGATGGCCTGGTGTGTTTTCTTCAACTATAACTCACTGGAAATGCATGATGGGAAGCAAAATACTTTCATTTCTCAAAACTCAAAAACCATATATGGTCAGAGGTAGCACATACCTCTTACCAAGCAGTCATGTCCATTGTGCTTTCGACAACCATCTTGACGCAGAGGGCATCATCAATAATACTGTCGTCTAGAAAATCTGTACAGGATGTGAAAGTAGGCAAGCTAATTAGGAACAGATTCAAGGGTAGTGTTGTAAACTTACACTGTCACAATATTCCAGCCTCCCAGAACAGAGCTCAGAAGTCACTGTTGTGGAGAGAGCAATGGGAGGGGATGTTTGGGAGGGGGCAACAGCTGGGTGGGATGCATTCACAAATTCCAGAGTACATATAGAGGATTGAATGTACATTGATCTTTAGCACAAGATGGCCACAATCCCATTGTGCACTGACACGAGTGTAAATTGCAGAGGTGAATTGCTGCTAATTCAAAACTTACTGATTGCACTCCTAGTTGTGTGCAGGTCACATGGCTTGGTACACACTAGGTCAGTGGTGGCAAACCTTCAGCACTCCAGATGTTTTCGAGCACAATTCCCAGAATTCTGAGCCTAGACTGCCAATGACAAAGGACTGTGGGAGTTGTGGTCCAAAACATCTGGAGTGTCGAAGGTTCACCACCACTGCACTAGGTAATGCAAATGACAACTCATTAATTAGCAACAGTTTTCTGCCACTGTTTTTACAACCCATTTCACAAAAAGGCCAAGCGTGGAAGTCACATGAAAAATTGTTCAAGGGTACAATTGGGAATTTTTGTATGATTGTTGGTTAGTTGTTGTTTTAGTGGTTTACTAAAAAATAAAATCCCAGAATATTCTACAGAGTGCAGCATTGGCCATGCAGGCTGGGATATAATGGATGTGTAGTCCAAAAAAGTAAGTCCTTACTTCTCTGCATTTGGGTTTTCCAGGCTGTATCCACATTTGTACTCAAAAATAATACTTTGAGCACTTTATTTTCTGTAACATAAAGTGGCTCCCAAGCTTGACTCCCTAGATGTTTTTGGACTACAGCTTCCAGAAATTCTGGCCAGCAGAGCCAGTAGTGAAGGCTTCTGGGAGGTTTAGTCCAAGAACATCTAGGGGCCCAGGGTTGGGAACCACAGTTGTAACAGATGTAAAATAGGGAGCAATCAAGCGAAGCACCAGCAGTTTCCTACAGCAGTTAGCCAATATTCAAGCCTGCACTGATGATGACATAAGATTATCACTTGCAATGGAAATATGCTTTGGGCAACCTACAATCCGGAGCTGGAACTCAATGCAAAATAGAAACCCAGGCATTCTGTGCAGAGACCTGCAGGGATGAAAACTGTTTGTCTTGCTTTGTTTTACTTATTCGTTGTAACAAATAAGGCTAAAGTGTTTCATCCTTGTGACCTCTACTATGAGCTGAAACTTCTTGGGATGGATCCTTTTAAAGGCATCTACTCAGAACAGTGTGAGTTCTCTCCCTTGGATATACAACTTTTGATTGTAACTGTGATCTAATTTGATTGATTGGCAGCTGTGTTTCTTTAATTTTTTTTTCACAGACGGAATGTGGTCCAATCCATCTCAAATGTTGTCATTTCAAATGTTCTTTTTACAGATCCTGGTGAACATTTCCAAATAATGTGGCAAAATTGGAAAATAGCAAATGAGTACCTATAAAATGAGGATGGTTCAAAATAAGTGCAGAGAATTTGAAAGGATTTAAAAAAGTTATCAGCTTTTTAATAAATGAATGAATGAATGAATGAATGAATGAATGAATGAATTTATATATTATTAAAACATAGTATGCATTCCTTGCTATTGTTGGAATAAAGAAACAAAAGGATAAATTTTGAATCCATGAATATTCATATAACCATTATGGCCTAAATTTAAGGTAAAAGTAGCCAAGTATAAACCTTTACTAGGGCTGTTGCACTGGGTCATACTGTTTTGAACTAGTTCTTGTGCAAGTAGATGCATACATAGACACAAAACATATGGGATGCTAGCTTTGTGTTGACTGAAAATAATTAACTGGTAGTGCAGCAGAAATCTTGCATAATAAAAACAGTGAATACAGTCTGTTGAAAGTATTTTGGCTGAGACTGGAATTGTGACTAGATAGCCATAATGTCCTGGATTGATTTGGGTTGATTCAGAGTTTCCAATGGCTATTAACAGAAGTCAATGAAAGAAAGATGAAAAGTAATTAATTACTATTATGGTTTCTGTAGCAAGGCTGAAGTTTGCAAAAAAAATATCTAGAAGAGTAATACTCAATTTCATATTGAAGAATGGTATAAAAGAAATGTGGAATATGGTCATTAACAATAAATTAACTTGTAGAACCAAGTTTAGTAAAGGAATACCGAAGCGCAAAAATGTCCAGGTTATATGGAAATTGTTTTTGTTATATAGTTTCAGAAGCACAAAGGGTATACACTTAGTGAATGTGTATTTTTGAGAGAAATGGGGCAATATGAAATGCAGCTTAAAATATGAATGTTAACTAGTCGTGAGAATGGGGGAGTGAACAGGGGTGATCACTGTTGCTTTGTTTAGTTTTAAGTTGATTTGAAGTGTATTTACTTTCTTTTTTGTTAGTATTTTAAAAATAACATTTTTTTAAAAAATTGCCCTGCCATTTACGTCACCTCAGAACATACCTGCAATGGCCCACTTGGACTAATACAGGTAATTGAACATGGCAGAAACAAACAAACAAACAAAAAATAAGGAGCAGATTTGGTTCCAAAAACGAAAAACAAAAAAGTAGCCTCTGTTCATTGAATTAATAGCAAAAAATGCACTGAAAAAAGTTTGGGCTTATTATGTAGTCAGTGCAAAATGCTTCAAAAATAAGTGTGCACTAATCGACATATCTGATTAAGTAAAATTCATTTTTGTAAATACAGTAGCAAAAATCCACTAATATTTCATTGTTCTGGAATTTTTTTGCGAGGAGGGGAGTGCATGTTTGATTATTATGCTATGATACCAGATGTCTGTGCGGCTGATTACTCGAGCAGACTTGACACACTCTACTATGAGAATACAAGAGGCATTCCTCGCTATGGAATATTCCAGTTGAGTGGCCTTGAGTGGTGTGACAACGGGAGACACAAGTCACAGAACAAATGCAATACTTCCTGTGACAGTGAGTAATGCCTTCTTCCTATCTTCGACATCTGAGGGCCATATTAGATAGGGGGCTGATTCACTCGTAGTAGTACAGCAGCTTCAAGAAGAAGACTGTTTATTCCAGCACAATGCACAGTTGATCAGTTATCTTGGTTTTGTTTTTCAAATGCTCACTCAGAAGACCATACAGCTTTGTTTGCAGAGTTGTCTCGGGCATGTAGACTGAAAGATGTGTGATAACCTCATAAGAGGAGCAAAGTCAGATTTGTGTTGACATCCAATCTACCACTGAGTTTTTTTTTAAAAAAAAGGTGTTTATTTCTAAAACAAGAAGTGTTGGGACTTAACCCTCAGAGCCAAAAAGGTAAAGGTAAAGGTTCCCCCCCACACACATGGGTGCTAGTCATGTCCAACTCTACGGGCGATGCTCATGTCTGTATTCAAGCCGAAGAGTCGGTTTTTGTGCAAGTCCATGGCCATGTGGCCAGCATGGCTGCAAGGAAACCCTGTTTTACCTTCCTGTTTTTTTTTTACTATTTATCTACTTGCAATTACATGATTTTTGAACTGCTAGGTTTGTAGGAGCTGGGGTTAACAGTGGGAGCTCACTCCACTACCTGGCACCCAGGATTCAAATCGCTGAGCTACCAACTTTGCAGCCAGCAGTTTTCAGTGCTCTAGCCCACTGAGCCACCATGTGTCAAACCATGTGGCATATCCTGATTTGTATTACTGCACCTCACATACACCCCCAGAGACCTATAAAATATAATCCAAATCAGGATCTGACATATGTTTCCAGCAAATTGTCTACCTTGATTCCAAGGATGAGGAAGATGAGCAAACCTGAGAAATTTGGTAGAAAATAATTAAAAGTTTTATTGACTGTTCATGATGAGTCCAAAAAGTTTAACTCTGAAAGGGCATATTTTTGACAGATAGGAATTAAATTTCCATTTATGTTAAGTGACTGACTACAATGAAGCATTGCTGGGGAAGGGCGTAGAAAAATTATCATCAGTTATTTGAATCCTTTGCACTTTCATCTTTATTTTCAACTTTCAGGAGACCAACAATCACATGATTGAAACAAAACAAAACAAAATTTCCCACTCAACTCACCAAAATTCTTCTCCTGCGTTTCCTTCACCACTCCTAATAATCTCACCATCTTATATCTCCCCTCTATAATATACAGAGTCCCGAATAGATTTGGTGGCTTCGATATCTGACTATGGAGCCAGAGGTTGGAAAAAAATGCTCTAAAATAAATAAATTAAATATAAGTACAATTCCTCACTGTGCTGTCTATGTATAAAGCCAGCCTGTGTGGCCTTAGGAAAGCTGCAGAGTCCCCAGGAGAAAGGAACAGTAAACCGCTTTCAATACACCCTATCTGGAGAATCCTGAAAAAGGTCACCGTAAGCTAGAACTGACTTGACAACATGTGATCACTAAGCAGATTCCAGAAACAGTTCCAGGTAGAGATGGGCGCAAAATGAACTTTTAGTTCGTTTCGTTATTTGTTATTCATTTTGTTATGTAATGAAACGAAAACGAACCTAAGGGTAAATTCAAAACAAAACAAAACGAACTGAAAAAAACTGGTTTGGTCCGGTTCTGTTTGTTAATGGGGGGGGTGGAGATATCTCCTACCTGGTGCTGGTCCGGAGGTCCGGTCTTCCTGGCTTCAGGGACGGCGACCAGGGAAAAAAAGGTGATGACCATGCTACAGCTGTAGCGCAGCCATGTGGTCGGCAGTAAATAAAAATAAATATTAAAATAAATTTTAAAACGTTAAAAAGGAGTGCCGGCCCGGCCCTAGGGATGGCTGGGTTGGCACCCTAAAATCTAGAAAAAATATTAAAAATAAAACCAGTGCCGACTGGGCCCCAGTAACTTTATTTCTGCTCCTATTACTTTTGAAAGGTAACTTGGTCAGTCACGTGTTCTCCTAAAAGCAATACGTCATAGGTAACTATTTTGCCTGTAGCTAATTACTACTGAACCGTATCAATAAACAGCACTGACCACCAGCTTCTGAATCTTGTTCATGTGCATCTACTTTATTACTTATGTTTTATTTCTTCTTAAGCATTGTATGACGAGTATGACGTGTATCATGTAGTTGTGCATATGGGAAAGGTTTAACCAGCCAACTCGTGTTCCAGACTTTGTGCAGTAGCTCCACTAAAAACAGGCATCCAACTTTTTGGGTTCGCAATCTAAGAAAAAGAGTCTTTTGGTTCATTTACATTAGTGGGGATTTGCCTTGGGCAGAAAAGAAAAAGGGGAAAAAACCTCCAGACCTCACAGTCTCCTAGATCTACTCCCAGAGATCCCATTTTTTTAATTCTTTGGTTGCGGTCTATGTCTGCTCTTGAATCTGTTCCTAATTAGCTTGCCTACTTTCACATCCTGTACAGATTTTCTAGACGACAATGTCATTGATGATGCCCTCTGTGTCAAGATGGTTGTCAAAAGCAGAATGGACATGAGTGCTTGGTAAGAGGCATGTGCTCGGTGATTTTTCAGAAAAATTTCAGTCTCAAAGGACTTTTATTCCTTCCTTTGCCATGGAGGCAAGTTTGGGGCTCCTCATTGCTACCTGTGATAGGTAGCTGGACTCCCATTTCAACGAGGGTATGGTTCTAAGTCCCCTGATCACCCACCCTTGTGGACAGGGCCGGCGCGTCCATTAAGGCAAACTAGGCAGTTGCCTAGGGTGCCAAAATAGAGAGGGGGCGCTGCCCAGCCTGCTGCCCCCCCGCCGCTGGCCACCGCCGTCTGTCCCCCGCCGCCCACCCCCGTCGCCATCTGCCCGCCGCCCCCGTGCCCATCGCCACCCCCATGCACATCGCCGTCCGCCCCCCATGCCCGTTGCCATCCCCCATCATCCGCCGCCCCCGCCACTGCCGCCCCCCGCCACCAACACCCCCCACCGCCTCCACTGTCTCCGCTGCCGCCCGCCATCACCCGCCCACCCCCCACCCCTGCCCCCACCCCCACCTGCCCGCTCCCACCCCTCACCTAGGGCGCAAAAAAACCTAGCGCCCCCACCTGCCCGGCCCCACCCCTCACCTAGGGCGCAAAAAAACCTAGCGCCGGCCCTGCCTGTGGACAGCAAATGTTCTACATAACATGGTAAAAGAAAAAAAGAAAAAACAGAAAAATGTATTTTCACCATGCACTGCCAGAATTGGCTATTAGAGAGAGCCATAGAGCATGCTATGTATTCTCCAACAAGAAGAGCAGGGACCAGTTTTGGTAAATGTATTGTGAAAATGCAAATTTCTAGGTGTTGTTTTCTCTGTCTCTCTTAATATTTTTAATAATTCTCAAATAAGTGAAATCACAGATACAAATTCTACAGAAGGGAAGGGGGACTTACAAGTCTTTTCTTATGGAATCATTAGTTTCTATCTCACTTGAATCTTCACATTATTCATTCCCTGCACCTCTAGCTGCCAATACAGATATGAGCATCCTATATTTCAAAATGGATATCAAGGAAGTCTCCCAGAACACTTAATTTTATTAGTAATGTGACATGTTTGCCATGTACAATATAATCTATTCTTTTTTTTTCTCCCTCTCCGGATTTTTAGGCCAGTCTTTAAGAAATACTGCACAACAAGGGTGACCTTCCGCTATTTTAGGGAGTGCCTTTTTGGTACACCAAGGCAAACACGTCAGTTGTCCAAGCTGATGAATCCTGCAGCAGAAGACAGATCTAAGGTGGTTCCCAGCTAAGATGTTTGGCTTGAAGTCTCCACTCCTTCTTCAGCAGTTCCAGGAGACTTCCAATTAATTTTATTTTTCCCCTGTTTGTTCTTTTTTTACTTAAACTCCTTTTTGTAATCCCTGGCAAGGTTTCTGTCTCCAGGATGTCTGGAAGTTGAGTCATAGCAACTGGACTTCTTTTCTTGAGAGATTTCTTTTCTTCGTCAGACTGATGAGGCTGTTTGAATGAGCAGTGAAACAGATGCTGTAGGACGCTGTAGTTCTCTATACTTGAATATGTCAATTGTACTGGGCTGTATATTATCCCTCATTATCCCAGCTTGGTTCCTTTTCAAGGAGAAAGGTGGGGTAAAAATACCCCAAAATAAAGAAAAATAAAATAAAATAAAAGTGTACAAGATAGAAGAGAAGAACAGAGTTTCATGATTAATGTATTATTTTAATTTATTATTTTTACTTGCTCTGATTTAATTATGGTTGATTGGCTGTTTTATATTATGCTATATTCTATATATTGTTTAATTGTATCATATTATTTATGTTTAACTCATGTAAACCACCCAGAGTGACCTTAGGTCAGATGGCGCAGTATATAAATAAAATAAAATAAAATAAATACTCTTTTACCAGTTTTATAATGACACTCTTTCAAGTGGCAACTGTAATTTGGGTCCGAAAAGTGAGGAGGGGCATCTTATAAACTAGGGTGTCTTACAGATGGGGGAAATGCAGTAATATGGTATCATTTGCATATCTTAAATTGTTGGCATTTATTCTTCTTCTTAAGCATTTGTAATGGCAGCATAAACATGCAAGATGGTTAAGTTAATAGATTGTCACAAAATGACTGATATCGCCAGAGTTAAACACATCATCTGTGTCTGACTGCAATTGTTCATTTTCCTCCACATCAGTTCACTCAATCTTTTGTTCCAGAGTACATGCCTCATTTCCTGACATTTGATTGGTGGGAGAAATAGAGAAAGCTTTCACAATAACAGCACTACAGTTACAGAAAACTCTCTCAGGAACTCATTCATGGAATTTTGAGAACATTTTTTAAATTAATTTCATTCTTTTAAACTGACATTTTTCTTAAAATGCAGATTAAATACATTTGATACTTTGGTCTTGAATAATGGACTGTTCATATTTTGAAAGCATTGTTAATATCCGGTATCTCAGAAGCAAATAAAAATAATTTGAATTTAAAAAACTAATTTTACCTGCAGTGAATTCATTAATGTTTTGTCATCCAAGCAAATACTCAGTGTTCATATGCAAGGCAAGTCCTCCGGGCACAAATCCCCAAAATGAACCACAAACTACAGTATGACCCCGCATCCGCTGATTCACCAATCACAGATTCAGTTATCCACGGCTGGTGATTAGAAGGTGTAGGGGAGGTTGGCAGCCAGGGGAGGTGGGAGAAAGCTTACCAATGCTGACCAGCCTCTCTCCAGAGGGGTGGGTTAGGGACTTAAGAAAACCCACTTGGCCAACCGGCCTTTGAACTTCTCGCTCAAGCCCTGGGCAGCGGACTGAAAATTTTGAACTTCCCACTTGCGGTCAAACTTCTGGTCCACCGCTCAGGACTCGAGCAGAAAGTTCAAAGGCTGGTGGGCCAGATGGGTCTTCTTAAGTCTCCACCCCAATCCCTCCAGAGGGTGTGGCAGTGGCAGCAAAGAGGGCGGTTGGCCTTGGTGAGTTTTTTCCCCCTCCCCCTCGCTGCCACCCCTGCCTCTGGACAAGAGTGTTGGCTCTTATCTATGGATTTTGCTATCCACGGGGGTCCTGGAACTGATCCCCTACAGATACGGCGGTCCGACTATAGTTCATTTCTTAGGGGATTTGGGATCATTCATGGTTCCTAGGTGGCCATAACCATCATGAGCTATCACAAACCACCAGTTTCCCACTTCATGCCCATCTCTACTTTGAACCATCCTGTCTAGGGACAAAAAAGGAAGTCAAATTAATGGACACGACCTGCCTTGCACAAAGGTTCCACTGGTGTCCCTGTAGCACACAATGGAGAGATGAAAAAGGGAGTTATCACAGGTGGGTAAGAGCAGGTCTTGCTATTTGCTCAACATCTCCAGGACAAGAGAGGCAAAATCCTGGAGTGACCCAGTTTTTCTGGCCATAAAAAAAGGGTGGACATTGCTAGAAGAGTAATGATGGCTGTTAAACAGGTGGGCTTCTTTTTAAACATAAGATAACGTTATACTGAGATTTAAAATGCTTGGCCACATAAATTATCACCCAGCTATGATTCTACAAGCTGCAGTGGGTGGTGAGGAGACCTGTTCTGTGTACCAGAATCGCAGATAAATTGAATCACTTACAGTATTCTAAATTCTAGAAGAAGAAAAATCTCCCTCTCCTCATGCCCTCATGCCCCCTTTCTCCCTGCAGTCTTTGTTTGGATCGAGGATTGAAATCGAGTTCAATAAATGGTTTGGGACCTCAGTATCTGACAGAACGGCTCCTCCCAAAAAGAACTGCCAGACTCACTCTTTCTTTTTTTTTTTAATTTTTTAATTTTTATTAGTTTAAAAAAACATATACAAATTACATAAAAGAAAAACAAACATCGACAACAGTGCACCCCTTCACCAACAGGATCGCTCTTCATATTTACATTCATCATCCTCCCCTCCAGAACAGAATTGATTGTTGCGCGGAAACCTTACCCTTATTCCGTACAAGTACGTATTCAATGAATCTACCCCATATATCATAGAAAATATCTCTTTTTAACTCTCCTTTTTTAACCTTGAGAGAGCAAGTCAATTTATCATTTAAAGCTATATTCCATACTTCCTTATACCATTCTTCTAAACATAGTTCATATTTAGATTTCCAATTTCTAGCAATTATTAATCTAGCTGCTGTCAACAAATTTGTAATCAACTCTTTAGTTTTAACATCATAGTTATGGTCCACAAATATTGATAACAACGCAATTTCAGATTTAGGCTCTATAGTCATTTCTAATATATCACTTAATTCTTTAAAGATACATTTCCAAAATTTCTGTATCTTTTTACATTCCCACCACAAATGATAAAAGGTACCAATCTCATTATCACATTTCCAACAAAGCTTAGAAAAATTTACATTCATTTTATTCAATTTCACTGGTGTCATATACCATCTTAAACTTATTTTAAAGAAATTTTCCTTTATTCTAACAGACAAAGATCTGAGTATTCTCATTCTCCACATTTTAGCCCAGTCTTCTTCTCTTATTTCTTTTTTAATATCTTGTTCCCACATTAATTTCGATCCAAGTCCTCCCTATTATCATCTAAATCCGAAATAATTTTATATAGTTTGCTAACAATACCCTTTACTATCATTTCACTCTGAGTATCCTCATACAACAGTAAATGCTGTTCATATTTTGTATACTCTCTACATTTATTATTTTTCTTTAACCACGTATCAGTCCATTTCTTTAATTGTATAAAATTGAACCATGATATATCCCTAACTTGGAGAACTTCATTCATTTGTTCTTTCCCTCTCATCTTGTCTATCCAGTCTTTCAATCTAATCACTTGTTTATCCCTAAATACTTTTTTAAAAACTTTCAAATTTGAAGGGAAATTCTCCATTTCAGTTACAGATCTCAATGGTGAGTCTAAGGGACATAATTTTTTCTTATGCAAATACCATGCATTTAACATAGATCGAAGAAAGGGGTTGTTAATCTCATTTAACTTTGATTTCTTAGTAGTGCCAAATAGGTATTTTTCAATATCCTCCTTTATTTCCGATGATTCCATTTCCCACCATATTAATCTTTCTGGACTAAACACAATATCCCCAATAAACCTTATTTGATTTGCTAAATAATAGTTTTTAACATTCGGTAGACCTATACCACCTTTATTCTGGGCCATATACCAATATTTTTTGTTTATTCTAGCTTTTTTACCACTGTTACAATAGTTGTTAATTAAATCTTGCCAAAATTTAAGGTCATCCTTACTTAGCTGTATTGGAAGCATCATAAAAAGAAAATTTAACTTTGGTAGAATTTTCATTTTCATCAATGCAATCTTCCCAAACCAAGAAAGTTTTAAACTTGAATATTCTAACATTTTATTCTTAATTTCTTTCTTCAGTTTACTATAATTAAATTCCTTTAGTTTCTGTGTATCCTTTGCTAATTCTATACCTAAATACTTAATTGAATTACTTATCTTACATCCGTAGTTGTGGGAAAACACTTCTTGTTCTTCCTTGTTATGATTAAACAGCATCACCTGAGATTTCTGCCAGTTAACCCTCAATCCAGATATTGACCCAAATTTCTCCAGATGATATTTAAGTCTCTCCATACTCTCTAGTGGGTTTTTAATTGTCAATAAGGAATCATCTGCAAATAAATTAATCTTTACTTTATTATCAATACCTAGTCCGCTAATTGACTCATCATTTCTTATTTTATCCGCTAACATTTCAATCATTAAGCAAAATAAAACTGGGGAGAGGGGGCAACCTTGTCTAGTGCCTCGGCCTAGAGATATCCTATCTGAAATCCCATCATTAATTATTATCTCAGATGTATTTTTAGAATATAATTGATCTATCACACCTCTAAATTTCGCTCCAAACCCCCAATTTTCAATCACTATTTTTAGTGTTGGCCATTCCACACAATCGAAAGCCTTAAATATATCCAATGATATAATGCCAGCCTTCCGTTTGTTCATTTCTATATCATATATAATATTCAGCACTCTTCTAGTTAAATTAGACATTTGTCTTCCCTTTAAAAACCCATTTTGATCTTCCTTAATATATCTTGTAATGAACCCATTCATTCTGTTCGCTAATATTGCAGTAAAAATCTTAGCATCTTGATTTATTAATGAAATAGGTCTATATGAACTAGGGTCCATCACATCCTTATTAGGTTTTGGAATAAGAATTGTTAATGAATGTTTCCAAGATAATGGTATTTTATCTCCTTGTAAAATTCTATTAAAAAGTAATTTTAATCTTGGGACTAAAACTGATTTAAACAATTTATAAAAATCTGAATCCAATCCATCACAACCCGGGGTTTTACCATTTTTTAGCTTGTCAATAATTGCTCCGATCTCTTCCTCTTGAATTGGTTTTTCTAATTCTCTCATGTCTGTCTCTAATATCTTATCTTTAACAATTTCTTTAACATACTTTTCTATGTCTGCTTTTGAGGCATTACCTCCCTTATATAAATCTTCATAAAATTCTTGAAATATTTGCAATTTATCTTTCATCAAGCCACACTTCTTTCCTAATTTATCTCTAATCACACCTATTGCATTTTTTGCTCTTCTAGCTTGACATAGTCGTGCCAAAAATCTAGAATTCTTATTACTAAATTCAAAATAATTTCTCTTCATATACATTAAATCCCTCTGAACTTTGTCTAATTCTATGCTATCTAGTTCTTTTCTTTTAGCTTGAAGTTCTAAAAACGTTCTATTATCTCTATTTACAAGATACTTATGCTCCAAGTTTTTAATTACGTCTTCTAACTTCTTAATATTCTCCTCTTTTGATCTTTTGAATTTAGACATTTCCTTTGTAATTAATCCCCTCATAACTGACTTCATAGTGTCCCATATCAATCCCATTTCGCTTCCAGCTGCTTCATTTATAGACCATGTTTCTAGCCATTCATTTTTTACCCTTTCTATTACATCTACATTTTGAAAAATACTGGAATTCATTCTCCATCTTCTTGCCTCTTTATAATCTTTTTTAACTTTCATTATCATTTCCATTAGAGCATGGTCCGTTACTTTTATAGTATTAATTTCTGTTTCAATTATTTTAGAAAACAAATTATGGGATACAAATATAAAGTCTATTCTAGAATAACTTTTATGTACCGAAGAATAATATGTATATCTTCTCTCATCTCCCTTTAATTCTCTCCAAATATCCTTTAAACCTGCAGTTTTCATTACTTTATTCAAAGTAGTAGTTCTATTATTCATATCATCCTTTTTAATGTCAGATTTATCCTTTACTTTGTCCAGTACCATATTAAAGTCTCCTGCCATAATAACATAGCCTTTTTTCACCTTGTCCAGTTCTCTTAGAAGAGATTCATAAAAAACTCCTTGCTGTACATTAGGTGCGTACACATTCACTAGAGTATAGTCTTCTTTTCCCAATAAACCCTGGATTATTAAAAATCTACCATTGTCATCCTTTATTACTTCTTGTACTACAAATTCACAATATTTAGAAATTAAAATTGCAACTCCTTTAGATTTTGAAGTCCCGTATCCTTTCTCATAAATGTTGATATTCTGTAGCTTGAGTTCGTTGATCCCATCTCTTGATTGGTGAGTCTCTTGTAGAAAAATAATGTCCGCTTTACTCCTCTTCAGTAGAGCTTCTATTCTTCTTCTCTTTATAACAGATCCTAGGCCTTTCACATTTAAAGTAACTACTTTTATGTTGGTCCCCATGCCCCCTTTAAATCACATGTTTTTTTTGATCCTGTTGTGATACATATAACAGAAAAACTCACTAAAAAACACAATGATAAAACAATAATATAAAGTAACCCAAACCTATCCCCAAGCATACCCCACCACCCTACAATTATCAATCTTACCACCCCCTCCTTTATCCACACTGCATGGGACTCCAGCATGACTCTAAGGGGGAGGGGGGCGCCATTCCCAGCAACTTGAGTCACGGCCAGATCTCCCACATCCGTACAATCTGAAGTAATTTACCCTCTTGTTTTCCCCCTTAAACATTTATCAATTCTGCTAAGTTCTACAATATTCTACAAAATTTACTTCACTCTGCACTATTCACTTCACTCTCCCACTGCCCATTTCCCCTACTGTCCAAAGGGAGGAGGAGGGAAAGAGGGAAAAGAGAAAAAAAAGGAGAGAGAGAGGGAGGGAGGGAAGGAGGGAAAGGGAGGTTGGGAAGGGGGAAGGGGGGATGAGGGAGAGGGGAAAGGGAAAAGGAAAAAAACAGTGACTAAAAATACAAAGGGAAACACAGGTAAATTGAAAAAATAAAAAATAAAATAAAATAAAAAGGAAAATGGAAAATGGAAAATGAAAAACTGAAATAAAAAATAAAATGGAAAAATCAAAAATCAAAAATCAAAAAAAGAAAACAAAATATAATAACAATAACCCCACCAAAAAAAAAACCTCTCCCAAAAAAAGGAATCCAAATGAAAAAATAGGTAATAATTATAATAAAATCTACTTCCTTCCCATATATAAAAAATTAAAAATCAAAAATTGGGAAAATAAAGAAAATGAAGACAGGAACAAAAATAGAAAAATGAATCCCCCCCCCAAAAAAAACCCAAAAAGACAAAAGGAGAAATATGTAAAAAAAAAACTTTATACAAGAATCCACTTTCTTCCCATGCGATTTCTTCATTTAACCACTCGATGTTGCTGCTCCTAGATCTGCCTGTGAGAGGCCCCATGCAGCTAGTAGGTGTTCTCCTTCTTCTGGAGAGTAAATTTTATGAAGGATCCCATCCTTCCAAATCTTGATGAATACTGGATAGCCCCAACTGTACTTCAAATTATTTTTTATAAGAACTGCAGTTACAGGGCGCATATTTTTCCTCCACTGAGATGTTGCATAGGAAAGATCGTGATACACTTGGACAGGAGTGCCATTGTAAGAGAGAAGTTCTGGCTTAGATCTTGTCACCCTCAAAAATTCTTCTTTTTTTACATAGAAAATTTCAGTATTATGGGCCTATGTTGAACTTGGGGGCTGCCCAGAAAGTGAATTCTCTCAACATCTTCCTCTCTTACAAACTGTGACTTCATAATTGTATTTATCCAGGAAATCACCTCTTCTTTAAGATTGTCTTTTTTCTTTAATGCAAAGTTCATAATTTTGATATTGGAGCGTCTGGAACTATCTTCAAGGTAGATGACTTTCCTATTTATGTCTTCCAAACGTTTCTTTTGTTTTTGTATTCCATCCTCATTTTGCTTAGCCAAGTTTTCAACCTGAGTCACTCTCTGATCAAAGTTCTTAAAATCTGCTTGTATCTTCTCCATTTTAGAATTAAGAGCTTGGAATTCCTTTTTAAATAATTTACAGTCCTCACTAATCTGTTTGATATCCTTGGGTAACCCCCCCCAACGCTTCCAAGCCTTCCGTAAGAACGGAGAGTTTTTGTTCAAAATTTTCCATAGCACAGCTAGGATTCTCGCCCCCCTCCTCCTGAAGGTCGGACGAGGCTTCAATATGTCGTAATCTCTCAAGGCTACGATCAGATGCAGATCGGACCCACTTAACTTCTTGCACAGGTTTGGTTTTTTTCCTTCTCATTAAGCAGATTTTTTAAATACAAGTCCAGGTCGTAAGACAAGAAAATCATCTGATTGACTCAGTAGCTTAAAAGTGAAAGCCGTTCGCACACGAATCAAAGCGAAAGCACTTTCTACCGGTGAACTATCAGATGTTTAACATTCCAGACTTCTCCAGTCTACAATAAATCACTTTAAAAACTACATAGGATAGTTACTCACAAGTTTTGAAAGGGAGAACAAGACTTTTAAAGCTGTTTACATTTCAGTCGTACGGAGCTCTGCTTTTTTCAGCCGCTCATCCAAGCAGCCGGAAGTGACGCCCAGACTCACTCTTTCAAGCCAGACAGGCTATCTGCAGGTACCGACCCCGAGGGACACCCGGAAAGCATCAACAAGGAAACAAGCCTTCTTGGTGGTCGCACCTCAGCTGTGGAAAGATGTTCCTCAAGAGATTCGCCTGGGGCCCTCATGACAAGCCTTCAAGAAACTACTGAAAACCTGGCTTTATAGGTTGGCCTTCCATGATTATTCTGTTTCAACCAACTTATATATAGGATACTGTCATTTTCCCCTGCCTTATGATAATTTTTTACGAGTTATTTTTCCCCATTTGTTCTTATCTTGAATTGTCAAACCATGTTGACTTATTGTATTTGTGCTTATTTGCTTATTTGTTCTTTTTATTATGATGATTTGATTATTTGGTTTGATTGATTAGTTTTTATTTACTATTTTAAGTTGTTAAATCTGTTTTTGTATTTTGTATATGTTTGTAAACCGCCCAGAGTAGCTTTTTTGCTAGATGGTCACGGTATATAAATCAAATAAATAAATAAACAAATAAATAACCTATACCCACCACCACCACATATTCTCATATTTCAGATCATTCTAGTGAAATTCTTAATTTTATGAACACCTTGCCCTAGATCAGTGATGGCGAACCTATGGTACGGGTGCCAAAGGTGGCACTCGGAGCCCTTTTTGTGGGCACTTGATATTGCCCCTTCATAGCCACCTGGTTAAATTACTGTATTGGCACTTTGCAAAAAAAAAATAGTGGGTTTTTAATTGCAGTTTGGGCACTCGGTCTCTAAAAGGTTCGCCATCACTGCCCTAGATGAATCAATGTGGCTTTGGGGTACAAAAAGGGGGATGTGGCCTCAGATGTGTTGCCGTTCAACCTAGAAGAGGGATATGGAATCTTCTCCACACCTTCTATTTTGCAATCTGGTACAGTGCTGATGCAGTTGTTTTTTCATTTCTTAAGCAACACCTGATGTTTTATTTTATTTTATTTTAGAGTAATTTTACCTCACCTTTCTCCATGGGAAAAGACCCAAGGTGGCTTACAGTAATGAGGGACAATATACAGTCCAGCTAATTCTGTAGCTGGATTTCCACCACCCCACAGCTACAAGACCATCAAAGAGATTAAAGAGAGGTAATCTTTGTCACTTGAGCTGCCTAGATGCCCTAAGCACATCTGATCTTGACTGATTTTGGAAGCTAAGCACGGTCGGCCCTAGTTAGTACTTGGATGGGCGACCACCAGGGAATACCAGGTGCTGTAGGTGCCTGGTAAAGGAACTGGCAAGCCACTCCAGTATTCCTGGCAAGAAAACTCCATGGACATGAGGGTCATGAAGAGTCAATCACAACTGTAACAACACAACACACACACAATAAAGACATGCTCTAGTATTGAGAACAGGGAATTGAGGGATATGTTACAGCATTAAAAGACCACACTACATTAAAGCTACAAGAGAATGCGAGCAGTTAAAAAAAGAATAAAATTCCATGTAAAAGTTATGAGTGATGGAAACAAACATTGAAAACATAGCATCAATGTTCCAAGGTTATAAGTGGTTATGAACACAAAGTCTATGTGATCCTATAGATTCATCTAAAAGACACATGCATTAGGTAGTCACTTATTCAGAGAAAGCTTGCCTGAAGCGAAAGGTCTTTGCCTGTTTCTGGAACGACTTCAGAGATGGGGCAGTCCTTGCCTCTAGTGGGTTAATGGGGGAGAGGATATGTGCTATAAACAGGGTCCCAACTATTTTCTCAGGAGATAGAGGACAGAAGGGTTGAAATATGGTTTGTATTCATAGAATAACAAAGTCATAAAGTTGGAAGGGGCCCCAAAAAAACCCATTTGAGTCCAACCTCCTACTTAAGACAGGAATACAATGCATAAGATATGTGACAAGTGGGTGTCCAAACTTCTGTTGAATGGCTCCAGTGTTGGAGCATTCACAACCTCTCGTGTAACTGGTTCCGTTGCCGTACAGCTCTAATAGTTGGGAAGTTTTTCCTGATATGTTCTGTTCTGTGTCCTGCATTTTAGGGTGATAGAGAACAGATCCTTCCCCTCCTCTGTATAACAACCCTTCAAGTATTTGAAAAGTGCTATCGTATCTTCCCTCAGTCTTCTTTTCTCAAGGCTGAACTTGCCCAGATCTTTCAGTCTTTCCTCAGAGGTTTCCACTCCCTGATCTTCCTTGTCGCTCTCCTCTGAAGTTGTTCCAGTTTATCAGCAACCTTCCCAAAGTGTGGTATCTAGCACTGGACACAGTTCTTAAGATGAGGCCTAACCAGTGCTGAACAGAAGAGAACTAGCACATTGCAGGATATGGAGGCTACTTGAATTGGTATGGGGTGGTATACAGGCAGAACACTTTGCTTTTGCTTTACAACACTTTTATTAAGCCTAAAATAATATTTGCCTTTTTCTGGCCACATCACACTGTAGTGCTCATATTCAGATTGTGATCTACAACAACTCCAAGATCCTTCTTGCTCACAGTATTGCTGAGGCAGGTATCCCCCATCTTGTAACTTTGTTTGGGTTCTTTGGTGCATTTATCCCTGTTGAATTTCATTCTGTTGTTTTCAGCCCAATGCTCAAGCCTATCTCGATCCTTTTGAATCTCGCTTCTCTCTTCCAGGGTATTAACTATTCCACCCAATTTGCTGTCATTTGCAAATGTGATTAGCACGTCCACATATTAATTTCGTGGTGCCTCATATTCATAAATCGCTTCCTCCAAACTGGGCTGATCATTGCCTCTCATTCGGCTACAAACAAATGGGAGTGTCTGGCACATTCTCCCAGAACGTATCAGGTCAGAAATTACTGATCTGTTCCACAACAAACAAGACCGCCATAACTTTCCCCATTAAGATAAGTGGAGAGACTGTTCTGGGCGACTTCTTCCCATGAGAGGTTGGAGCGATCAGTCACCTGGACCTCCACAGACATAATGTTTCTTTGGAACTTTAGTGTTGCTTTGTGTTAGTGACTTTTTGTCAAAGATAGAAAAGAGGCCTGGGTTTGCATTATCACTCAACCATAGAAGCACACTGGGGGTGAGGACTTGGTAATGCCGCTCCTTAAATATCTCAACTTAAAAGCCTTATTAGGGTTGCTATAAACTGGTTCTGACTTGCCAGCCCATAACAACATACTGACATCTTAAGGTGTGCATGTATTGATTTTCCTGCTAGCTTTGATAAATTTCATTTCTGATCCCTCACATCTTAACATGCCTCCTGGACAGTTTCTCAGAGAAGGATCTCTCCCCTACACAGCAGGAATTGTGGCCCAACATGGATGACTATCTACTGCTTCCATGCCCCCCCCCCCAATGCTTTGGAATGAGACACCCTGGACATTCTAGAAAACAGAACAGCAGCTGAGAGCGAGTGGGCAGTTTTCTTTCGGTTCAAGTTGAAAGGCATTGATTCAGTGAACCTAATTTCCAGGCAATGATCAAAGAGAAACTCTCTGACTTCCTTAATGAGAACAAACTATGCTTCATCCCATGGAACGTAGCACGGGGTATGATTAAAGCAGACATACAAAAGATTATCATTGGACCATTATAGAGATGAAAGAAACTAGCCTTATTTGATTTTTTAAAGTATTTGAAGGCAAACAATCAGACAGACTCTTATGCAAGGTTTCCCACCACATTCAAGCCACAAAATGCATTAGGACAAAAAAAAAGACCAGCATGAGAACCTGTTGTATATTGAAGTAGAGAGGATTGTGCGTTTACTGTATTTCTCTCTGTGCATGTATGCAAGTTTTCAAAAATCCCAAATACTGTTTAGGTGTCACAAAGGTTGCAATTCTGAACCCGCCTCACTCACTCTGCACGACTAGATTTGTATGGAAACGTCTCGTTTCAGGACGTTTGCAACCGGAAAATAATTCAAAGCCAAACACAGTAAATACCCCAGGTAGAGCCAAGAAGGCTGTTTTCTCTTTTGAAAGTCTGAGGTTTTCTCTTCTTGCACTCCTAAATTCCACCAGTCTTCTGACATGAGAGCAGTACTGGGGAGACAGGAGGGAGACAACTCACCCCAATTTCCTAGGGGGTGACTGAACTGTATTTGTCCATTTGCTTATACTGTGACCTCACTGTCCCTTGCAATATTTAACTTTTCAACATGAGCTCTAATCAACAGTACATCTGAAGTTTTGGCGTGAGGATATATTTTGTTCCGTATGCAATGCTTGCAGAGGAGGCAGTCGTGTGAGTATTTGGTATCATTTCTATTTGTTGCTTTTCATGTGTTTGTTTAATTAGTTTTTTGCTTGTGCAGTTTCTGCCCATTTCCCGGGACAGTTCTGGGCATGTCCAGATGATGTAATTGATGGTGGAAGAGGGTGTGATGTGAACTCTTATCCTCTTGCTTGCCTTTTGCACATCTTCATACAAGGACTAAAAGGACTAAAAGGACTAAAGTAAGGACTGAAACTGCAGTGAGCTTTGTAAAATGTATTTTTAAAAATATGCTTCCTCCAATAGCGCTACGCTGATATTGCACTAGCTTAAGTGCTCACCATGCCTTGTAAATTCAGCTAAACAATTAAAAAGAAGAGATTTGAAGCTGCTGAATAGGATGGGTAACAAGGTGGTGACTGTGAGAGAGAAGGCTGAAGGTGGGAGGGAACTGTGTAATGCATGGACATTAGAAATGCATCTTCCCAGGATAATTAAGCATCTTAACATGCTTAACAACTGGGATCAAGAACAGTTCCTCTTTATGTACAGTTTGATTTCTGCTAGTTGGCTCCAATCAATATATATACTATAGGAGAGTGGTAGCAAACCTTCGGCACTCCAGATGTTTTGGACTATAACTCCCAGAATTCCGAGCCTAGATTGCGAACAACAAAGGACTGTGGGAGTTATGGTCCAAAACATCTGGAGTAACGAAGGTTCGCCACCACTGCTATAGGGTGTTAATTAGCCATCAAGTTGCCTCACAACTTGATGTCTTCTTGAGAATGATAATTATTTTACTTCATGTTTTTCTGGTTGTTTATATATATTTATGTTAGACATCAACTATCATCGTTTAGAAGTGGCTTAATTTCTGACCTGCTTGCTGGGTCATTCCGTGATTGTGGCATCAGGCTATAGACCCAGATGCTGGGGGTTCAGTTCCCCACTGTACTTCCTGTGGGAAGTGGGGGGAACCAACTTATATGGCCTTGCGCAAGCTACACAATCCCATTCCAGAAAGGAATGGTAAGCCACTTCTGAGTAGCCTCTACTTAGAAAATGCTGAAAAGGGTTTTCATAGGTCAGAACTGACTTGATGGCAAAGGATTATGATAACGATGATGTATTTATTTCTGTTTATATATACTGTCTGACTGGCTACGGAGCAATAAAGAAAATAATGGGGACACTAATTTAAATGAAAGAAAGTCTGTGTGGTTGCATGTACTCTCCCTCTTCTACAAATACTGCCCCTTCAGTGATCCCTCTGAATCCACTGGTTGTCCCTTTGGGAAGTAAGAGGTCGCAAAGGGGAAGAAGGTCTAGCAAGCTGCCCAGGTAAACTGGCAAATCCCACCCGGACATGAAGGGAGGATGATAAGGGAAACTTCAGAATCTGGGGCATCATTCTTTGGTTGGTCCTCCTTGTATGAGGAATATCATTAGACTGATGGCTGCTAGAAAGAGAAACTAGTGAGGGTTAATATTGTGTTTTATGGGTTGAAAATCCATGCATTACAAAGGAAAGTCTTCTTTGATGACCAACGGCAATCCTATACACCCCAAAGTATGGCAGGAGACACCAGCATTACACCACATTCTCCTTACATTGTCATGCCATGGCATGTGTCATCATACAGATATGAACACAAAACCGTTTGTTTTACCAGGTACAAGTTTAGCTGTTTGTGTGTTATTGTCCAGGGACAATATCTCAGCTGGATATGTGCCTATATGTGTTCATGATTACCATGATGTGCCCACCTTTTTTGGCATGTTGCTGAAGAAAGCAGCCGTGTAACCCCAGGACATTATTTAGTTCATGATGTAAACATTTTGATTCATTTTACATTTCCCCACAGCAGTTTTAAAAAGATGGAACTGCCTTGAGTCTTCAGGGGCCTCCAAATGAGGCGTTTATCATATGGTGATACTGCCTCAGCCACAGAATCTGAATGAATTTGAATTCCGAGATTCCAATGATTTGTTCCATTGGCAGCTCTCCATCCTCACCTCCCCCCCATCCCCTCCCACTGCCACTTAGCCACTTTTTTCTCTTTCCAGAAAGGAACTGTTGGGAAAGAGAGAGAGAATAACATGTGGTGTGTGTCTTTTTAGTTAGCCTTCTGGCTGAAGGCACTCTTGCTGCCATCCTCTTGGTATTGTACATACAAAAATCTACGAGGTATTCCTGAAATGATGATATGAGATAAATTTGCCATGAGACCAGGTGGCCTCAGTCTAAAATCCTAGGGTGTGGTGAAGAGAAACCTGGACCCTAGTCTGGAAGCAGGCATGAAAGAGACCCTGTGGCCAGAAAAGGGAAATTCTTGACTAATGTGAATGACTGACGAGAGACCTGATCCTCTCTCACTTCCAGAATTAACCACATACAGATTAGCTTGCATTGGTTGGTGACTGGTCTTCCGTTGTTAAGCATTGGTGCCCTTTGAAATTTGTATTCACACAGAAGAACCAAACATCCCCATCTGTTCGCTGCAACATTAATGTCCTTTCAGCTCTAACGACAGGGTCTCCCTAACCTGTGGTCCTGGGATTTCCAGATACACGTCCAGCCATGAAGGCTTTGGTCCTTGTCGTCTTCTTCTTTCTCATGGAAGCATATGAGGCACGGAAGTATTCAAAATGTGAACTATATGAGATTCTGAAAAAACTTGGACTGGATGGTTACAAAGGGATTGGACTTGGACACTGTGAGTTCTCTCTGTGGGATATGCATAACTTTCCATTTGTTTTTAGGGCTCACTTAGATCCCATTTGTTCGTTTTTTAAAAAATATTGCTAAATATTTTCTAATCCCAACCAAGAGCCTTTGTGCTGAGTCCCAACACTCAAGTCTGAGCACCTGTTAAATGCAAGCTTTTTTCCACCTGGACAAAAAGGGGAAAGTGGGTGGGTACTAAGTTACACGTTGAAGAAAAAAACCCAAGACAAGTCTGAGGTGACTGCAACCTACGTCCGCTTTGACAGCGAGTCCCACAACTCAGATCCCCATTCCTGCCAGCCACTTCTCACTGTGATTGGCCAGCCAGGCCTTCACCTTGCAGTGACTTCTGGGACTGGCAGATCTACTCTTGGAAGGGTGGTCTGCTACATGGCTGGCTACCATCAGTACCGCTGCTCTTTTCATCCCTGCTCCCTGCCTGCTGAGCTGTAAATGGTGGAGAGGGGCCGATGAATCAGAAGGCCCGTGCTTGTAGTAATGGGGAAGGCCCATTCTTGCCCCCTTCATTTCCTGTCTTTCTTTTTGATTCCTTCATATCTCCATTCTGACCTCCTTTAGTGTTTGTTTTTAACACCACTGATGTTGTTGGCAGCTTAGCAATATGGCAGCAAAAATGTGCTATGAAAGCAAAATGGCAGGAGTGGGAGACATTTTGCACTGAAAACTACAGACGATACCAGGTTCAGGTGCTTTCTACCTTACAGGGAAGAGTTAACTCAAGATTCATACACATCTAATCCCAACTGCTGGATAGCTCAAGGGCTTACAGACCTTAGGCCCTGGAATCAGAGACTGGGAGTTCAGTTCCCCACTGTGACTCCTTGAGAGGAGTTGGACTTAACGGGGTTGCTTCCAATTCTGCAGTTCTAAGAGGAGGAGGAGGAGGAGGAGGAGGAATAAATCAAAAGGCAAACATAGAGACATCAACAGTTGTGTGGAAGCAGAGGTAGTGTTGGTTCCTATGATAAGCAAATATCCATGTCAGAGGGTCTACAATCCTAGGATAGGTCTCATCTGAGTCAATGAGACTTATTTCTGAGTAGACATTTAGGCACGATCCCATTCTTATAGACATGGACTCACAACCGAAAATGTGTTACAAAATGGTAACTCATTCACCATTTGTAAAATTATTTCATTGGATTCAAATCTTTCTGCTTTTTGAAAAGCTGTTATCAAAGAAGCTTACAATGTGTAAGATAGAACACTTCAAAATGCAGCACAAAATAATCAAAAAGACATATCATCATGCATCATTTTAAACAGATGATCAATTTAAAAACAGAGAACTTGATTATATAGTAAAATAATAGTCTTAGAACTACAGAGCTGGAAAGTCCAGCGGCAGCAAAGGAAACCCAGTGGTAAAATGAACTTCTAACCTCAGGCTCTTTAAACTGTGGAACTATTCAGCTACTTTAGAGCACATTTTCCAGGGGGAAAAATTCTAGGAATGGGAAGAAGCTTATCAGACTTCTAGAAAAAGATTTGTGCAGCTGTGATGCCACCAGAGAAAATGCCCTTGCAGGTCAATCAAATGTATCATCATTCTTCATTTATTTTCTTGACCCTTTGCAGTAAATCCACGGCAAAGTTGATATTTTAGGGTCAAATCATGCCTGATTTAAATGAAACCCTGCCAGATATTCGCCACTTTTGGTTGGGGCAAAAGTCTTGATTACAGCCTATTTCAGGCTGCCTTTATTTACAGTGCGAAACTGTGAATATTGGCACCGTGGATTTCCGCAGTGGAAAGAATTTGTGTCCAAAATATGCAAGCATTCAGACTTAGATTTGGACCGATACCCAGCTAATATAAAAAGTAGGTTCCTAATTTCCACATATTTCAACCGAGCTGCAGGAAACACGACATGTTGTACACTTCTAACGATCAACTGTCCTTTCCCAACAGGGATCTGTTTGATCCTGCATGCCTCTGGCTATGACACAGAGTACTATGAGTTTAGAGCAGGTCATCCACACTATGGATTATTCCACCTTCATGGTCTTACCTGGTGCTCTAATGGGAGGCACATATCAAAGAACTTGTGTAAAAAAGACTGCGACAGTGAGTAATATCTTTATACTTCTGACGTATGGGGCTGAAAAGAGGGGGGAAAGGGGGGTGTTGTGAGCTAAGAAAAATACAGGAAAGCTTAAGACAAACTTAAAAGACAAGCCATTTGCCCGGCAACAAGTCCTGATAGGGTTGTCTGCCCTAAGCACATCTGATCTTGCCTGATTTCAGAAGCTAAGTAGGGTTGGCCCTGGTTAGTACTTGGATGGGAGACCACCAAATAGCAGGTGTTGAAGGCACCCAGAGTAGGGACTGGCAAGCCACTCCAGTATTCCTGCCAAGAAAACTCCATGGACGTGGAGTCACAAAGGGTCGGTCACAAGTGTAATGACACAACACACACTAAGTAGTTCTTTCGGAGCAAGCTGGTATGACCAAACTAGGGTGGGTTGAGACTTGTTAACAGATGCAATATGCCACTTGGTAGTGGTACTATCGTCACATCGAAATGGCACATTAGAGCTCAGGGAACCTTGTTTGGTCCAGCTCCCTCTGTTTAGAATTTCTGATAGGGTGAAGTGGTTTCCCACGTGAGCCACCATAGGATATCAGCAGACTGAAGCCTTCCTCTGCTCTTCAGGGGAGGGGGGAGGGGAAGTGATTTTTTTTTTTTACCATTCCTGATGCGCTACTACCTCACTTATCAAAAAAAAAAACCACTTTAAAAACTGTTTTGATTGAAACTCTTATTTACCTTGTCTTGGAAGGATGGCTCAATCAGCCCTTCAGGCAAGACAAATAATTGTTTTTAATTGTTAATTTTTAATTAAAAATATTATGTAACGCTACAATATAAAGTATAAAAACAAAAACAAAGTGCCAGTTAGAAAAAGAAAAAAAACCCAATAACCATAAGAAAACAAAACGACCTTACTAACAAACCCTGTGCCGCCCACTTCCTATTCGGGACTGAATCCAAGCTTAGAATTCTTAAGATACTGACCTTCCCATTTCTCTCCAGAAGTACATTGAGTCTTCTCCTGGTGTGTATCAACAATTTATCCCATATTAATTTAAAATCATTGAATTTTTCAGTCCCTTCCTAATTTTAATTTTGCCAGTCATTAATAGCTATATTCCATAATTCCCTACCATTCCTCCATTGTTATTTGATTGCTGGACTTTCAATTCTTAGCAAAAACTTTCCTTGCCACTATTACCATTATTATTACCAACTCCAATTCCTCTTTCTTCAATTTTTTTTTTGTTCAAAAGAACCATCTTTAACAGAACTATTTCTGTGGATATTTGAACCTTTTCTCTTACTATTTCTTGAATTTCCTTAAAAAAAATCAGTATCCATTCACTCTTTCTTATTTCACAGGACCACCACCTACGCAAATATGTCCCTTATTTCTTTTTACACCTCCATCATACTGGGGATATTTTCTTTATTGATTATACTTAACTTGACTGGTGTTTAGGGATGGCCATGAAATGGAAAAATAGTGTTTTGTTTTGTTTCATATCTGTAGCAGTTTCATTTCATTTCATTTGTAATGAAATTGTAAAGTAGTTTCGTTATGAAATGAAATGAAACAAAATGAAGCACTATGCTCCCCTGGGTCCTAAAAGACCTTAATGGCAGGGGAGCTTCCTCAAGCAAATCTAGGTTACCCCCTGAATTTTGGAAAGGTTTGGGAGGTCAGGGAGCTCAATTATGAAGTTCCAAAGGGGATGCCCCTAGCCTAGGGGAAAATCTAATTGAAAACAAATCTTTGGAAGCCAAGCCACAAGCTGGGCGTGCAGCTTGGCTTCCAATTCCAATAGAAAGCTTTTTTTCCCCAGGGGAACCCCCTTTGGAGCTTCATAGCTCAGCTCCCTGACCCCCAAATCTTTCCAAATTGTTGGGGTTTACAAGGAAGATTCCAAACTTGAACCCCAGCAATTTTGGTACTGAAACGTGCTTACAATAATTACTATTTTGCCATACATATTTTAAATGTACTCCAAAATAATAATTCGCAAGCATGTTTCGGCACCAAAATCACTGGGGTTCAAGTTTGGATTTTTCCCTGTAAGCCCCTGCTTTTGGAAAGGTTTGGTGGTCATGGGGATGAGTTATGAAGCTCCAAAGGTGGAAATCGGAAGCCAAGCCGTGGCTTGCGCCCAGCATGGTTTCTGAAGTTCTGATTCTAATTAGAAACATTCTTTCTTTTATAGATAGATAGATAGATAGATAGATAGATAGATAGATAGATAGATAGATAGATAGATAGATAGATAGATAACTATCTGAATTTTCCAAATTGGGAGAGTTTTGCTCTTCCTGTAGGGTTGTCTCCAAAATACCAAACCAACCTTCCAAAGTCTTGTTGTTTGGAGTAGATTTTGCTTGTTCAGACTCTTTCCTTCCCCAGACTGGTTGTGGTTTTTTTAAAGTTTGCAGCAATGGTGTAGCACAATCGGGGGGGGGGAGGTTTGGAGGGTCAGGGAACTGAGCTATGAAATTTGGAAAGGTTTGGGTGTCAGAGAGCAGAGCTATGAAGCTCCAAAGGGGGTTCCCCTAGGAAAAATAAAGACCCTTCATTCAGGTCTTTATTTCCGCAGAGCAGTTATGAGGCAACAAGCACCCCCTGTCGGCTGCATCTGATGTATTTCCAGTGTTTATAATGGCTGGTTCTTGATTCTTCATTACTGTGTTTCCCTCATAGAGTTCCTGGATGACGATATCAGAGACGATATTGAATGTGCTAAGAAAGTGGCTGCTAGTAAGAAGGGAATGATGTCTTGGTAAGTGGCATCTGATCTTCTCCATCTAAGAATGAAGAGGATAATGGAAGTAATTAATATGCTTGGTGACAACCTTTTTCATGGGAAGGTGATGCAGGTCAAACAACCTTTGCGTATCGCCCCATTCATCTGGACACTCTTAAGGCGGGATATTCAGCTTTCCATCTCCCCACAAGTGGGGGCAGGCAACTTCACTGTTTCAGGGGCAATGAAACTGTTCCAGATTTTATTCCAAACTTTATAGGAGCTACTCAAGATGCTGAATCATCTCCCTCAAATAGATTTGGTAACATGGGTCGCTCCTCTACAGTTCAAGCAAAACCCAGATGTGCAGGGACTCACAGAGCAGAACTAGTTCAAGTCCCTTTTCTCATTAATTGTCACTTACAGTCTCAGTACCTCACTCTAAGACATAAGGAGAAAGAATTTTTTAAAAGGTCTCATTATTTACAGTGAACAGACATCAGCAAAGTGAGAACAAACATGACAGCTTGCAGTAACAAATCTCAGCAGACTCACTGCTTTCAACAGACTGACTTCTAAGAAAAAAAGAGAGGAAATTGGCTCAGAGGAGAGAGGCGGGGCTTTCATCAAAGTCAGAGGCAGGAAAAGAACAATTGGCTAGTGCTAGAAAGATTGACAGTCACCCCAGCCAAGAAAGATCCCTCTCAGCCACACCTACTAGAAGCAGCATGTGAGGTTGCAATAACTCCAACAAAAATTAGAAATCTGATACCTGAAATAATGTATTAAAACAATAAGTGGGATTGGACTTCAGCCTCCCAGGACTTCCACTTGGAGAAATTTCTACTATACCGTTAAAGCAGTTTGATTCTGCTTTTGAAAGCCAGAGCATCATCCTATGAAATGTTGTTGTTTGTAGTTTAGGGAAAACCTTAAGTCATTTTTAGCAGAGAGCTCTTGTGCATTCCCAAGTCTATATCTCTTGCCTAACTATAGATCTCAGCATTCCTTTGAAAAGGAGCCATGGCAGTTAAAGGGAGGGGATCACATGGGGGAAATCACATGGTATGACAAGTATCTGTCAATACCTCGTTGAAAATGTGCTTGACATGTTTGGTCCATAATATATCTGAAATTCTAGATTGACAGTCCATGCATGCATACATGCATGCATATTCATTCATTCATTCATCCATCCATCCATTTATATACAGTACTGCCCAATTTTCTCAAAGCAGCTTAGGGCAGTGAACAGTACAAAGCAATTCAAAGAAAGAATCAACAACAACCACAATAAAGCATATAAAATAACAAAACCCAAATCAAGTAAAAATACAAGAACAAGAATATTAAGGCAAGATGGTGGGGGGAAAAACAGGTGGACAGACAAACCACATGAGACAAATAAACCTCCTGGATCACCAAAAACAGCCTTAAAGAGTCAGGTTTTCAACAGCTTCTTAAAGGCCAAGATGCATATGTTTCAGTTTATTCATTCATTCATTCATTCATTCATTTTTGAGCATTTCCCCTCACCTTACTCTTTGGAAAAGGACCCAAGATGGCGTACAGTAATGAAGGATAATATACAGACCAGTAGAATTAAGAAATGTTCAAGTATATGAGAACAAGGAATTGAGGGACATCTTATAGCATTAATAGACAACATTACATTAAAGCTATATGGTTAAAATACACATGGTAGTCCATCATTTAGGGAAACCTTGCCTGAAGAGAAAGGTCAACAGAAGGACAACAGAGATGAGGCAGCCCTGGCCTCTTGTGGGAGGGAGTTCCAGCATCTGGGTGCAGCAGTCGAAAAGGCCCTTTCATGGGTTCCCACGACACGTACCTGTAAAGGTAACAGGATGGAGATAAGGGCCTCTCCTGATGACCTTAAGACCCGAGTTGGTTCATACTGTGAGATTCAATCTTTGAGGTAGCTAGGACCCAGGTCATATAGTGCTTTGTAGATCAAGGTCAGCACCTTGAATTGAGCTCGATAGCTGATTGGCAGCCATAAGAACATAAGAACATAAGAACATAAGAACATAAGAACATAAGAACATGAGAAGAGCCATGCTGGATTAGGCCAAAGGCATTATAATGTTGGCTGTTTTATTTTCAATCCCCTTTTTGATAATCCCTAGCATGGAATTGGCCTTCTTCACCGCTGCCACACATTGGGTAGACACCTTCATGGAGCTGTCCACCAACACACCGAGATCTCTTTCCTGATCCGTCACGGATAACTCAGAGCCCATGAGTTGATAGATTTGGCCCCGGTCCCACGTCCCTTTAAAAGCAGTTAAAATTACCAGATAAACTGTGTCTAAAAATGCCATCCCCACGGCCACCGGGCTTTTTTGGAAAAAAAAGAAAAAAGAAAACCCGGTAATGCCCCTTGAAGCGAGGTTTCTGTGACTCACCGAAGAGGTAGGGAAATCTTTGCCTCGCTTTGAAAATCTAGCTTTTAAGGAGGCAGACGCCGTGGGACCACTCAGATGATCCGGGTTTCTTTTTCTTTCTATTTTCATAGCACTAACTGGCTGTTCCTGGGGCCGATGGGCTATGTTTTTTTAATTGCTTTTCACCTTCGGAGAAACAGGAAGCTCTATCCGGTCCTACAAGTTTTCATTTCCCCCAGGCAAGTGGTCCGTTTTTTTCAAATGCTAGCGCCAACTGCTGGCTAAGGGGGCTGAACTGCACTTTAAAATAAAAAAAAAAACAGCTTTTGATGTGTGAACTCCTGTCCCACTTATTCAATCATGTGATGGGACGAAGAGGAAAAGCCGGACCTTCAGAAGATCAGGATCGAAACTCAGGTGTGACCATGGCCTATAGTTTTGATTTTTTGCCCCAATATGAGTTACTTTACATTTGGCTACATTAAAACACATTTGCCATTTTGCAGCCCATTCCTCCAGTTTGGAGAGATACTTCTGGAGCTCTTCACAATCTTCTCTGGTTTTTATCACATGGAAAAGTTTTGTGTCATCTGCAAACTTGGACACCTCATTGCTTATCCCAGTGGAGCTGTTTTAATAGGGGTGTAATGTGATCTCTGTACCCCGCCCCAGTCAACAGTCTGGCTGCTGCATTTTGGACCCATTGAAGTTTCCTGAGACTTTTCATCTATAGCCCAACATAGAGCGCATTACAGTAGTCTAGCCGGGATGTCACTAGGGCATGTGTCACTGTGGCCAGAGCTGGTTTCTCAAGAAAGGGGCGTAAAATGCGTAATAGCCTTAATTGTGCAAATGCGCTCCTGGCCACAGCTGTGACCAGGGCATCCAAGCTGAAGGATAAGTCCAAGAGCAACCTCCAAGCTGCATACCTGATTTTTCAATTGGAGTGTGACCCCATCCAGTACAGGTTGCATTCCTATCCCTTGTTCTCTCTTTTGATTGAAAATGCATGAAATAATAAATGAAGCTAGTCTTTAATCTACAGTACTACAGGACTTAGTTGTTTGAGTTTAGTAGAAGTTTTTGAAAGCTGAAAATGAGAATATAATTGTTTGAAATGTGTTTTGCTGCAAACTGGAAAGAAATTTGACGCCGGGTAAAATATTTGCAATGTGCCAATTGCCTGTTCTGTTTCTTTAATCCCTTTAAGGAGCATCTTTCGAGATTACTGCAGACATCCGATGCCTGAATTAGTAGCATGGGAATGTAAAAATCAATGAAAGCTACAAACCAGCACCTGTTTTTGCTCTCTATGCTTTTGTTGTACTGTCCAGTTTGTGGTACTGCCTAGAGAGAGAATGAATCAGAAAAAAGTGTGATTTGCTTTGGTTCATGATTAGTCAAGGTCAATGAATCACAAAAAATGAACTTACTAATTCTTCCTGACAAATCGATGAATCAATTTGTAAATTCATTTTTAAAAAATGAATAAAACCCTATAAAATGCCCCAAGGCATCTAGAGTCACCAAATTTTCAGGGAAACTTCCCATGACTGTCCTCTACAAGTATAGTGAAGTTTGGATTCTGAGTTATGCACCCACAAAGAGATACCCCCAGGCATCTAGAGACACCAAATTTGCAGAGAAGTCTCCCATGACTCCCCCCTACAATCCCTCTAAATTTAAAGATTGGGTTTCAGACATCTGAGTTATACACCCACAAAGTGCCCCCCATAGGAAAGTACCCTTTAGCAACTGACTTGGGGGGGGAGAGATTTGGAGGGACTGTTGGAAAGAATCAGGGGAAGTTTCTCACCAAATCTGATCTCTCTGGGTGCCTTGGCAGTCCTTTTATAGCCCAATGAATCAATGAATTAAAAAATAAAAATTCATCTACTCATATTTGTTGGGGGAATCCATTTGTATGAACACAAATTGATGAATCAGCCATTTTTGAATGAATTTTGCAATACACTGTTTAATGCATGCCTGTCTCTAATGCTGCCACGTCTCACTGAGATTCAGCTTCTTAAAGAAAGAAGGCATGCCTATAGCCTGAAGGTCTTTTGTTCCAAAGACAGGATGAAAATCTTTAAAATAAAGAAATATAATCTCACTGTTGGAAGTGTTTTTGCAGCCCACCTCTTATCTGGGTCTGGGAATATATATCTATTGGATCTTCTAAGAGGCTCAGGTCAGCTGCTTCCCATTTCCATCTCAGGGCAACCCCCCACCCCACAAACCCTGAGGCTTTGGGACTTGATCCTTGTGATGTCACAAAAGCAGGCCAAGCAAGGGTTGGAAGAGAAACTCCCCACTGCTAAAGCTTTCTTGTCTTATGCAACAAGAAGACTCATGAGTTGTGATGGTGATGCTCCATTCCTACTTTGCTTCAAATTTCATAATCCGCAACGGGTCCAATGCTGGCATGCAAAAGAGCCATGCATGTGAGAAGAGGAGCTGGGAAATATGTCTGTGAAGATTCCCAGTCATCCAAATGAGGTTGTCTGGAAGTTGAGTCATGTCAACTGGACTTCTTTTCTTGTGGGACCGAAATGTTTCAAAAGCATCCAAGGACCTTTGTCAAGTCTCAAGAAAGTTGGTTTGAGCCCTTCAAAGTGTGAAGGAAGCTGAGAAAGAGGAGCCCACACCACCCGTTGCCGCCACCCACTAGGTCCAGGGAAAGAAGACGGGGATGGGTCTGTTGTGGATGAGATGCACGTACCCAAGTGAGGCAGCTCCTGCAGACATGAAAGGTATGGGGCAGAGGCAGCATGGGGTAAGAGGGATGGAGGGATACATTTTTGGAGAGTTTTAGATGTTACCCTCCCTCTGTGTCTGTTTCGGGGAGGGGGGTTAGAAGGAGGACCTCTAACCCCCCTTCCTAAATGGCCCCAAATCCAGGATCCCTGCCCATAGTCCTTGTGATGATTCTTCTGGGGGGGGGGGGTGTTAGAGCCCAAGCGGCCGCCACCACCCTTTCTAAAGGAGGAATATCACTCTTGCATACTGGTACTTTATATTTAGAATTTGGGGTTGGAAACTTTTAGAGACCTACGTCCCTTTAAAAGCAGTTAAAATTACCAGATAAACTGTGTCTAAAAATGCCGTCCCCACGGCCACCGGGCTTTTTGGGAAAAAAAAAGAAAAAAGAAAACCCGGTAATGCCCCTTGAAGCGAGGTTTCTGTGACTCACCGAAGAGGTAGGGAAATCTTTGCCTCGCTTTGAAAATCTAGCTTTTAAGGAGGCAGGCGCCATGGGACCACGCAGATGATCCGGGTTTCTTTTTCTTTCTATTTTCATAGTAGTGACCAAACTGCAATTCAAAACCCACTTATTTTTCGCAATAATGATGGACTACCATGTGCATTTCATATGAATCTATAGGTTCACATAGACTTTGTGTTTATAACTACTTATAACCTTGTAGCTTTAACATAGTGTTGTCTATTGATGCTGTAAGATGTCCCACAATTCCTCGTTCTCAAATACTTATTTATTTATTTATTTTATTTATTGAATTTATACCCCGCCCATCTTCCCGAAGGGAACTCTGGGCAGCTTACAAGGCTGAGCAAGTCAGCAAATACACAGTTCCATACAATACAAGACAGCAAATGAACAAACAATCAATACATGTAGGTTAAAAGAAAGCAGCTGCAGAAGGGGACCCTTTAGATCACAGCCTCACTGCTACTATGACAGATCCCAAAGATAGTGGTCGATGGGGGGGGGGAGAAAGAAAAAAGAAAAAAAGAAAAGAAAAGAAAAAAGAAAAAAGAAATTAAGCTAGGTCACCAAAGGCCTCGCGGAATAGGATGGTCTTCACCGCTCTGCGAAAGGCCAGCAGGGACTCTGCGGAGCGCACTTCGCTGGGTAAGCTGTTCCATAAAAATGGAGCAGCAGCGAGAAGGCCCAATTCCTGGTAAGGGATCGCCTGGCCTCTCGGGGAGTTGGAACCCAAAGCGAGTGCGCCCGCGCCTGCCGAACCAGTCGGGTCGAAGTTGACCGCTGGGCGATCCGCTCTGCCAGGTAATCCGGGCCCAAGCCATGGAGGGCTTTATAAACTAAAACCAGGACCTTGAATCTGATCCGGGAGGCAACGGGTAGCCAATGCAGCCGAACCAGGACCGGGGTGATGCGGTCATAGCGACGCGCACCCCCCACCAGTCTGGCTGCTGCATTTTGCACCCGCTGCAATCGCCGGAGGAGAGTCAAGGGCAACCCCATGTAGAGAGCATTGCAGTAGTCCAGCCTCGAGATCACCAGCACCTGGACCACTGTTCTCAGGGAGTCACCGTCTAGGTAGGGACGGATCTGGGTGATCTGGCGAAGGTGGAAAAATGCAGTCCTGGCCACGGCTGCCACCTGGGCATCCAGGGACAAAGCCGGGTCCATGATCATGCCCAGATTCCGAACCCTCTCCGCCAGCTGGAGGGAAACACCCTCCAGGCTGGGGAGAGGGCCTCCGTAGCCAGACGGGGAGCTCCCGAAGAACATCACCTCGGTCTTCTCAGGGTTGAGTTTGAGCCTGTTGGCCCTGGTCCATGCCATGACCGCCTCCAGGCACTGGTCGAGGGACCGGACAGCTTCACTGCAGAGGTGGAGAAGGAGAGATAGAGCTGTGTGTCATCAGCGTACTGATGACAGTACACTCCAAATCTCCTAATGACCCCAGCCAGCGGCCTTACATAGATGTTAAACAGCATGGGGGAGAGAGACGAGCCCTGCAGAACCCCACAAGGGAGTGTCCACGAGGCCGACAATTCTCCACCATGCTGCACGTACTGGAGCCGGCCCTGAAGGAACGATCTGAGCCAACTGCGAACAGTGCCTCCGATAGTCACCTCCGAGAGCCGGTCTAGTAAGATACCGTGGTCGACGGTATCGAAGGCCGCTGACAAATCCAGGACCAACAGGGTAGCGCAACCCCTGTCGGCCGCCCGGATTAGGTCATCTTGCAGCGCGACCAGAGCTGTCTCGGTTCCCCGGCCAGGCCTGAAACCAATTGGCAAGGATCAAGGTACCGTTGTTCCTCCAAAAATGATTGAATCCGTACCGCGGCCACCCTCTCGATAACCTTGCCCATGAAGGGAACATTGGCAATCGAACGATAGTTGGCCAATTGGTCCGATGCCAAGCCCGGTTTTTTCAAGATGGGATTGACCACCGTCTCCTTCAGACGGGAGGGAAAAACCCCCTCGCTGAAAGAGGCGGTGGCGATGGCAGCCGCCCACTCGGGCATGCTCCCTCCAGCAGATTTAATAAGCCATGATGGGCAAGAATCGAAGGGGGTGGTCGCGGGACGGCAATGGGCAATAGCCCTGGAGGCTTCCAAAGAAGAGACAGGCCCAAACTCAACCAGTTGAGGAGAGTGAGGGGGTGAGGGCGCTGGGGATGGCGAGGGAGGGCTAGTGCAACGGGGGTCAAAGCCGGTACGGATGGCCTCTATTTTAGATCTAAAAAAGACTGCGAAATTCTCGCTACTGAAATCAGTAGGAGGAGGCCTAGCCAGACTAGGATTGGTGAGGTCCCGAACCACCCGGAAGAGTTCCGCCTGGCGGTTCGAGGCCTCACCAATTCTCAGGGAATAAAAAGATCTTCTAGCCTCCCTGATCGCTCGCGAGTAGCGCCTAGTCTGGATCACAACAGCAGTCTTGTTAATCAGCGTCCGGCTCTGCCTCCAAATGTTCTCTAGTCTCCTCCGTTCCTGCTTCATCACTCTTAACTCTGCCGTGAACCACGGTGAAGCTCGAGCTCTGCCACGGAGGAAACGCTTGGGGGCGATTCGGTCGACAGCGTCGGCTGCTGACTCAAACCATTGGTTAGCCAGAGCTTCGGCCGAATCGTCAGCCATACCACCAGGAAGCTCCCTGAAGGCTTCATGGAACCGGGCTTGAACATGTCTTAATTGTACTGGGCTGTATATTTATCCCTCATTACTGTAAGCCGCCTTAGGTCCTTTTCCAAGGAGAAAGATGGGGTAAAAATACTCTTAAATAAATAAATAAATAAATAAATAAATAAATAAATAAATAAATAAATATAAAAGTTGCCTTATACACGGGGATATCTTATAAACAGAAAAATATGCTACTACTCTCTGTTCTGGTGTAAGATCATCAGTCAAGGCAGTTTACAACATTTAAAAGGCGTTGTTCATAGAAGCGACAACCTACAGAAGTCTAAGGTGCCATGTGAGCCACACTTGAAGTGCATGGAATCTTTTTCAAATTAAGCCACTTTTTTGCCAGGGCCCTTAGTGGGCTCACAAACCCTTCCTAAGCACCCAAGCACACCTCGTCACAAACAAACATTCTCTGAAGTGTGAAACAAAATCGCTAAACAAATAGGAGTTCTTTTGAATCAGACAAAACCTTCATGCCTTAAAAGATCCATCTATTCCCACTTCTGGCTTCCCACAGCGGCTGGCCAGATGCCTCCAAGAAACTGCCAAACAGAACATAAAAGGCAGTTGATCATCTATTCTTATTCTCCAGTGACTGACAGTCAGAGATATCCTGCCTCTGGATAACTAACTCCCTATAATTTTTGTTGGCAGGACTGAAGAAAGCGTGCAAAGGTATTCTAATCTGGAAGAAACCCTCAAGGTTGTTTCTGCCACTACCGCACTTCCTTGAGCAGCCGCTTTTTATTTTGCATCACCTTATCTCCTCCTGTGGTCATGTGGTTGCTACAGCAGTTCAGCAGTCCGCACTTCAGCGGTTGCTTATCAGTCAGTTTCCCCTTTTGCACTTGGCTGAACCACTTTAAACTACGACAGGGAAATGGCGGAAACCGAAAAAAGGTGGCATAGTATGTCTGCAAATACAACCAAATTGCTTTAAAAAGGAGTGCAGGAACCAATTTAAAAAAACACCACCCCAGTGGTCGTCGCAAGAAAAACTGACACCGCGGTCAAAAATGGGCGTGGCCAGAGGTCACTTCAGAAAAACCGATTTGAAAAGCGGGCAGTGATTTTTAAGGCGATTTGTCTTTAAGGAAAAGGTGTTCCAAATCTAAAGTGTGGTAGCAGTCAATTTAACAGAGAGGAAACGGTAAATAACAAGCAACTGCAATTATAAAACATTTTCCACAGCATACTGGAAGTACAATCTCAAGAAGTAAAAGAAAGTCCAGATGCCAAAAATGTCTAGTTATGGATCTTGGGGAGATGATGTAGTGGAGGTTTCTGGCTGATGAAACCAACAAGAAGTATGCCGTGGAAGAACAGGCGTAGAGAGAAGAAAGATGAGTGAAGGGAGGGGATGAGGAAATAAGAGATGAAAGAAACAGTGGGGCTAGAACATGCCAACACCAGCCCCTCCTGCCACCAAGATGGATTGTATGGCTGGTCCCCTAGAAATGTGTGGAAAACAAATCAAAGCTGGAAGCATTCCCCAAAAGGGTGGGAGTGAGGTCTAGGCATTGGCAAACAAAAGAGCTTCCATCTAAGCTGACAGAAGAGCCATTGGTTTAGATTCCTGCCTCACTGCCTGCCTAGCCATTGTCCTTAAGGCAATGCAAAAGCATGGGAGCAACGCGGATGCCCAGAGCCATTGTTTGTGTCCACTGGGTCGATCCTGCCTCCTGCAAAGTTGGCAGCCTTGTCTGGCCAGGGAGCTCCTGGGAGCCGAGGGCTAAAACACCTGGCAAGCCTAGCTGGTACTCACTTATTGAGTCTGCTGGGGTGGGGTGGGGGAAAATGAGCCATAAGGAATCAGACGACAGCAATGGCAGCTTGGCCCACCAGGCCCCAAAACTGAGAGGGCCCCCAAATCTAGAGGAGAATCTACAGGGGAGTGATAGGAAAATAAACTGCAAGATGTTCTACCTCTATTTTCTTTCCCTTTTCTGAAACTATAAGCTTGGAGGAGGGTAGATAGATTCCCTTCTTCCTATTTCATGGGGGCGCACCCAGCCCCAACACCTGAAGGTGGAAACAGAGGAAGCAAGTGTCAGTTGCCCCAGGCACCCAAAGTTCCAGCTAAGAGAGAGAGCGGACAAGGAGGAGCTGTTGGTTGGCCATAATGCTCTTGGGGAAGACCTCGCCTCAGACTACTCATACAAACTTGTAATTGAGTTACAGGAGGAGGCATAGGGGCCCTTGCACAGAACAGAGGGGTGCTTACAGCCGTACCTTCCTCGGTCATCATGCCAACCATAACTTCAGAAGCTAAGTTTCTTTCTAGAATATTCTTCAGGTAGTTTTTCCTCCATAATTTGTCTGTGCCTTAGAATATGCCCAAGAGGATCTTCAGCCATTCACTTTAATTACTGAATGTTATTTATATTCTACCTTGATCTGCCTCAGTCTCCAGCAGTGATGTCCAAACTTTGGCCCTCCAGATGTTTTGGACCACAACTCCCAGAATTCCAAGCCTGTAATGTCAGTGACAAAGGACTGTGGGAGTTGTGGTCCAAAACATCTGGAGGGCTGAAGTTTAGACACCACTGGCAGATCAAGAGAGTATGCCTGGCTTCCCTCCTTCCCTGTTGTATCTTCACCATAATTTTCTGTGGTAGCTGAGGCTTGGAGAGTATTAGAGACTTGAGTTCATGGTTCAGTGGGGACTAATGGGAGGGCATTCCACTCCCAGGTGAGCCCTTCAGCCACCACATCACACGGGTGTCACATGCTTATCAAGTGCAGGGGTGACCCCTTTGTTGCCCTTGCTTGAGGCTTTCTGTATCCTTGGAGGGGTTTCCCCACCACCACCTCAGAAGCAGCATTGTGAGTGATTAGATAATCACAGCCATTACTATGCTCTCTTGCCTACACAACTGTTCAATTAGAATCACAGAACAGCACAGCTGGGAGGGATCCCATCAGCAACCCAAGTCCTAACCTAAGGCGAGAAATCCACAGATAGAGCATCCTTGACTTAGTGACCATCCCAAGCTCAGTTTAAAACTTTCCAACAAAAGAGAGAGCACCGCTCCCTGAAGCAGAGTGTGAGCAAACCACAAGTAGCAGGGACTGAGCACTTGAATGGTCAGGCCCCCTCATCAAGTCCGGGAGGACCCCTGTCTGTATACAAAACACCTGGGGTCAGGATCAGGGAGGACCCCGGTACCCACTCTGCCAACACAGATGTAGCCTTTGCTGGGAGAGAGATAAGGGGGGGGGGTATGCCTGCAAATTCCTGATGCCGAAACTGCTTGGAGTAGCAAAACGTTTTGATCTCTCAAGAAGAGAGGTCCAGCTGCCATGACCCAACTTCCAGAGAACTCCTGGGTGATTAAGTAGCCCACATAAGCTGGGGAGGGCAGGTGTCAGACTTGGAAAAAAGGTTTGGGCTTGTCTCCCTCCCCAATCTTGACAAATCCTGGGGATTTCAGGAAACAAGAATAGTCCTGGGAGATTTCAAGATATATTGACAGAGGTCTGCCTCATTTTGAGAAGTGTTAATCAAGTAAAATACTAATAAAGCTGATGTTCCACCAGCATTTGGTCTCAACATGGAAGGCATGATAGGCCCTGCCCACACAGGGTCAAACAGCTCTTATTGTTAAGACCTTCTTTCACAGTATTCAGGGAAAATTTCCTTTCATTTAATTTCAGTCCACTGGTTTGGGAGCTACAGGTAACATGCTGGCTCTTCCTTCCACAGGACAGCCATTCAAATATTTGAAAGTGGCCCTCATATCTGCCCTCTGTTGTTCAGGCCAACCATATCCATCTCCTTCAACCATCCTTGTGAGACTTGGCTTCCAGATGTGGTCACCCTTCTGTAGATGCACTGTCACTTACCAAGATCGTTCTTAATATGTGGTCCCCAGAGGTGGACAGAGAATTCCAGGGGAGGTCTGATCAAAGCAGGACAGCATGGTTCTGTAGCTTCCCTCAATCAGAAAACTATATGTACTCTTGTTCATACAATCAAATATTGCATTGGCTTTTTTTCTCTTGCTATACCATAAGGTTGACTCATGTTAACTTGTGGCCTGCTTAGACTCCCCTGGGATCCTTTTCAATATGTGCCCTTGCCAAGCCAGTGGTCACTTGTCCTATATCTGAGAGCCTCACACTGGCTTGCTTGGACAGAGAAGCAGCGAAGCATTGGACTGCGTCAACTTTGGAGGTTGTACATGGGTGTTCCAGGACTCAGTAATGGGAACTTGGCCATTTTCTGGGGTTGAGGTGACACCGGCATATTCTATGGTGAGACAGTTTGGCAGCTCCACCTCTTCCCTGCAAGTTATAAAGACCTAGGGTGTGCTTGTGTGGCTTTCACCGTTGAGATGAAGATAGCCAGCTCTGCTCTTCTCTTCCTCTTGATCCTCCTAGGAAAGAATAATGGGGTCATTATTGACAGATGCAACTTGATAGCTGCCCTCTGGAAACAGGGCTTCGAGGGGTTTGCAGGTGCCACAGTAGCAGACTGTAAGTGCCTCTGATTTTGTTCTGTCTGTGTGTGTGGGGTGTGGTCCACATGTGTGTGTGAGAGAGAGAGAGAGGGAAAGCATACCTACAGCCAGTTCACTGTTTCATTTGCAAGAGTAGTTCCAGGCTTTATTTACATGCAGATCTAACAATCATCATCATCATCATGTGTAGTGAAGTCATTTCAGACTTATGCAACCCTTTTTATGGTTTTATGGGTAAAAAATTCGCAGAAGTGGTTTCCCATTCCCATCTTCTGGGGCCACTCAAGGGACTAAGCAGCTTGCCCAAGGTTATTTATTTATTTATTTATTTATTTATTTATTTATTTATTTATTTGTCTTGTATCCCGCCCATCTTCCCCAAAGGGAACTCTGGGCGGCTTACAGCAATAAAAGGAAATAATCAATCAATCAAAAGTTACACAGGTTGCCTCTAATCCCAGGAGGCACAGGGAAGAATCAAACTCCCAAACACTTAATTATCCAGCCTCCCTAAATTGAGATCGAAAGACATACAGTATGGATTGAAATCTCCGTCAAAGGGTCTAAAATTAAAACAAATTAAGCCGGTATCAGTGGAGAATAGTTGTTTGGATGCTGTTTTCACGTGGCTCGTGACATTTTGACACGGGTGGAGTATCTGTGGAGGGCCGCCAATGTGAAGATTATTCAAACTGAAATATCCAAGGTGTTACCCTCACTCCCTAAACCTGCAACTCTGTAACTCCCACAGAAGACTAGTTTGGCCCAATCTTTGCCAGCTTTCCTCAACCAGACAAAATCCTCTTCAGGCAGATTTTTCCTTGGTGACAGACAGTTTAGGAAACAATAAACAGGATGGTTTGTATTTTCTGGCTTCTAAATGTTTTTTTTTTTTTTTTGTAATGCTGATGCCTGACTTTTTAAATATGTTATCAATTTAATACTTGAATAGTTTACTGTATTTATTTATTTCTTCTTCCATGTTTATATCATCTGATTAATGCAAAAGAACTACAATGAGCAGTTAACTAGATAAAATTTTAGCTTTTAATATTGTGTTTTTAAAGATATAAGCTGCCCTGGGTCCTTTGTTTTTAGGAGAAGGGCAGGATAAAATATTTTAAATAAAATAATGAATTGCACATTTATCTGCTGCATTTACAGCTGATAAAAGTTTGAAGGTTAAGCTTATTTTTTTGAACATTTTTACCCCACCTTTCTCCTTGGAAAAGGACCCAAGGTGGCTTACAATAATGAGGGACAATATACAGCCCAGAACATTTAAGACATATTCAATTAGAGCTACGTAGAAACTTTATTACACTGGATTTTTAAAAACTCTATTAAGGTGTCTTTTAACAAAAGAAGACTATAACCTGCATTAGATGGGCAATATGCTTTGATGTGGATTCCTGTCTGGAGGAAAGGGTTGGACTGGATGGCCTTAGACTGAGGCTCCTTTCATCTCAATTATTCTACGATTCTACAATTCTATGAAAGGACATATAGTTGAACAATAGAGGGGAAACAGCCCTACACATTGTCTCATAGGTGTTTAGCAGCTCTCTAATGGGCATTCAGGTGAGTTGCCTGCTTCCACTGAATTATAGTCTGCTTTTCTCTGCCTACAGGGGTTTGTTTAGTGTTCCACAGCAGTGGTTTTGACACGTCAGCCCGAAATGTGGGGCCACGGGCCAGCAACTATGGCCTCTTCTGGCTCAGTTCACTCTGGTGGTGTGACAATTCCAAGACCCCCCATGCACGCAACTACTGCAACTTAAGTTGTGAAGGTAATGAACGGGCGGTTGGGCAAACACTTTTCAGCTCAAAGACGCACCAAGTTTCTACAACACGCCTCTTTGTTACCAAAGAGACATGCCCCCAAACATAAAATTCAAACTGTACTTTGAGGTTATCATCAGAATCGGGTGGGGAAAATCAGAGGGCTTTTCTTCCTTTTATTGGCCAAGAATAATGCCTCATCATTGATAAACAGTGGAATTTCATAGATCTACTCTCTCTCTCTCTCTCTCTCTCAAGACAAACAGACAGACAGACAGACAGACAGATAATTCTACGATAGGTCCGCTGTTTGTCAATGGTGACAAACAAACTACACACACATAAATATAAATATAAATAAATAAATAAAAGAGTAGAGTTAATCTTTCCTCTTGATTTTATATATATGGTCTGATGAGGTGCCAGTCAAGTGCCAGGTCACATGAAGCTTGGACCTCCTCAGATCACCATGGAAGTTTCTGCATTTACAATACAATACACAGCCCATGGCATCATTTGACTTTGTTAATGTTAACATGTACGGGGCCCGTGATAATAATGCCCCAGGTGACTTTTAATCTCTCAATCCTCTTTTCTCCAGCACTCCAAGATGGAGACATTGCCGATGACATCTCCTGTGCTAAGAGAGTTGCTGCAGAAAGCAAAGGCCTTGGAGCATGGTAAGCGGATCTCCATGTATGATAATCTATCATCTGTACATGGTGTGAGATGGCAGAAGGGGAAGCAGCACTGGAGGGTTACTAGTAGAAGTTCCCTTCTTTCCTTTTTGTGCAAAGCAACAGTTTTTTGTGGCAGCCTTGGTGGCCCATCAGTAGTAGCCTCGTGGCACAGTGGTTAAATGCCTGTACTGCAGGTAAAACTGTGCTCACGACCTGGGGTTCAATCCCAGGTAGCAGGCTCAAGGTTCACTCAGCCTTCCATCCTTCCGAGGTCGGTAAAATGAGTACCCAGCTTGCTGGGGGGGGCAATGTGTAGCCTGCACACTGTAATTAAAATTGTAAACTGCCCAGAGACTACTTAAAGTGGTATGGGGCGGTATATAAGCAGAACACTTTGCTTTTAGTTGTCATCGACATGGCTCTTAAGCCCTCCAAGAAACACAGGGTAGAAGGGACAGGGGGATTTTATTTCCAAAATCATAGATTGTCCTTTCCTCTGCTTTGAGTCTGGAGCTCTCTGGCAAAGCAACCTGTCTTCTTACTACACTAATGGTTTTAAATACCTCAGAGATATTGTATCCTGGGCCTCTGGCCTTTCCTCAGTTTAACACTTCCACAGTTCCTGAAAGAGAAGCAAGGCAGAGATATAAGAGATATAACCCACCCCCACAATGGCTCTCATAGACTGGTAAGTGAAACTTCCTAACAATTGCAGCAATGGAATCAATCACCTTGAGAGCGCTCCAACACGGGAGGTGTTCAAGACAAAGTTAGACAGGCACCTGCCAGATGCACCTTAACTTGGACTCCTGATTGTGCTCTTTCAAAAAGAAAGCTATAATCTATCCACACCATTTATATTTAGTTATAGTCCTTGCACATAACAAACAGCCTTAGCTGACCTGGGAGTTTCATTCGGCTGGATAGTTACCTGTTACTCATGACGAGTTTTTCCTACAGTGAGTAATTTTTCTTGATGTGTTAAAATAAGTTGAGGGTACAGGCATTCACTTCCATGTGATAGTGGCAATTCTAAACTGGAGGAAATCTGAAGTTGCCTTTATTTCAAACAAATGATGTACAATGCTCCTTTCAATGGCAGGTAAAGATGTTTTATTTTCACAGGCTTTTTTGAAACTGTTTTAATACTTTTAGATGACATAGTTCTATGCTGGGTTCCTTTTTGGATTTATTATATAGTACTGGCCATTTATGTTGTTTTGCATCTGCATTATTTTAATCTTTATTTATTTTTATCCAATTTGCTTATTTTTGGCTGTTCTGTATTTTTAATTTGCCTGACATAGAATCAGAGAGTCATAGAATCATAGTTAGAAGAGACCTCAAGAGCCATCCAGTCTAACCTCTCAGCATCCAGAGAATTTCAGTGATTACATATTGCACATACAAAGTGCACATATTTCAGCCTTTGTGTGGTTGTGGGTCTATATCCATAGGCTGAAATCCTGTTGCACAACTTATCACATGTTCAGCTGATTATACATCATTATCATCATCATCATCCAATCAGCAGTGATTTGTGGAAATTAAAGACACCTCGCCCATTCCCAAATAGCTCCCCAACTGATTTCCCCACAATGAAAGGGTTCCTCAGGGAGCTCTGGGATCTTCAGGGGGAATCAGACATTATTCATTTCAAATATCATTGTGACCAATGACATCATTTTTTATGACGCCAGCTTTAACAACACCTATAGCACCTACTGATTTGGGGCTGATGTAAATGTGTAAGGATTTTGCACATTTGTTTGAAAGAATTAACCAACATTCACACATTTCTTCATTACTGAGGATGGAAACAACTTGAGCGTTTAAACAAACCCTAATGTTGGAGGGAGGAAAACCAATAGATTGCCTTCCCCAATTCCTACTTAGTAAACAGCTAAAAAGGTGATGGAGACCTCTTTCACATTATTCCCACTTCTGCCACATAGATCTTACCACTTTTCTTCTGAATTGGGCAGAAAACAGTCTCTTTTTCCAGTAGTTATTAGAATTAGCAGCCAGACGCTGCTTCCCCCTCCCTTCACCAGCCTTCCATGCTGTAGTGTGTAGCCATAGAAACAAATGACTGACAACCACAAAGAAAGGGCAGCTTCTCGGTCCCTTCATATCTGATGGTACAGATGCAAAGGGAAGCAGAAACCCCTGCAGAAAAAGTAACTGCAAGGCACTTCCCAGCACCTCCTTATGATGACAATGGTCTCCCCTTCACACCTGAAGGGAAAGGATTATGTCCATTCCTTCATTTATTCTGACCTCCTCCTCAACTCTTTCAAAGTGGGTTGAGAAGTGTTGAATGGACAGGTTACTGACTGACCAGGCCTTGAGAGACTGCAGGCCACACCTAGTTGACATGCTGTTTAAACAGAGGCCAGGATTCTCTGATTTCACAGCCAGACTGCACCAGTTTGAGGACGAGAGGGACTCTAAATGATCTGATCGATTGTGACCACTCAGAAGGAAAGTGAGGTCAAGGATTCCTCCAGTTGGTTGGTTGGTTTATTCATTTATTTGTTCGTTCATTTGGGTGGGTTGGAGAAGTAGCTTAGCTTAGCCGTTTTGGAGGTGCCAGCGTAGTGCCGACATCGTTTTAAAACAGTCAAACAGGCAATGAAGATTCAGAAAATGAGGGAAGCTTCATAGAGTAACAGGCACATTAGGGGGGAAAAGAGGTATAAAAATTAACTAGAGGTTTGAGGAGGGATAAATAAAAATCTGGGAAAATCCAAGCCTGAAAAGGAATTTAAACAGGTTACAAATGCAACATCCAAGAAGTTGGACTAGAAGACCTTCAAGGTCTCTTCCACCCCTACAATGATTCTATGATTCTATGAAGATAGCATCCAACAAAGAAGAACAAACCAGTTACAGGCCAAGAGTTGATTCCAACCACAAGATCTTGGGATTACATGTGTACAGTAATATCGCATGTCAACAGAAGTGTTTAGGATTTCATTTCCTGTGAGGGCAGCTTTTCCACTCTTTCCAACCAAGCATGTTTTGATTTAAATTTACTAACAGTATTTTGACCAATGCTTTCTTCTTCTTACAGGAGAGCCTGGAGGAGACACTGCAAGGGCAAAGGTCTCAAGAAATATGTTGCAGGCTGTGAATATGAAGGATTTAAGACTGTAGCGCCCACCCCAGAAAAAATTCCTCCTGCTGATCATCAAACCAACCGGACCCTTCCACCAGTAGACCTTGAAGACATTATCCTACCAGCCAAAGGTCCTGTAAAACCCACAGTCTCAATTAAGGAACTCCCCAAAGTGACACAAGCTGACAGGGGCCCCCCAAAACCTACTATCATAATCAAAGAGACCTCCAAAGCTACCACACCAGCTCAGCGTCCTCCCAAGGCTACAGTGGCAACCAAGAAGTCCCCGGAAATTTTCCCACCAGCCATGGGGCCTTCTAAACCAACCTTCTTGGCCCAA
>JAHTLZ010003468.1:5924589-5937229 GCA_023846285.1 Phrynocephalus versicolor | reverse complement strand
GTACTTATTTTCTTCAGAGCTTGGACACCTTCCTTGTCAATCTTTATGGGTGACTTTTTAGGAGTAACATGCAATGAGCAAACAGTACCTGCTATACCTAAAAACTTTAACTGTGTTATATTTAGAATGTTTGTAACGTTACCCATTGCTGCAAACAACCCCCCCCCCCCCCAGATAAGGCCTTTGCTTATAATGCATTGTTTCTAAACTCCGGGATTAATATTAGTATTAATAAAGCAGAAATGAATGTTAAAACTTTTCGAGCCCTGTTTCTTGCTCGAAACTGGGTTACAGCAGATAAATATGACTGCACCGTGGAGATCTTGTAGTCCAGGGGTGTCCAAACTTTTTGCAAGGAGGGCCAGATTTGGTGAGATGAAAATGTGAGGGGCCAACCATTCAGCCACATTTGGCCCCCGGGGACAGACTTTGGACAAGTACGAATAACATGCAAGGAGGCAGGGAGGATGCTGCAGCAACGGAGCTGGGTGTGGGTAGGCTGGGCAAGTGGCTGGAGGGTTGGACAGAGGCAGGGAGGGCAGGCAAACCATAAAACTGCAAGATGACACCTCCATCCAGTATGGGGAGGGGCCAGCTGGTGGGGATGTGTGACAGGATGATCTGGCAGGGAGGAGAGGCCGCGGGCCATTCAAAATATGAAAACGGGCCGCATTTGGCCCCCGGGCCTGACTTTGGACATGCCTGTTCTAGTATAACCCCTTTCCCAAAGCAGGAGACCTCCTTACGCATGAACCTCTAGTAAATTTATATATTCAGTTATGTAAATTATTTTTACCCCATCTTTCTCCTAAAAAAGAACCCAAGGCAGCTTATATCATTGCAATTACAGTGGACCCTCATATAACAAAGGGCTTGTATAACAAAATCTGTACAACATAAAAGATTGTGGAGATAGGGGAAATTTGCTTAACAGAATCATCTATGGGGTAAATCCATACAACATAAAAATTGTCGCGATTCGGGATTACTCTGTCTTCAATGCATTCCTATGGAAAATTTGTATAAAGGAAAATTTGCATAACAGAATTTCATTTGAAACAAATTAATTCCTTTACACAAGGTACCACTGTACAAGACAACATTAAAAGCTAAAAACATGAAATTATTCAAATATTTTGAAAGAATTAGATATTATTTAAAATGTTAGGTAAATTCTCTACTAGATTTAAAAGCAACAAAATTACAAACCATTCCATTTTAAAATTTCGCTTAGATAGCCAGTCACTAAGGAAAAGCCTGCCTGAATAGAAAGGGCTTTGCCCCATCAATAAAAATAAAATACTGTAAATAAATAAGTATAGGGGCAAAAAGGCAGAATTAATGAGACATTTGGGTAGGATGAGAAGAAGCTGTGAGGTATAAAAACAACACATGTCTCTGTGTACAGAGTATATAGGAGTTTTAGCACAGAATGCACTATAAGAATTGTCCAGCAGTTGCCACTCCCCTAGCTCCCAGGGCTATTAACTTTTGCCATTTCCATTTTTATTGATTACTCTGGCCTGTTCCTTTGCTGTTTGGCTTTCCTGTCAGAATCCCTTTATAAACTCAGAAACAAGAACTGAGGTACAGCCAGACAGCAGTAAATAAGGGCCTTTTCACACGACCCCTAAGATCCGCTGGCCACTTAAATTCGGACCAGAGATCTTGGGGGTTTCTTGCTCTTCCTGCGTCCCCACCACTCCACACTTCCTTGCTCCTGTCTGCGTGAGGGGACGGAGAAAAAAAGGGACAAAAGGATGCAGGCTCACCTCCGTCTGCCGGTCCAAGCTGCCCCGAGCCCCGCCGTCGTCCTGATTCCTTCTCTTAAAGGGGCGGGAGGCAAAAACAACAACAAACAGAAGCGAGGAGAGCCCGGCACTCTAGATTACATCTGGATCTGGGATTTTTCACCCTCCGAGAGCAGGTACCTGAAAAGTGTGCTGGGGCGCGCTTAAGTGTGCTGGGCGTGGTCGCACTTAATTTTCTGTAAACTCCGGAGCTGGTGGGGAAACAATTTTAAGCTCCGGAGCTGGGAGCCATTTGTGGTGGAGTTTAGGGGTCGTGTACAAATACCCTAATATGACAGAAAGGGAGGGATCGGGCCAGTCCCACCATTTAACTGTTTATTCTGGCCCTTGGTTACTTGTGCCCATAGGTCAGATGCCTTGTACCTGAAGAGAAAGAAAGACACAATAAAGCAACCTGTGCTCATTAAAATGTTTAATACATTAACAAAAATAGAGACCAGTTCTGATTCAACATTACATTCTTTCCTTGTGAGGGAAAAGAATCTCAAACAAAACCCCAACAACCCCGAAACAAACGAGTCAACAGACTACACAAGGTGTGTGAGAGGGAAAGGTTTCGGAGGGGGCCAGAAGACATGAAACAAAACCACATGTTACATACAGCTATGGCTTCTGTAGATCTTCCCTGAACAGAACGTGCTGGAATTCTTCAAGCATTCCGAGTGGCCGCCAGCCATTTCCCCACGAGTGACATTCAGTTCCAACTTCCCAGCTCCCCAAAAGAAAAAGAAAAACAAAAGACTCTTCCTGGTCCTCATATAGAATTATAACCATCCAAACTCAACAATCTTGGAAACAGAGGAAAGCATTTCCTCAGGCTACTTATTCAAGTTTTAGAGATGAACAAGGAAGGGAAAGGGGATTATCTTAAGAGAGAACTTATTTTTCAATCCCCTCCTTTCTGTCTGGTCTATGGCCACACGGTGGTCCTAGAGACCTCTGGGACAGTGCTAAGCGCCATGGGCAGGCAAGGACAAAAGCAACACAGAAGAGGGTCCAGACAAACACGTTGGCCACCACCACATAACTTCCCTCATGTCAACATGTAGTGCTATATTGCCAAGCATGGGAGGTTTGACAAGTGCACGGAGATGGTGGTCAGCACAAGTCGTTGCAATGTACCACAGGCCACGCTGCAACTCAAACCAGAAGAACAGCAGAAATACCAAAGCAAGAAAAGAGCCTAGTCTTTAAAAAGACATGTTCTCCTCTGTCCTGTTACTCAAGCAGCCTAGCAGGAGAGTGAGTGAGTGAGAGGCAAAGACAAAAGAGCACAAGAGGAATATGACGTTTACTGCCAAGCTATTGGACAAGAGGGAAGAATATATATATATATATATTCTCAGCGTGGTGGCACTCCAGATATTTTGGACCACAACTCCCACAGTCCTTTCTTAATGGCAATACAGGCTTGGGATTCTGGGAGCTGTGGTCCAAAACATCTGGAGTGTTGAAGGTTTGCCACCACTGATATATATAAAGCAATTTATGGCCAGGAATAATCCTCTCAGATTTCCCAGCCTTTTCCAGTGTCAAAATAAAACTTCTGCCCTTCATTGCCCCGCGGGGCTGAGTCCTGTCAACAAACCCAGCCTTCCAGCACGGTTTTCAACTGGTACCACTTCCTGACGGCCAAGGGTTTAGCTGGCACTGCGGGCAGCAGCCCGAGTAGACGAGAACATCGCAGGCCTCAGACCGTCTGCCGGCGTGCCACCCGGTGGGCCAGCCGGAACAAAGCCGGTAAGCCTCCAGGTCGCAAATCAGTTCCACCACCTCGTCGACGGTGGTGAGACGGGCAGGGTGGCTGGCATAGAGTTTATGGCTGGGGGGCACAGGGAGGTCTTGGACCGCCACGTGGAAGAAAAGGCCTGGGCGGATGTGGATGACTGCGGCCGACATGGTGGAGTGTTTCGAGCGCTGGACGAGACGCAGGTCAGGGCCGCCCGCTGGGGGCAGGACCTCCCAGTGAGCAGGGAGAGGGATTTCATTCAGTTCATCCAAGAACTCTCGCAGGACGCTGTCCAAATGGTTCAGAGGTTGCATGCCGCCCAGGCTAAGGATCTCCATTATCTAATGCAAAAGGGATAGAAAGGATGCCAGCTTAATCGCCCTTTGGCTTTCCCCTTGGTAACACACTAACTGCAGGAGTCACCATGACCTGGGAAATCTCTGACAAAACAGGCTCACTTTTCCAGCTCGCTCTCTAGGATCTGACAAGCCACCTCACACATACCCCAGAAAACCCTTTCCCCCTAAAGTAACCGTACAAATGCTGCCGCTTCCCCCCAGAGAGTACAAAGCCTCACAATGCTGTGTCAGTGGCTGGTAATATGACAGAGTTATCAATAGTGGAATCAAGAAAAAAGAGAAGAATACAGCACCATGAAGCAATATTTTTCTTGATTGTTGTTTTGTTGTGTTTTTGTTTTTTGGAATAAGAAAAGGCTTTGGCCAGATGGTGGAGGGAGGAAGCTAATGAAACGCAGTTCAGCTGTGGGATAATACCCAGCACAGCATCTCGTCTTGATTTATGAGGTGAATGTCATCTGTTGTGATCCAATGACAAGGGTTTTGGAAGGCTGCCGCCTTACTGCATTCTTATTCAACCACCTTCCCTTCCTTGAAGCACCCAATTATTTGAGGAGACGATTGGTCTCAAAGGCAATCAGTAGGAAGGCAGCTCCTAAAGAAACCCTCTTGGATCCACCAATACTCCCTCTCTGAACAAAGTACAGTGGTACCTCGCAAGATGAAGGCCCCATAAGACGAATTCTTCATAAGATGAAAGAAATTTCCAGGTACAGGCTTTTTTTTCAAAAGACAACAGTTTGCCTACCAGATGTCTTGCAAAAAAACCATCTTATGGAGTAGACGTTTGAATTTTGCGCGCCCACAACCCGAGGGGGTTATGAGTGCGCGAAATTCAAAAGCCTGGTTTTCTATCCTGGCTTTCCCGACCGTGTAATACCTGATCCGTGGGCGCTACATGGTCGGGAAAGCCAGGAACGAAGCCACCCCCACCCCCATTTAAATGGCTCTGTGCGTGGAGCCCAAGGCGAAGGAGAGGCAGTGCCTTGTGTGCTCGCAAGCTGCTGCCTTCCTTTCACCAGGCTCCATGCACGATCGGCACTGCTCACCCCTTCGCCCGGGTCTCTGCGCCGAAACGGTTCGATGCAGAGACCTGAGTGAAGGAGGAGTGGCATCCCCGACACAGGAAGGGAATGAGCGGGCAAGTCACCCTTCACCCACTAACCCCCTCCCCCCCCAGGTTGGGGCAGCCAGCAAAAGGGGAGAAGCTTTTCCCCTGTCCTAACCCAGCAAAGAAGGGGGAAAGCTTTCCCCCTTTGCTAAACTGGGGCTTAATTCCCTCAGTCAACCAGCAGTGGGAGGCTGCTCCACAGCCCTTGGCTGCCCGTTGACTGAGGGGGTTTGAGACAGCCTTCCCATAGGAATGCATTGAAGACCAATGTAATCTGTTCCTCTGGAACAGATTAATTGGTTTTCAGTGCCTTCTTATGGGAAACCGTGCCTCTTAAGACAATTTTTTTCATAAAACAAAGGGCCCCCTGGAACCAATTAAATTCATCTTAGGAGGCACCACTGTACTTTGGCAGGTGGTCACCTGGTCACTCTGAAGTATAACTTGTGTCAGGAGGGAAGGAGACAGCAAACTAAATAATTCTCCTAGATAATACTCCAGTGTTTTTAGGCAAATACCATTTTGTTTTCCTAGGCTTTTAACTCATGGTAAAACTGCTGTTGTTTTTTTAATATGGTTTCTTCTCCTGCTGTGTGCTTTCAGTACTGCTTTTAAAAAGTATTTTTAAATTAGTTATTGGAAATATGGAAATCTGCTATGGCACAGAAGTGTTTTAAATAATGGCATTTAGAGATGGGGCAAACCTACCAAAACAAATTTCACTGGTTTTTAGAAGTGTCCTTATGTGACACTCCCCCCCCCACAAAAACTTTTTATTATTGGCAAGTACTTCATCATAAATGGTGAAGCTTCTGCCCTTCCCACTGGATTTGTCACCTGCTCTAGCCTCAACAAATTCCAGCCTACCACAGCCCCCTACCCAACTTCCTTTCCTGCGACAAACTGAGCTAGACTCTCCCAGTGTTCATAAAGGAGGGGGGGGGGAAACCATGAATTTCTAATTATTGACACATTTGCCCTAAAGAGCTTTACCACTCACCACTGGAGGGCGTATTTGCTGCAGCAGTTCCACATCCTCCTCCTCCTCTTCATCATCCAGAACCACCACTTCGCTACTCTGTGGTGTTCCCTGTAACCTCTTAACTTGGGGTAGCCCTGCAGATACCTGTAGCAACAAAGGCAGGAGGCTTAGTTTGGGTTCTAACTGTATAAGCCCCACTTCAGAGAACAGGACGTGCCACCATATTTTCTCTCTGAATTCAAGGGTCAAATTGTCATTTGGTGAATGTCTGGAAGTTGAGTCATAACAACTGGACTTCTCGAGAGATGGAAAGGTTTTGCTGCTCATCCAAACAGCTTCATCAGTCTGAAGATGCACTGTTGTCCTCAATACTCTGGACTTACACGAAAAGGTTATTTCACTTTTAGATGAGCAACATACATATGAAAAACTGAAAAGAGACCCCACCAGTAGAGATGGGCACAAATTTTTTATTCATTTTGTAATTCATTTCGTTACACAACGAAACAAATAACAAACTACCCCCTCAAAGACAAAACCAAATGAAACGAAACAGAAATTTGTCATCCCATTACGTTTTGTTTTTCATTTTCCCATAGGAATGCATCGAAGCAATGCATTCCTATGGGGGAAAGCCCATGGTTCCCCCCCGCCCCAACGCCCTGGGCATGTGAAACCAGGGGATTTTTAAACTTTTTTTTTTTGCCACCCCAACCACCGATCAGCTGTAGCGTGGGCTTGGCAGGCAAAAAAAGTTTAAAATGCCCTCCCCCCCCCACCAGATGGGGTGGGCGAAATTGGGGACTTTCAAACATTTATTTCTTTTCTTTTTTTTGCCACCCCAAGCACAGATCACCAAATCTGCACTTATTCAAGGGGCTTACTCTAGTTGCAATTTACTTTAGCATAGTAAGTCGCAACTAGCAGTTGCCCCATTTGAAACAAAGGAACTTACAGAGGAGTTGACTCACCAAATCCCCTGATCCAATGGGCCTACTCTATGTGATTTATTATGCTAAGCGGGAGGATTTTACTTAGGTAGTCAATGTGACTTAACAGCCTTAGTAACGAACCCAATATCAGGAGCCTCAGACGGTATGAATGTAGGGAAAGAAGCCATACACCAAGGGTAATCAGGCTGCTTGCAAGAGACCATTTACTATTGATATTTTAGAACACGCCACAGGTACAACATTCTGTACACCACGTATTGGCACTTCCAATTTACTTTTTAGTGTTTTGGACCTATAATGATGGATTCTGAAGTGTATGGATATGATGAACCAAGAGCAGGAACTTGAAAGGAAGATGCTGCGACACAGTTTGAGACTTACCGGAGAATCACTGGATGGCCGGCGGTCCCCACCTGGTTCTACCTGGTCTTGTATGATTTTGGGAGAGGTGGCAATAAGGAAGTTGACAGCAGGTAACCTGGTGTCTGATTCCTGCATATCAAGTCAGAAAAAAAGTCAGAATCCATAAAGGAAGAGGAAGTAAGTCCTCCAATGCATCAGACTTTGGATATGTGAGCATGCAGGAGCTAGGGAACTGTAATGCAAGCATGGAATCACAGAATAAAATAATTACAGAGTGGGAGCAGAAGGGAAGGGGCAAGTCATCTGGTCCATCCTTCTGAAAATGTAAGAATCCTCAGCCATAGCATCCTTCAAAAACCCTTCAATCTCTCTTTTAAAACACCCAATGAAAGAAACCCCACCATCTTTCAATGAAGCCCTTGCAGTGCTAAACAAGGTCAGCTGTCAGGCACTAGTTTTAAATCTAATTCTTCAGATCCTGTCCTTGGAGCAGCAGAAAAAAAGCTTGCTCCATCTTTTTTTTTTTTTTTTGCGTTTTCAAGTGTTTATTGTGATTATATTTACACAATAAGCATCCATCAATAAAAATAAAGGCAGGGGAAAAGATAATGGTACACTGTTACGATTACAGTTAATGTCTTCACATTTGAAAGTTTTCAAAGGAAAAAGGAAACTATATTTCACTTCAAAAGTCAACCAGTATCTATATGGTTACGTCCCCCCTAGTCTAACTTTGTGCATTTTTATGATTTATTGCCACCTCCTCTTTTACACTGTCTTTAGTATCTCATGGCTTGTTATATTGTTTATTTTGATCACAATTCTCCCTCGAATTTCACTTGTCTAGTCTCTTATTGTACCACTCATAAAATAGTTGCCAAGTTTGCGCGTAAACATTTTCTTCTTTGTTATGTATTGCATTTGTCAATTTATTCATCTCCGCACAGTCTAAAATTTTGGAGATTATTTCTGCATCCTTGGGAGATGTTTTCAGTTTCCACTTTTGGGCCCAAGCTAACCTTGCTGTTGTTAATATATGTATTATTAGATAATTTATTTCTTTTGATTGCTCCATCTTTTATATAACAGCCCTTCAGGTTTCTAAAGGGAAGCCTATTGCTTGTGCATAGTTTCACAATATCAGCAGCACAAGGGAAAGCCTTGGGGAGAAGGAGTGTCTTCCCTCATATTAATACAGTAGGACTCCCGTATCCACTGATTCATTATCCACTGATTCAGTTATCCACGGTTGGCAGAGGAAAAAAATTAAATAATTCAGCAGCCACAAAGCAAGCTATTATCACAATCAGCAACTCTAAAGCAAGCTATTGTCACAAATAGCATCTGTAAAGCAAGCTACTGTCACAAACAGCATCTGTAAAGCAAGCTACTGTCTCAAAACAGGAGTCATAAAGCAAGCTACTGTCAGGAACCAGCAGTTTTGGGGTGGTTGGGCAGGCATTCTCTCTTATCCATGGTTTTCATTATCCACGGAAAGGCCTGGAACCAATCCCCAGCAGATACTGGGGTCCTACTGTATTCAAATAACATGGGAGGCAGAATAAGTGGACAAAAGGAGCTTTTGATGAGCGAGTGGAGGCCCTGCCTATAGCAGGCTTTCTCCAGGAATTTCTGGGGGTGGGTGGGTTGAAGCCATGAGCAATCTGGAAGGACGAAGCCTATGTGACCAGAAGCACAGGGTGGCAGACTGGGGTGAAATTTATGGAGAACCCGGCCTGAATGTCATAGCCATGCAAAATACAGAGAATGGTCATAATAAGTTACTGGGTATTCTGCATATTGGTAGTCATCTTTTTGCAATTTCCTTCCCAAGGTTCACCAGGGCATGGCCATTATCTATAACCTTGTGAAGACTGGGCAAGGGAACTCCATTTTGGGTGATGTGAAATTCTAGGCTCGTTTTGTTACTGCTGCATTGACAAGATTAATGCAATTATTTTAATGACCAGCAATTACCTTGTAAGACGAATACATTATTTTCCACGGGGAAATTCATTCTACAAAAAAATTGTCTTGCAAAATGCCATTTCCAGTAGGAATGCACTGAAAACCAATCAATCCGTTCCGGAGGGTTGAACCCCCTGGGTTGTGGGTGCACAAAATTCAAACACCTGCCATGTGAGATGGATTTTTTTTTTTTTGCAAGAAATCAGGTAGGCAAACCGTTGTCTTGTGAGAAATGTCTATCCCTGGAAATTTCATTCATCTTACGAAGAATTCGTCTTATGGGGCATTTGTCTGGCAAGGTACCACTATATGTCTATATCTTGTGATTATTTGTTTGTATGCCAAGTAGAGACAAACAAAGGCACAAGGAAAGGCAATCTTCTTTGTCCCAAAACAACTCTGGGAGCGGTTAAGTTCGTCAATGTGGCAAGAGAGAAGACATTCCTCACTCACCTTCGCCAGGGCATGGGTGAGTGGAGCAGGAAGGCAAGACACCTCTGGCTCCGGAGTGACATGCAACACTGGCGTAGGGTGATCCTTCATGATTCCATGAACCAGAGTAAAACCACTCCCCTCTGGTTTGTTCTTCAGCTCCAGTGCTGATGGCAATGGCGGTGGGAGGAGCAGTGGGAGTGGCTTCTCTGGGCTGTGTGGCTTGGGTGAGTTGACTGGCTCGCCACTCACAGAAGACTCCTGCAGAACAGGGAAGGGACAAGGATCGGATTAGAAACTTAAGAAGCTGCCTTACACTGGAGACTATCTGCCCACCAAGTCTGTTGGAGGCAGGTATGCAGCAGTCCCAGGTGTTCCCAGAGGCATCTAGTGGGGCCACCGTGAGAGACGAGAAGCTGGGCTATATGGGTCCTTGGCCTGATCCGGCAGGGCTCTTCTTATGTTCTAGTGAGATCTGCTCTGACTGACGGTGGCTCATAGCATCTCTGGCAGAACTGTGCCCCATGAACAATCCCCTTGTCCACATTTTTAATCTCGGATTCCTGAGCTTGAGCCTGAGATCTTTTGTGGGGCTTCTTGGCACCAACAACTGCACCACATTCACACAGGAGATCTGGTCCCTGGTGCAGGATTTAGCTTTCTGCAAACCAGAATGTCTATTTACATCTGCAAAGCAAATACAGTATTTTTAAAACCTTAGAAGAATCTAAGAAGGGCTTCAGGTCAGAAAAATGTCAACGGGATGTCTTTGCACTCCACAAAGTCTTGCCAATTCTCTATGGTGGAGTTGGGGTGTGTGTGCCATCTTCCAGATGCTGCTGGACAACAACTCCCATCATTCCCCACCGTGCACGCTGCTTGCCAGGGCTGATTCAAGCCGCCTTTGCCCCACTGATGTTCTGTGGCTGACTTGAAGCACCAGTCAATGATGAATTTGCATAAGGTCATTCACCTTGTAGAAATAGACATGGAGGTTGAATTTATTCCACGCAAGTACAAAGGGACTTGATGGTACCACCATTTGAGAATCCCTGGTCTTGCTCAAAGGCACCCAAGAAGAACCCAATACAAACGAGCTCCACCTCACAACCTACAGTATATCTGCCCTTATCCTGCCAAGTTGATGTGAAAAGGTTGTGTTGAAAGTACCTAAGCAGGCAAAATACATCTTTCCACACCATCTTGTTATTGCAACACAACTGATGGGGGTTTGGGGAACAGGCAAACAACTACACCATGAAGTTGAACCTATTCTAAAATAAATTAAATATATTATGTTTTTTAAAAAGTGAGCAAACTCTCAGAGCTCCATTCCAAGGCCTTCTCCGTATGTTATTCCAGCATACTCTATCTTATATCTGTGTAATGTATTCCTACGTATTACATCTCTTTCCTCTCCCCTGGAAATCCTCAAATGATTTCAGTAAAAAAACCAACCCCAAGCCCCAGTCAAACACTGACATGACTCTAGCAGTTCACTCCGTCATTGCCTGCCTAGCCCCAGGAGTGGTTCCAGATAAAATTTCATCAATGACTCCAAAGCTTCTCAACTACCTTGCAATCAGAGCTGGGCACTTACCGTGGTTCAGAGGATCGGTCCAGCAGGTGTTGTGCGGGCGCCCGGGATTCCACACCCCGCCTCCTCCCACAAGCACCCCCTCAGAGGAGGAGATGGGGCAAGGAAGCTTGCAACTCTGCTTCTGATAGGGCACCCACAGGAGGAGATGAGGTGTGGAATCTGGGGCGATTACATAAAACCCGCTGGCCCGATCCTCCGCACTGCACCCAGTGCCCATCTGTAATTTCACTGCTACTATTCAGCACTTGTGTAACTACAAATCTCAAAGCATCATGAAAGATCAGCAAGACACTGAAAACAGACTGCTGAAATTGATCTGGTTTTACATTCAGATTCTACATTTTAAAGAAAAGTGTACAATAGGCCCACCCCTAAACTGAATGTGGCCACCGTTTCTCTTTATTAACTTGTAAGTTCTTATAACTTCAGTTATCGTGTATCATCGTTCCTTATCAACAATCTCCAACCAACTGTTGCAAATGATACATTATCTGAACTAACAAATCCTAGAAACTTTTCAAAAAATATTCCATAAAGTGTTTCAACCGCTAAGTGCAGGGCTACATCTTTCCCTAGTTAAATACAAGATGCTATGTTAATTTCTCAAACAAAACCCCAGCAGGTTACAAGTCTAATTAAACATATATGAATAAATTGTAATACCCAACTTTAAAGGTGTCTCTCTCTCTGTGTGTGTGTTATTTATTGGAATGCCAATAAAAACTGCGGGGGGGGGGGCTTTTCTGTGGTGGCTCTCCCAAAGTGGAATCCTTTAACAGAGGCAGGACATTTCAGACAGCTGATGGCAATTCTTTAGACAGATGCCAGAACTCTCATTGAACATACTGCTTTCTCCTCACCATTTGCAATAAAACAATACCTAATAATAATCTCTCTCTCTCTCTCTCAGTGGTACCTCAACTTATGAATTTAATCCGTTTCGAATGCATGCTCTTAAGTCGAACTACTCTTAAGTTGGGATACCTATCTAAAAATTTGAAAAAAATATTTTTTATATATATATATATATATATATATATATATATATATATATATATTTGTTTTCGTAGATTTTCACGGGTAGATTTTCACAGCAGATCACAAAAGAACAAACGAACCTACAATCAGCAACAGAGCAAGCAAACCACACCCCCCCAGCAGTATTTATAGAAGGACTTCAACTGAGATCACGCTTTGCTTCAAGAAGAAAGAAGCCAGAACACCAGCCTGAAGATGACGAGTGAGACCTCGTCGAAACGTCGCCAAAACAACCAGATTTCTACACGGGAAGAAACCCGAATCCACCCTAACATGCATATATATATATATATG
>JAHTLZ010003468.1:5891421-5907659 GCA_023846285.1 Phrynocephalus versicolor | reverse complement strand
CCCTAACCCTAACCCTTACCCATACGCCACACTGGGCCACAGTACACTGTCCTCTTAGTGGGTCAGAGAGGCACCCAGAGGTGCACCCCACTACCCCACCCTAACCTCACCAGTAACTAGCCTAACCCTAGCCCTTGCGCTAACCCTGTCCCCTAAGCCAGATCTGTACTTGCATTGCACTACTACACGCAAGTACGCTTCCCTTCTTAGTGAGACACAGCGGATGCAGAGAGTCTGCCAGTTCGTCACTTGTGGCTCTGGCTGACTCCTGCAGGCTCGGCTCGGCAGCATTTGTGTGCCATGCAAACCATGCCTGTCGAGGCCTGACTGATGCAGGGAAGGCACCCCAAAAAGAGGGGTGCCTCTGCCAGTCTGCTGTGTCTGCAACTTGGTATGCATATCCATATGGCTATGCATGCCCTTTTGCAGCCGGCAAGGAGAGGAGGCCCCCATGACATGATGAGGGGTCTCCAGGAGCCTGCTTTCCCTTCCTAGCGGGTGAGGAGAGGAGGCACCCACCCCCCAGAAAGAGGTGCCTCCAGGAGCCCGCTTCCCTTCATAGCGGGCCAGAGGAGGCACCCACCCCACAGAGGTGCCTCCAGGAGCCCGCTACCCCCCAACCAGTATAAAAACAGACAAAAAAACGAAAAACGAAACGACTATTTTTTGCGAAGTTTCGCGAAAAACGGAAACGAGCCGACACGGGCCGCCTCCGACACACGACAACTCGAAAAGAACAGGTTACTCACCTGTAAACGTAGTTCTTCGAGTGACGCCTCTGTGAATGCCCACGATAGGGATTTAGTCTGCGCGCCTGCGCAGCCTCCGGACGTTCTAGAGCTTTCGCTCAGCTCCTAAGGACCTCCTCCTTCCCCTGTGCGCATGCCCAAGAGCTCCCTCGTGGTGTCCTGCAGTTCCCCATATGTCCGCCGCTGCAACGAGAGAAACAGAAGAGACGTGACGGACAGAGGGGAGGACGGGTGGGAGTGGGAATTCACAGAGGCGTCACTCGAAGAACTACGTTTACAGGTGAGTAACCTGTTCTTCTTCGTCGTAGCCTCTGTGAATGCCCACGATAGGGAGATTAGCAAGCTAACTTACTGGTGGAGGGCCGTCACGGGAGACAATATGACAGGACTGCTCTACCAAACGCTGAGTCCGTTTTGGCCCTGAGGTCCAGCCTGTAATGTTGAGCAAAGGTAGAAGGCGTGGACCAAGTTGCTGCCCTGCAGATGTCTTGTATAGGGATCCCCTTCAGAAAGGCGGAGGATGAAGACATTGCCCTGGTCGAATGACCCCTGGGGGTTAGGGGCAATGGAGTACCGGATAGTTCGTAAATGGACCGGATGGTGGAGACAATCCATTTAGACACAGTTTGGGACGTTACAGGTAGGCCCATCATAGGTCCCGAGGTATGGATGAAGAGTCTCTGCGTGGACCGGATGGCTTTAGTCCGTGCAGTGTAGAAGAGTAGTGCCCGCCGGACATCCAGCGTGTGCAGGGTACGCTGAATGTCGTCTTGTGGATTGGGAAAGAAGGTAGGGAGGATCAAGGGCTGGCTAAGGTGGAAGGAGGACACCACTTTGGGTAGAAAGGTGATATCAGGGTATAGAATGACCTTGTCCGGAAAAAATTGGAGGAAGGGTGGATCGGCCCGAAGAGCTGTCAATTCGGAGCATCTCCTGGCAGAAGTAATGGCAAGGAGGAATGCGACCTTCAAAGAGAGTTGATGTAGCGGTACAGTAGCCATAGGTTCAAAGGGGTGCCTTGTCAACCCCTTGAGGACCAGAGTCAGTGACCATTGAGGTGGTATAGGAGGTCGGTAGGGCCGAATATTGCTGGTACCCTTAAGGAACTTTTTAATTGTAGGGTGCCTGAATAATGCAGCAGAGGCGGAGTCCGGCGGCTGATGTGCTACGACCGCCGCGAGGTATACGCGGAGGGTGGACGGAGAGAGACTGTAATTGAACAGGTGCAAAAGAAAACGCAGCACAGCGTCCACGGTTGTTGGGCATGCCGGTAGGTTGTGTTGAGTGGTAAAACCAAGAAACCGGACCCATTTTCCCTCGTACAGTGTTGTGGTAGAGGGCTTCCTGGCTCTCGAGAGAATGTCGTCTATGGAGAGGGGATGAACCAGGCTGTGAGATGCAAGGAGCGTGGGTTCGGGTGGAGCAGGCGGCCTCGGTTCTGTGAAAGCAAGCTGGGGCAGCTTGGGAGGTGAAGATAGTCCGATGACATTTCCCGGAGCGTGTGGAACCACGGCTGTCGTGGCCACCACGGCGCAATCAAAATTGTTTGAGAGGGAGCTTGGCGGAGTCTCACGACAGTTCTGTGAACCAGAGGGAGAGGGGGAAACGCGTACGCCCGCCAGCCGATCCAGGGGACGGACAGGGCATCGCCCAGGGAACGGCGGCCCCTGCCTGCTCGGGAGCAGTACGTGGGGCACTTGGAGTTGGTCTGGGACGCAAAGAGGTCGATGTCGGGTGTCCCCCATCTGCGGCAGAGCACGTTGAACACTGATTGAGCCAGCTCCCATTCGTGGTCGTTGGTGGTCAGGCGACTGAGACTGTCCGCCAGTAGGTTGTCCTGGGACGCAATGTACACTGCCTTGAGTGTGATGCCCCTGAGGTAGCACCAAGTCCAAATGTCCAGGGTGATCTGAAGTAGTGCACGCGACCTGGTGCCTCCCTGCTTGTTGATATAGTGGAGCGCCGTCATGTTGTCGGTGACTAGGAGCACGTGAGTACCCGTTATCATCGGGGCAAAGGATTTCAGGGCGTTGAATATTGCCATGAGTTCTAGATAATTGATGTGTTTGTTCTGCAGAGACGGTGTCCATGTGCCATGCGCGCGAAGGCGTTGACAATGTGCTCCCCATCCCGTGGGGCTGGCATCTGTTGTGATCTGGTATCTGGGAGGCGGGAGGTGGAAGGGACGACCGGTGCAGAGGTGTCGTGATACCATCCACCATTGCAAGGCTCGCCACAGGCTGGTGGTGACACGGAGCTTCTTGTGGGGGCTGTGCCGAAGGGGGTTGAAGCGGGACAGCAGCCAAGCCTGGAGTGGTCTGAACTTGAGTCGGGCGTATGGTAACACCGCCGTGGTGGAGGCCATAAGTCCGAGAAGATGTTGTGCCGTGAGCGCGGAGACACGCCTTCGCGGGTGGAACCTGCGAAGGGCAGAGTGTATCTTGTAAATTCTGTCTTGAGGAAGGTAAGCCATCCCTCGTGCAGAATTCAGAAGTGCTCCGATAAAGGGGACGATCTGGGTAGGGCACAGGACCGATTTGCTGTTGTTGATTTGGAGGCCCAGGGATGTCAGGAAGGCGATAGTCATCGCGATGTGTTGGTGTGCCTTTTGTTTTGTAGGCGAGACTATCAACCAGTCGTCGAGATATGGAAATATGTTTACGCCCCTCAGCCGAAGGGCTGCGACGACTGGAGCCATGCATTTGGTAAAAATTCTGGGCGCGGTGGAGAGTCCGAAGGGGAGCGCCTTGAACTGATAGGTAAGTGCTCCGATCCTGAAGCGGAGGTACTTTCTGTGGGAGGGACGGATGGAAATGTGAAAATAAGCATCCTGTAGGTCCAGGACGGTGAACCAGTCTCCCTTGGTCAAGAGGGGAATAATAGTCTCCAAGGTGGTCATCCTGAATTTCCTCGGCCTCACAAAGGAATTGAGGGCCCGGAGATCGAGGATGGGCCGAAGAGTGTCGTCCTTCTTGGGGACGGTGAAGTACCTTGAGTAAAAGCCCAAGGTATCTGTCAGCGGGACCTCTTCGATGGCATCCTTGGTAAGTAGGGTGTGAATCTCTTGATGCAGGACCTCGGAAGGACTGGTGGTAACCACTCGGCCGAGTGGTGGAAGACAGAGGAATTCGATGGCATAGCCCTCTCTGATAATGGTAAGTACCCAGCGATCGGATGTTATGCTCGTCCAGTAGGGGAGAAAGGGTCTGAGCCGGATGTCCTGCGGAAGAGGGTTGGTAGAGGCCATGTCAGGAGGTGTGTTTAGGCTTACGGTCATATCGACGAGTGGCCTGGGGCTGTCGAGACCGCGGTTGTTGTTGTTGACGGTAGAATGACGGAGCCTGGTACGGTTGTCTGGCGCGCTGGTGAGCCCTGAAGCTGGATGGAGTATATGGTCGTCTCCAGGGGGAAGGGCCTGGGCGCGGTGTAGTGTGGCTCGTCGAGCCTTGGAACGCGTAAGAGCGTGCTGTCTTCCTCATTTTTAGAATATTGTCCAAGGATTCATCAGTAGTAGCCGCAAAGAGGCCTTCTCCGTCGAATGGGGCTCCTTCTATCCTGTTACGTGCATCGTCTGTGATAGTAACAGTACGGAGCCACGCATGGCGGCGAAGGAAGACTGCATTAGCGAGGTGTTTAGCCGAGGCCTCCGCTATATGGCAAGCCGCTATTGTCTGGTAATCCAACAGAGTTAACAGTTCAGAATGGTATGCCACCATCTTGGCCTTGGCATCATCGGGCAGCTGGTCAAAGAATGGTATAAGCTCCAGGAGGAGATGTCTAGAGTAAGCTTGCATAGCGCATAGGTGATTTGTGGTGCGCAGAGAAAAAGATGCCAATGAGTATTGTTTTTTACCAATTAGATCCAGCTTCCGTCCCTCCTTGTTACTCGGTGTATTGGTCGAGGTATTTTTAGCTCGGTTTTGGGTGGCATTGACTATGAGGGAGTTTGGCAGTGGATGTCTTGCCAGAAACTCTACCTCATCACCGTGAGTGCGATAGAGATTGTCAGTACGCCTGGGCATAAGAGGCGTAGAAGCAGGCTTCAGAAGGCAGGCTTTGGCTGAATGCAGAAGCGATGGAATGAAACCTAGCCTCAAAGGCGGTGTTTTATGTTTACGAAGATGGCCAAAAAATTTGCAGGAGCCCTTGGGGTCTGGTAACTCAACTTGGAGCTCCATGACCTGCGCTACCTTGTTGATGATCTTGGAATAGTTTGAGAAGTCTTCCTCTGGGGAGGTAACAAGTGGATCCGTCGGATCCGAGTCTTGTGTGTGCTGGCGGTCCCGAGCCGCTTGCGAGGATTGGACGGATTGGGCCTCGTCGCGAAAGTCAGAGACAAGGGATTTGTCCATAGAGGCCGGCGAAAGTGACCGCTGATGTCGAGGCGAGTCCGGGAGCGGGCGATCCTCAGTGCGGTGTTCGATCGACAGCGAGGAGAGGTGGCGAGACGAAGAACGGCCTCGGTCATGGGGCAGGTCAGCATGGTGGCGTAGCCTGTTGAAGGGCTCACCGGCAACGTAAGAGGAGGACTGGTGAGCGTCGCGCCGGGCTATCTCTTTTGTCCTGTCCCTGCCGCGATGTTTGGGCGTAGGGGATCGTGAGGTAGAAGACGTGGAGCGTCTCCGATGTCGTCTAGCCCTCGACTCCTTCGATGACGATGAGGAGGAGGATGTAGCCCGGCTCCGCTTATGCTTCCGGCGCTTGTGTTGTGGAGAGCGTTTGCTGCGCTTTTTGCCCTTTCTGGCTCTGCGGCGGCGGCGAGAGCGGGAGCCAGAGGTAGCCGATCCGGAAGAGGAGGATCGGGATCGAGAGCGTGATAGCGAGCGGAGACGCTTGCGCTCTCGATGTCGTCTGTGCACGGGAGAGGCAGAGGCGCTGCTGTGGAGGGCCTCTTGACGAGGGCGATGGGACCGCTGTCGATGTTCTCCGACCGATGTTGTGCGGTGTACTGTTTCCACTGTAAGCAGCGGGGAGCGGGAGGCAGCAGCCGCTGCCGCTTGTGAGGCGAGCTCCCTGGTAACATCAGCGGTGGTTGCTCTCTGCAGCGCTGTCGAGACATGATGTCGAGCCGCTGCCATCGCCCTCCTGGACGAGGACGAGAGCTCCCCGCTCTCCGATCGCGAAGATACGGGAGAGACGGAGGCGCGCTGCCTCTGCAGCGAGTCGGACGCACCCTCCTCCTGGGTGGTAGTCTGGAGGGTGGGAAGGCCAGGGGCAGCCGCGTGCGAAGGCTGGCGGAGAGGTTGTAACGAGGCCGCCGAGCCTGCAGCCTGAGAGTGTGCGGACACAGGCACCTTCTTTTTCTTCTTTTTGGTAGGCGGTGCTGCCGCGGCGGCGCGAGATGTCTGGGAGGCCATGGAAGTGGGGGAAGACTCTTGCCGGGTAAGTTGGGACTCCATCGGCTTCAGGGACTGTTCCCACAAATAAACCCGGAGACGACCTTGCCTCTGTTTGAGTGCAGGCTTAGACAGTTTTTGGCACTCAACACAATTTTCCGGGCGATGAGCTTCCCCAAGACAATAGAGGCAGGTGTTATGGCCGTCTGAGGTGGAGATTTTGTTGGGGCATTTAGCACACTTTTTAAACAACGCCCCCGGGGCCATAAACGGCCGGGGGAGGGGGGGGGAGGAGGTCAAAACTAAGTTAAATTAAAATAGCAAGCAATATAGAAGAAATAAGAGTAGGAAAAACCTGTAGCTGAACTCGTTGTAGGAGCTGAGGAAAACGCGACCGTTGCTGGCGGCGGCAAAAAAGGAACTGCAGGACACCACGAGGGAGCTCTTGGGCATGCGCACAGGGGAAGGAGGAGGTCCTTAGGAGCTGAGCGAAAGCTCTAGAACGTCCGGAGGCTGCGCAGGCGCGCAGACTAAATCCCTATCGTGGGCATTCACAGAGGCTACGACGAAGAACGTCATTTTCCCTAGTCGTGCCCATCTGTAATAAGGACTGTCATTCAGGATGGACAGATTGAGATCTTCCACCTGTTCCTGGGACAGCCATTCTCACTGGCCCAAACCACCACGGCCAATGATAAGGGCCAATGAGAGCTACATTCTGGCAGTATCAGGGAAGCTACAGGTTGCTTACTACAGCTCTAGTTCATTCATCAAGATTCACTTGCGACAAACCACAGGACACACACACACACACACACACACACACACACACACAGGCAGAGGATTAATGGAATGGAATTGTCCAGAGGACCATTTCTCCAACTCATATGCAAGCAGCCTCTCCTACATTGCAGACGCTGCGAGCTTCCGCCCTGCCTCTGGTACAGTGAATAATTAAAATAAGCAAAGCCTAGGAAGTCTGGGTACACACGGGCTGTGCAACTGCTCTCGTTGTGCACCCAATCCAGCTCAGCACGCATGCAGAGTTTACTCAAGGCCTCTACTCTATTATTCTAAATCTTCCACTCACTGTGGAATCGGGTGCCATTGGTGGTGGTGGTGGTGGTGGTGGCAGCGGCGGCGGTGCCGGTGGAGCTGACACACGCTTATGGTGTCGCCTTGGGCCCCGCTGGGCCTTGGGAAGAGGCCCATCCTAGTAGGCAGGAAGGATGGGGAGAAGAGAAAGAAAGAGAAGAGGAGATAAAGATAAAGATACAGAAGGGAGCAGCAGAAACATTACACTCCAGTCAAACAGGCCTGAAAAGGGAGCTGATGATGAATCTGCCAGACCTCTATCCCACCATTTCCCAAAAATCACATTATCCATCAACCTTGCAAGACAGATTAGACACAGAGATCCAAGATGAGTTTAATGATCTAGTCAACATTCAAAGATGGGTCTTCTTTGCCTCAATATCATAAAAGCTGTCACTGCCCCAGATCCCCGTTCAGTGTCTCTCATTTCTGCCCCCCAAAACTGTGCATTAGCACACCTTCCACTGTTTTCCCGCACCTCCTTCCTCAACCTCATGAGATCTGGCCAGGAGAGGCATGACTTGGTGGATGGCACATGCACAATGAGGCTGGCCCTCATGCTTGAATGGCATGCCCGAAGTGATGCCACTCACTGTTGCTGGTGCTGGCTTCTTCTGCTGGCGTCGTCGTGGTGGGGTGAGAGTATCCCTTGCAGAGGCTGCTTCCTGGTGCCGATCGGGAAAGAGCCAAAGAGGCCATTAGGCACTGCGCCCACTTAAGGCGAGGATATAGCGACACCATGGACAAGCACTTGGGGAGGGCGAGGTTCTTCCCTAAGAATAGGCTCTATTACTGAGCAATCCATGCACATGGCCTATGTTTTGAGCTACAGCCAGCCATGCATCATCTTGCACAGCTGTCACTAAAAATGGAACCAACTGGTCACTGTGCTATGGCCTACATCAGACTTCCTGGCAGGCTACAACTGTACATTCACAAACTCTCCACCCGACAGGTGACAGCGCAGGAGACAAAGCATACTGACAGCAAAACAACAACAACAGCAGCAGCAGCAGCAGCAGCAGCAGCAGCAACAACAACAACAACAACAACAACTACTACTACTACTACTACTACTACTACTACTACTACTACTACTACTACTACTACTACTACTTGAAACAAGGATGGTACACAGACCGTTAAGGAGCAAACAACACAAGGTACAGAGAAAAAAGGAGAGGAACAGAGAACAGAATGAATACCAGGCCTGGAGAAAAACCACACCCCCAGTACTTACTATTATAAGCTTCTTGGACTTACAGCCATCCTTCTTAGGGGATATTTTTTTCTGGAAGAAAGAAGAACTGGTGAGTACCAGAACTGCGTGATGCTGAAGCTTGACAAAAGGCATCAGCAGCGGACATGTGACATCAAGAAAGTAATTTGAGAGCCTGAAATAAATGTAGAGGCAAAATGCAAGAGCAATTTACATGGCAACGTAATTAAGGAGTTGGAAGGTGTTATAGGCCTTTTGTTAAAGGTCAAGGGAGGAAAGCAGGGGCAAGTAAGACATATAGGCTGGTGTGTCTGAACAAGAAGACAATGGGTCAGGAATCATATACAGTATCTGACAATGCCTGGCTAAAGTGGCGTACATCAAGCGTCATGTGCGACAAAAAGATCACTGTCCATTTAAAGTGAAAGATCTATCACATTGTTGTACGACCTGTTGTACTCTATGGCATGAAATGCTGGCCAGTGACTAAGTCTTGCGTGCCAATGAGGAAACTCTGGCCAGTCTCTGTCTCACCCTGGAGTTAGCAGATCCCAATCGAGGGGACAACCCAGCCAGCGCTGGATGAACACCCTCAACAGTAACATGAAGTTGTCACAGGTTCACCCAGACCTGGCTCACAAGTGTGCAAAGTGGAGGACAAAAACCAGAATAGTGGGCTCCACCACCAAGTGAGACAAACACTAAGAAAAAGAAGAAGACTCAGATCGGCCTCGTTTGAACATTTCTCTAACGTCCCACGAATGATGACTTGCCCTTTGTGGCTTTTTGTTTTACTACTTTTGTATCTGTCTCTATAAGGTCTCCAGACAGTCCTAGTGGAGAGAAGCACATTATGTATTACAGGACAACCCCAAGCATCTGCTGATTCACCAACTGTGGATTCAGTTATCTGCACTTGGTGATCAGTGGGTGTAGGGGTGGTCCGAGCAGCGGCCGGGGGGGGGGGGGGAGAAAGAAAAATTCCCGCTGCCGCCAGCCACCTACCCTGCAGAGGGGTGGGATGGTGGATTGGTGACTTTAAGGACCCACCTAGTCAACCGGCCTTTGAACTTCCTGCTTGTGTCTCAGGCGGCAGATTGGAAGTTTCAGTGGGAAATTCAAAACTTCCGGTCCGCCGACTGGGACCCAAGCAGGAAGTTCAAAAGCTGGTTGGCCAGGCCGGTCCCTAAAGTCACCACCCCACCCTTCTGGAACGTGCCTAGCCGGCCCTGTCAGTGGCAGTAAGTTTTCTTTCTTTTTTATCCTCCCGGCCACCACCACGACAGGCCAGCCACCATGCTCGACAGCAAGGAGGGTTGCTGGCTATGGACAAAAGCTTTCTCCCCAGCACCCCTGTCACCACTAGAGATGGGCACGAAATGAACTTTTTTTCATTTCCATTATTCGTTATTTGTTTCATTACGTAACGAAACAAATAACGAACATTGTGATGAAATTGGAACGAACCGAACAGAACCACAAAAATTAGGTTCGTTACGTTTCGTTTTTCGTTAATGGTGACTTGCAATGAAATGAGCTCTTTTAAATGTTAAAAAACGCCCTGGACATCCATAAAAACGCAGCGATAATTATTTATACTGTCTGATAATACCTACTGGGGGGGTTGGGGTCCTTAAAACGTTTGTTTTTGTCTTCTCCCATCATGATGTATTTTTCTTTTCCCTTTAAGGATGACAAAATGGATGTCGCCAGCCACAAAATGGAGGCAAGCCATGTGATGGGATCATGTAAATTCTTGGACAACATCAAGCACTAGCATGCCCAGGTTGCAGACTGTGCAGGTCTGGCAATCACAAAGGGCATAAAAAGCTCTGGCAGCCCCCATTCTCCTTGCAGTCTCCGGTGGGAGTTAGGGTGGGATTGCTGTCTCTGCGACTCGTTATTTTCACTTTAGGCCAGCCAGGCAGGTGTGTGTCTCTTTGTTCCTGCTGGCTTCAGCCTGGCTCTTAGGGGAGAGAAAGAAGAGATTTCTCTCTAGCTTCAGTCCTGCAGCCTCCCTGGGTGCGTGCATGCGTACCTCTCAGTGAGTACCCTCCCCTGCCCTGCAGTGCAGTCACTCTGTGGCTGCCTTGCACCCTGAGCAGTGCCCGCTGCTGCCTTTGCAGCCTCCCTGCGTACCTAGTCTACACTGTGTCTCTGCCAGCATCATTTTTTTTACTGTTTTCCTTCTGGTTTGGGGAGTTGGGGGATGCCCGCACACGGAAATGCTTTAAAAATCGTGCAAAAAGCGGGTAAAAACAAAAAACAAAAACAAATAAACAAAAATGATTTTTTTTCAAAAATTAACAAAAAACGAAAACAAACCAAAATGGATCCCCTCAACGAAAAACAAAAAAACAAAACACCATTTTTTAGATTCGTGCCCATCTCTAGTTGCCACCATTATCCTTGGATAAGAGCATTTGCTCTTATCTGCAGATTTCACTATCCGTGGGTGGGTGGGTGTCCCGGAACCAATCCCCCACGGATACAGCAGTCCTACTGTACTGTACGTTTGTATAGTTTTATGTTAAGGTTTTCTTTAGTTACTTTTTTTAGTTGCTGGGGGGAACCTTTTTCAGTTTAAAAAATTACCCACAGACTCACATGCATAGTTACCATAAATCACCTTCTTCTTCAAGTGCCATGTCCTTGTAGAAAGTTGGCGACCAGGAATGATTTCTATCTACAGCTATTCTAAATAGAGCAGCTGTGCTCACTGCAGACCATTGGCTTATCAGGCATGTCCAAATGTTGGCCCTCCTGATGTTTTGGACCACAGCTCCCAGAATTCTAAGCTTAGACTGTGGGAGTTATGATCCAAAACATCTGGAGGGCTAAAGTTTGGACATGCCTGGCTTAAGTTCTTAAGACAGAATGTTCTTCTATGCCCCGGGCCATGCTTCCCATCTATTTTTCCTTGAAAGATAACCTGCAACAGCTGATATTTCTTATTGCACATTATGTGTCCAAAATATTGCAATTTTCTTCTCTTCATGGTAGAACCCTAACCCTAGCCCTATTTCTACCTTTTTATTCATGTGCTGTAATATAGCCACATTAGTGGCTCTGGCTGTCCAAGGTATCTTCAGAATTTGCCTGGGTTTCGCAAATACAGGCATCCTTTGTATTTTCCTCCAGCCCCATCTTAATAAAGTGCTTCCCTAATACAGTAACCACCTTGCCACAAAGTTGGGTTTAATTCTCAATTTCTCTAATTTTACAAACGAAATGATTTTCAAAGCATTGTGTGAAGAACTCATTAATCTTTATTCTATTCTTCTCCTTCCTACAGAAGTAAGATGGCTCTCTCATGGTGAAGGCCCTACCCAGCTTTTCAAAATTAAAAGTGAACTCTGGGGTTTTTCAAAAGACCATTCTTTCCAACCCGCTTCCAAGTTATTAGAAATGGATTGGCTTCATGCTCTTGCATACTTGTCAGATAAATTGGGCACTTCAGAATAGCTGACCTTTAAAGTTTCAGACAAAATTGAATCTATGATATAAAAATTAGATTTTTGGAGGTCGTGTATTGAAAAAAAAACCACCCTGAAGTATTTGAAGATTACACAGTTTTCTGTCTGAGAACAAGCACCAGCTCTCACAGGAAATTAGCAAGAAAATAAATGAACACATGAAAGAGATAAAATTATATTTGAGAAGCACCTCTCAAAACCTAGAGAAGGGGGGGGGATACGTATGACTACCTACCCTGTTTCCCCGAAAATAAGACATCCCCTGAAAATAAGACCTACTTACAGTTTTGCCCCACACTGAAATATAAGGCATCTCCTGAAAATAAGGCCTCCCCTTAATAAGATAACAATAAATGTGTACCGTATTTTTCTTCATGGAAAAATAAGACATCCCCTGAAAATAAGACCTAGCGCATCTTTGGGAGCAATAATTAATATAAGACACTGTCTTATTTTCGGGGAAACACGGTATTATGTTTTTTTTAAGATGGATTACCATGCATGATTGCATTGACTGATTTCATAAGAATACCAGTATTTTCCATGTTAGTTTCCATCTCTCATAATGGATTTTCCCTTCTTTTTGCATGTTCTCTGTAGCTGTAATGTTACTTTTTAATGCTGTAAGACGCCTCTTCTAATTCCCTGTCCTTAATCTGAACATGTCTTAAATGTTCCGGGCTGTATATTATCCCTCATTATTGTAAGCTGCCTTGGGTCCTTTTCTAAGGAGAAAGGTGGGGTAAACTGTTCAAAAACAAACAAACAAATAAATAAAAGTCTTTGGGTGTATTGACAGTACAATGGAAGGCATTTTATTCTATGAGGTTCATAAGGCCTGTTCAAAACACACTTAGGCATATATTGCTTCTTCGACAGATCTGATGTGGGAATGGCTAGGGAGAAGTGGTGCAGAAGTGGAGCAAGCTAGTACCATTTACCAGAGAAAGAGAAGAAATTTTCAGTTCTACTTCAGAAAATTTCAAAATATATCTGAAACCAGTTATCCAAGAAAGGAGAAATTTTTTTAAGGGCAAGTATCACACTTCAATTGTTTAACTCATGTATGCGATTGCCATTTGTCAAGATTTGTTGCCGATACAATTTGTATTTGTGAGTTAAAATTTAATATTGTAAGGTAACCTGATTGAGTATCTCTGTGAAGAGTTTCAATATAATGGTCAATATGTAATGCAGCTGGGACAGAGTATTTAAGTAATGATGTGGTGTTACATGATTGGGTAGAAGTCCGTATATTAAGAAGGAGTTACTATTGTCACAAGGAAAAGAAAAGGGTTTCACTTTTGTTTTTGCATGTGGGTGGGTGTGTTTGGTTCTGTTCTGTCCTCTTCACTAGGCCTCAAAACAGTGGAAGAAAATACAGAGCAACAAAAATAATTCTGCTTAAATTTCATGCCCATTCATTGAAACTTAGTCACACTTCTATACATTCCCCCCTTCAATTCTTTTTACCAGAATGAGGTTTTTATTATATTTTTATTTAATACTGTGGAGAGAAATTATGAAATTATGAATGGTTAATACTGGATTTTTAAACATTGTTTTGTAGAGGTTTTTCTGTTCCCCATAAACTAGTAAACAGTTAAGGAGATTTTTACTCCATTTGTTACTTATAATTACAAATAAATTTTATTTTAAAAGTAAATAATTGTTTGGATACACTATATTTTAATATGCTAGCTGTGATAAGTCAAATTGTCCATAGTCATATTTTATGTTCCTAAAATAACAGAATGACTTGCAAACTGTAAAAGGGGGCGGGGAGTGCTAATGTAGCTTTTTTTCAATTTTTCCCAAAAAATTCTGTTTTTCGCGAAAAGGGCTCTTAAGCCACAGACAGTCTTAGGCACATGTCCCCTGCCTCCTCCAGAGTGACCATGGGAGTGAAACCATTATAGGACAGCTCTTTCATCACAAACCAAATGTCAACCAGAAGACTGACAAAATGTCTTCAGCCACACACAACGCTTTGTAAACCAAGCACAAAATTTACTCCGCCAAAGAGCACTTGAAGATCCAGGACCAACCTGAAGACCTCACCTTCACTGAGGAAGGAAGGACAGTGCAAAATGTAGTTTATATTCGCTAGTTCTAACACTGACTATCCACTATCTTTTATAGTCATTAGAATTCTTCTGGTGGGACACCTTGTATTAATTAAAGCATTTCTGAGCTGCAGGGGAGGTAAACTAAACTTCCGATAGTGCGTTAAAAGCACAAATCCAGAAGCCTAAGCCTGCTCTGCATGGCCAGCCACTGTTCAACCTTAAGCCCAGGGGCCCTTCTTTATTTTCACATCCTGCCTGTTTGACTCCCGCTCCTCCACAGGAGGCCAAAAACTAAATGGAGGCCCAGTACCTTGCGTTTAAGGCAGCGGCGTTTGAGGCATTTCCACTGGCGCTTCATGCCAGGTTTCTGCCTCCGCAGACAGATCACGCAGCCGCCACAGTCTTCCGTGATCTTGCAGGCCTGACACATGCCGCATTCAAGGCCCTGCAGAGGGTGGCCGGGGACAAAGGAGGACAGAGAGAAACGGACAGGAGTTACGCCTCAAGATGGCTCCCGAGGGTCACTGGGAAGGGAGAAAGGGAACAAGGAACAGCCAAAATTACCGTAAGGAGGGAGGGGGAGAGGGGCTCAGGGGAGGGAGAAGCAAGGAGCAGCTAGCGGTACCTTTTTGACAATCTTCAAGCATCGGCGCAGCAGGCATTTGATGCCAATGCGGAGCTCGGGGCTCTTGGCTCGCAGGACACATACACTGCAGATGCCGCAGTCCTGAGACATCTGGCAGGCCTGGCACACACCACAGCCAATTTGCTGCAAGGGCAGAGGGGTAAGGGGGTGAGGAGGGGATTCTAGGGAAGGAAACAGCATGAGCCCCCCTTCACTTCAGCACTGTAGACCTAACCAGCCTGAACCCAACACAAGAGTGCCACAAAGGACGCCCTCTCCAACTATCTTGCAACTTTCACAAGGCCAAAGAAGAAGGCGTCTCACACAGAGTCCAAGCTACTTGAAGGGCATCAAGCCCAAAACCGTCTAAAGGGATAGCAAAAACTTCTTGGTCCAAGACTCACACACAGACACCCTCCAGGTGCCATTGCTCAGTTTCTTCCCCATGGCTGCTTCCAGGTTGTGGAAGGCTCTCCTTCAGGAGGCCAGGCTGGCTCCCTCACTTTTACCCTTCTGTCGACCACCTGAAGAAACACCTCTACGGGCAAGTGTTTAACGGTTGTAAGTGATTGTTCCTGAAGGCCGTGTTGTGGTTTTGGTTGATTTCTAAACATTTTGTATCTTTTTAATCATCCAGTGTATTTTATTCACTCTATAGGCCAGTGTTAGCGAACCTGTGGCGCAGGTGCCAACGGTGGCACTTGGAGCCCTTTCTGTGGGCACCTGACATCGCCCTTTCACAGCTACCTGTATTCAGGTTAAATGGCTGTATTGGCAGTTTGCGAAAAAATTAGTGGATTTCTAATCGCAGTTTGGGCACTTGGTCTCTAAAAGGTTCGCCATCACTGCTATAGGCCAATTGTGTTTCATGTAATAACTTCTGCCATTGTTATTTTTACTTTTTTAACAGTGTGAGCTGCCTTGAATTCCCTTATCAGGAGAAAGGCAGGCGAATAAAATAAGACATGTAAATAAATAAAAGAGAGACTAGAGATGGGCATGAAACGGAAATTTAGTGTCTTGGTTCATTTTGTTTCTTTAGTAGTTTTGTTTGAAACAAATTTTTAAAGTAGTTTCGTTACAAAACAAAACAAAATGGAACACTATGCTCTCCTGGGTCCTAGAGGCACCAAAAATGGCAGAGGAGATTTCTCAAGCTCTTCCCTGTAAGACCCCGAAATTTGGAGAAGTTTGGGGCTCAGGGGGCTGAGTTATTAAGCTCCAAAGGAGGTGCCCCTAGGATAATCTTTCTAATTGAAAAGGGAAACTGCAGTAGCCCCTGCCCCCACGGGCAAGTGATTAGTGCTGCTGTGACTTGGCTTCCGAATTTTCTGGGGGCAACCTTTTGGAGCCCCAACCTCTCCAAATTTTAGGGGCTTACAGGGAAGAGCTTGAGGAAGCTCCCCTGCTATTTCCTGTAGAACGAATTGCTTTGTTCCTAGAGGAAAAAAATGTGTTTTGTTTCATTTTGTGACTAAATGCATCCTGCCATTTTGTATTGTTTTGTGCCCCTCTCTAATAAAGACCATTTACCGTATTTTTCGGACCATAAGACGCACTTTTTCTTCACCAAAAAGTGGGAGGAAAAGTGCCTGCGTCTTATGGTCCGAATGCTGCAGCAGCCCAGGGGCCGGGAGGCGCATGGGGTCCCCGTCGGCGTGGCCGGTGG
>JAHTLZ010003468.1:5866067-5891411 GCA_023846285.1 Phrynocephalus versicolor | reverse complement strand
GGGCCGGGAGGCGCATGGGGTCCCCGTCGGCGTGGCCGGTGGCTGGCCCCTGAGGTGCAGCGGGCGATGGAGACGGGGAACCGAACCGGGGAGTTGCGGTAGGGAGGCGGGCGCCTGAGCGCGCGCCCACGCTCGTTCTCTGTCTTGGGGAAGAGGAGGGGGGAGGAGGAGGAGGAGGGCAGTGGGAGCCAATCTTGGCACAGGGGTGCCCCTGCCCGCTGGAGGAAGCGGGAGCCGCGGCGAGGAGGGCATGCTCCGTTCATGTGGGGCTTTCGCAAGAGGCGTGTGTGCGTTTGTGTTATGTGACTAGGACTGTGTCTCTCTCTCTCTGTGTGTGTGGGCGTCCCTTGCCTCTCCAGCAGCGAGCGCGTGAGAGCGAAGAGGGGCGGGCGGGGGTTGGTGAGGGGTTTCGCTGCCGCCACTGCAGTGCCAGGGGAGGGGAGGAAAGGGAGGGGCGCAGCGTTTTTTTTGGGGGGGGAAGGCGGCGGCCGGTCCTGACCTTCGCCTCCGCTAGACGCGTTTGGAATCCCCACGCCCTCCCTCCCTCCCACCCCGAATGGCGAGAAACCGCCCGCCGTAGTTCTTTCTTCCTGTCGGCGGCTTGCCTCTCCCAGCAGGCGTACCCCTTCTCGCCGCCGGGCTCCCCTGGCCCCCGCTCGGCCCCCGCGTCTTCTCCCTCCTGCGGGAGGGAGGCAAGGAGGGAGAACGGGCGCGCAAGAGAAAGAGGCGGGATGGCGGCGCGTCTTCCGCTCCCTCCTCCTCCTCCTCCTCCAGCTTCACCCGGTGTGTGTGTGGGTGATTTAATGTTATTTCATGGGAAAGGGTTAATTTGTCTCAACAACACAATCTGCGTCCAGATTAGGGTCCACCTGTCAAGTGGAGGGAGATGGAGAGATGTGTTGTTTAATCTGGATCTTATGCAAGAGCTGCTTAAGTGCCAACAGAAATAATAGTATAAAATTGCCAAGTGCTTTGGTGGTAGCCTTGTTGTGACAAATGAGCACCATGTTTTGCCAGCTAACAAGTGGCTATTCTGGGTGAGCCTGCTTTGCTTTAAGTGGATGGCATAGCATAAAAGTGAACTTCCTGTCCCTGATACTTGTAAAGCAGCTTTCTTCAAGGGAGGAAAAACACCCTCTGGAAGCTAAGAGTGCTAGAGGTGCTGCTCTCTCCCAGCAAGTGTTTGTTTAACAAGACTTTCCCCCTCCCTGGCCATATAAATCACATAGAGATTTTTCTCAAATAGAAACATTCAGCTATTTTAACCGTGCATTCTCTTGCAGGAGCACTAGAATATTTGAATTATAAACACAACAAAAAAGGAAAAGGAAAAAAAAGGGAAGGGGGATGCTGGAAACCAGTCTGAGGAAGAAATTTACAAGAACAGTGTAAATAGTTTACTTTTCTTTATGATCCTGGGTTGCATCAAGGCACCAGCAGCTGGGACAAGTGATCTATGCTATTATTTTAAAGCAAAGCAAAACAAAACAAAACAACACTTGCCCCTCTGAACGGCAGCACTGTTGTTTCTGCTCCCTAAAGTTCCTTTTGGTCTAAAAGTAAATAGTTCTGCAAATGTCACGCTGGGTGCACTCAGAGACTGACCAAATGGCATGCTTTTTCTTTTTTATTTCATTGACAAGTGTGAAAGGCACCATCTGAGCAGAGATGCCTTTAAAAGATAAAATGCATGTCCTCATCTTTAAAAACAACAATTTACTAACCAGATATGTTAGGATTATTTTTAATGCACCTACAGAGAACATCCTTTGTTTTCGGAAACCAAGTACAGTGGTACCTTGTATAAAGGAATTAATTTGTTCCAAATGAAATTATGTTAAGCAATAGAAATTTCCCATAGGAATGCATTGAAAATGGAGTAATCCCATTTTTATGTTGTATGGATTTGCCCCATAGGCAATTATGTTAAGCAAATTTCCCCTATCTCCGGAATTTTTATGTTGTACATATTTTATGTTATACAAACTGTTATACAAGGGTCTAGTGTAATATTATGTGTGACCTGTTCAGGTTAGAGTTAGGCACAGAATTGCCCATCCCTGAGCAGAACTTTCTCCTTCCAGCTTATCTCAGAAAGCTGCTGACAGAGTAACCTATAATCTGCCAGTGGAAAAGCAACAAGGGGTGTTTTTTCCCCTATATTTCTCCTCCAAAAACCAGGTGCGTCTTATGGTCAGGTGCGTCTTATGGTCCGAAAAATACGGTAAAATGTTGCCATGAAACACTGTTTTAAACATTAAACTTATATCACACTCTTGCTACGCAACAAATATAAAATTCATATTTCAATATTTCAGTATATGTTCTCATCCCTACTGATATCGAAGAACTGGGTGAAAGTTCCTTCTGAGAGTGTGTTCCTTTACCTTTGACTTCCTGTGCTATTCCACCCCAACACATGGCCAGTTTGTGCTGAAATTGCTCTGACACTTTGAATTTAGTCTGGCTGCTCTTTACAATAATTTCTACAGTTACCAAACTTCTTTTTAAAAGCATCCTGTCATTTGCCAGCCTGGAGGTATGATGTTTTCAAAGTCAATCTGCCAGATGAAGGACAGCAATATTTATATTTATAATGTCCCTCATTACTGTAAGCCGCCTTGGGTCCTTTTCCAGGGAGAAAGGTGGGGTAAAAATACTCTAAAATAAAATAAAATAAATTATATGCTTGCTTATTAAGACCCTTCTCTTCAGATACGTGGGAATTCAAAGCACTAGAAAGGTATACAGTAGGACAGCCCTGTCTGCAGGGAATAGGTACCAACACCCCTGCAGCAAATGCTAAAAATGTAGATAAGGTAGGACCCCGGTATCCACGGGGGATTTGTTCCAGATCTTCCCATGGATAACAAAAATCATGGATGAGAGGGAATGCCAAAAAACCCAAACTGCTGTTTTGTGACAGTAGCTTGCTTTACGGCCGCTGTTTGTGACAGTAGCTTGCTTTACAGCTGCTGTTTAATGACAGTACCTTGCTTTACAGTTGCTGTTTGTGACAGTAGCTTGCTTTGTGGCTCCTGAATTATTTATTTAATTTTTCCTCTGCCAACCATGGATAACTGAATCAGTGATTAATGAATCAGTAGATACGGGAGTCCTACTGTAAGGGTATTTTATTAGCTATTTTAAAAGCAAACACTATATACAGCATGGTCTTTAGTGGTCAATTCTGCTAATGAAATTATGGAAATAGATTTCTCTAGTAAATGCTATACATGTACAGTGGCACCCACGTATCTGCTGATTCACTGTTGTGGTTTTTTTAGCAGAGTTTTATTTACAAAAGAATAACTTGGCAAAATAACAACATAACATAAACAGCTTTCTTCAGCATTCCATCTTCAGTCACAGAGTCCTTCAGCAGAGACATGTAGCAGCATGGATCATCATCAGGAGGTTGGGATGAAGTGATCAAGTGTTACCCTCACTTGCTAACCACTATATACACAGTTAATTACACATTACAGTCAGCTGCTCCCTGACTGGCTTGCTACAGCTACAAACTCTTAAGCAACTTACATACAATTGTTAGTTACTATACTGTTATACCCTAACATTCACCATCCATGGCTTCAGTTATCCACGGATGGCAAGCGGTGGTGCAAGGGACAGGGACAGGGGTGGCGCATCAGACTGTAGAGGCCATGCGACCCTGGAACACCCACCTGGAACATCAGTGGAGGCTGCGTGGCCCACAAGTGGCTGCCTGCATTATTGGCAGTGGAGGTGGCTTACCCCTCAAGTGCCTGCCCACAGCAGCGGAGGCCGCATGGCTCACAAGTGCCTGCATCATCAGAGGTAGCACAGCCCGCAAGCATCCACCCATAGCATCAGAAGTGGAAGTGGAGGCTGCATGGCTCACAAGCACCTGCCTTCAGCGGAGGTGGCTGCAGAGTCTGAACGGCCCATGAGTGCCCGCCCACATCGGTGGCGGAGGCGACCGTGTAGCCTGCAATGCAATGTCTTTCTCTCTCTCCCTGCTGGATTGTGGGGGATTGTCTGGAATGTTCCATCTCAGGTAAGCCTCAAAAGCAGGGGGGGGGAGAGAGGAATGGAGGTCTCCCTTGCACTAGCCAGGAACATTTTCAAAGGAGTGTGCAGATTAAAAATTTAGTTTTTCTTTATATTTAAATTTATATTTTATTTAATTTTTTTCAACATCCTTTCTTATTTTTCTGACCCTTTCTAATCATGGGGAAGCTAGTCAAGTGTGTATAGGGCTACAAATTATGTGTTATTATTGTCACATTAAAACACAGAGTAAAAGCCAGTTGTTAGTCCAAAGCAGAGCAGATTCTGCAGCCAGGTACTTCTAACCAACTTCTTTTGTGATTTTTTGTCATTTTGTATCCACGGTATATGGTCTCTGGGGCCCACGAACAAATAATCTGAGTTTCCGTTATTTCTTATGGGGGAAATCGGCTTTGATATATGAGTGTTTTGGTTTACAAGCATGTTTCTGGAACAGATTATGCTTGTAAACCAAGGAATTACTGTTCATATCATGGTCTCTGGCTCCTTCTAGAGGACAATTTTAGTCATGTGCATTCCTTTTTTAGAAATACAGTGGACCCTTGTATAACAAACAGTTTGTATAACATAAAATCTGGACAACATAAAAAATTCCAGAGATAGGGGAAATTTGCTTAACATAATCGCCTATGGAGAAAATCCATACAACATAAAAATTGGATTACTCCATTTTCAATGTGTTCCTATGGGAATTTGTATAAAGGAAAATTTGCTTAACATAATTTCATTTGGAACGAATTAATTCCTTTATACAAGGTACCACTATGCATTTCTAGGATTTTTCTTTTACCATTTCATAAATTTTCAGACTGTGGTAAGTGAATGAGCAGATATCGATGCCATATATAAGAGGGTCCTACTGAATATAAATCTCTGTAGGTCAGCTGGCTATGTGCTGAACACCTAAAGAGACACACACACCAGCTACAAAGCAGACAGAAAGACAATCACACAAAGAAGATCCACATAATTCTAACAATGGTTTCCTTTCTCTCTGTCTCTCTCTGTCTCTGTCTCTCTCTCTCTCTCTCTCTCTCTCTCTCTCTCTCTCACACACACACACACACACACACACTCTTACACAAATACATGGGGTGAGGGCTCTATTTACGTGTATTCCTAAGGGTGCCACAGGCTACATTTGTAGTGGTAGATGCACATAATCCCTGCTTCCAGCACCCAGACATCAATTAGACTTCTTGGTGTGTGTCCTGCATACAAAATTTTAAAGAGGGCAGTGAAAGCTGAATGCATTTACTGGATCCTCACATTCACCACACAAAGAAAAGACCGATTTCTGGTTTTGGGGGGGCATTCAGGGGCCAACCCCATCCTCACCACAGAATTAAGCCCGAGATATGAGCAAGGAACTGCCTTGGGCAACACAAAACATAGTATCAGAAATCCTAAATCAGCAAAGTTGCAGATAAGCTATAGAATTTACCTTGTAGTATCTCTGCTCCCGGTTGAAATCTCTTCTCTGAGCTGGAAAGGAGAAGAATGAATAAATAAATGAATAAATGAATAAATAAATAAATAAATAAATAAATATCCATGTAAAAAAGGAGCATCAGCTCAAACCCTTCCTGAACATTGCAGGGAAGACTTCAACCTAACCAAGAGGCAATATAACAACTCTATGGGATCTAGTACACGCCAGGAGTGAACTGAAACAACACAGCAAACCAAGGATGACCGGCCATATCTCTGGAGCTCAAAGCTGTCTTCTTTTGTAAGGGACAGAGTGAAGGTCTAGAAGGTCAGAGGGAGGGGATAAAGGTTCAAATGAACTGAAAACAGAATTGAAGGGGTAAGGAGGAATGCAGAAAATGTGCAGCAATACTGAAGGATGCAGGGCTCCGTGACATAAAAGAGCCTTCTCCTGCATCTATTTCCCAGCCTCTAAAATCCCAGGGGTGACTTCTTTAAGTCTAGCAGAATGGAGTAACATTCTACTGGAAATGGCATGCTTAACATTTGGACTCCCCGTCCAGGAACTCAATGTCAGTCTTCAACTGACAGATAAAGTTTTAATACAGGGCAGGAGAGCTTAGCTTACTCCTGATAATTATGTAATTTCTGGGAAACCTCCCTTATCACAGTGGCCTGAATGCTGCAGAGGGGTTGTTACAACAGAAGGCAACCAGGAGCAGTGGGTTGCATTCTGTTTTCTCCTGGCCTATTAAATTCCAGTTAGATATCTATCACAGACAGACAAACTTTCAGGACAATCTTTCAATTTGTATTTCAAAAAGTCTCACATTTACAGAACGAGAGAAGGGAGGGTGTATACACAGGATTAAATGTATTCCATATCTGCAAAAATGCATTAAATAAATTCAGAACCCAATTTTTGCAGGGCATGCAACTTCCTGAGAATCATGAAGGAACCATTTTTCTGAGCCTTCTCCCTTGATTCCATAATTAACCAATTGTCTACAGTATGTATAGAAAAACAGTTATACCGTGCATTCTTAGGTATGTTGCTACTGGGGCCATACATTTTGCGAAAACTAAGCACATCCGATCTCGCTTGATTTCGGAAGCTAAGCAGGGTCGACCCTGGTTAGTACTTGGATGGGCGACCACCAGGGAATACCAGGTGCTGTAGGTGCCTGGAGTAGGAACTGGCAAACCACTCCAGTACTCCTGCCAAGAAAACTCCATGTACATGGAGTCATGTAGAGTCGATCACGAGTGTAACGACACAACACAGACACACATGGGTGCTATAGAGACCAAAAGGGAGAGCTTTGAACTTGAATATTTTGGCGCTCACACAAAGCACAGACATTGTAGATGCTCTCGGATGAGAGAATGTTGCTGAACGTAAGATAGATCTAGCTCAGTGATGGCGAACCTTTTAGAGACCGAGTGCCCAAACTGCCATTCAAAACCCACTAATTTTTTTTGCAAAGTGCCAATACAGTAATTTAGCCTGTATACAGATGGCTATGAAGGGGCGATGTTGAGTGCCCACAGAAAGTGCTCCGAGTGCCACCTTTGGCACCCGTGCCATAGGTTCGCCATCACTGATCTAGCATGAGTGGCTGAGGTTGGGTATTCAGAGGACAAATTAGCCCTGTTCTTTATTTAGGGCTTTTGCAGAGAGATGGTTTTACTTAAGACCTGGTAACTCTATTTGGGAGAATTGCTAAAAGCAGCAGCTAGCAATCCCAGTCAAACTACACAAGTCTTCTTGTTCTTTAGCTTAATTAAGGCAAGTGCCATGAGGTTGACAAAGAGATGGTATTTTCTCTTGTTAGGGTTTTGGTCTTTGCCTTCTTTGGTTGGCTATTGTTGATACCAATGGTTTTGGTTTTTTGTTTAATGTTTGCTTTGTTTTTAGTTTTTGCTGTTGAAACTAATGTCAGTTTGGAGTACGCTTTAGACACAGATGGCTTGTTCTCACTGTCGGCAGCAAGTACCTGTTGTGGAGGTTCTGGCTGTTGTGGGGATGGGTCATCTACCTTTTGCTCAACATTTTTTTCTCACTAAATGATCTCAATTAAGAACTGTTTAGATGGTATTTTACAAACTAAAATGGAAGAAAGTGATGTTGTGGTCTGGCACTTCCAACAGTATTGACTACTTGAAGGGGCCTTTCCCACAAGTAGGATTGTTGTCTAGACTGCCAATTCTTAATTGTGATGTTACAATTAATTCTGCCAATTCTTAATTTTGAATTTACAAATTTGGCAGCTGTGCATCTGATGCCCTTTGCACAAACAGAAGCCCCTAGACTGCCCATCTAAGAGATCTTGTTGTCTTAGGAGACATACCTTTTTAAAAGGACCTCTGGGACCATAAAAAGACAGGAAAATTGATGGACAAACATAATTTTTAAAGGGGAGAAAGACAGTGACAAAGAGATAGATGAAAGAGGACAGTGAAAAATAAAATAGGTAAATGTAAGAAAAGATAAGTAGCAATTAAGGGCCTGCTTTAATGAAGGCTCTAGTGTGATGAATTCTAGAAAATTCATCTTTTGATCTGTCCTGTCATCTGTATAATCTGTTGATCCCTGGCTATGTCATGTCCTGGGAAAGGAAGACACTGACTTCCTTGGTAATTCACAGGTAGATGCCAAGTCAAATGGGAGCACAAAATGTTACATTTCCCTCATCATCAAAATGTTTGATGTGGTTGTAAAATAGCAAATGGAAGGGGCCTTACATTGTCTCTCCGGCAGATCAAGCCCTGCCTTTACACATGATATCTATGAGGAAGGAACACATGGGTGAAATTTTATAATACCTTTCTGTATATCAAACGGTCTCCTGGACCTCAAAGGGTTACACTCAGATGACAACAGATGGCTCCTGTCAGTTAAGGAATCCACTTGTCAATCAACATCCTATTCAGGTGATGGAACACTTGAGATCAATAGGCATGTGTCGCCCTTTTGTTCACTATCAAAGTAGAAAGTCTTTCCTTGTAATTATGCTAATTGATGAGAGAGTCTACACCTTCCTGGGCTAATTTGCATTCCTGAAGAACAAAGAGAAATCCTAAAAGCTGTTAGGTCTATAATAAGGAGCCACTCTAACCAGGTAGAGAGAGCTTCTTGGGGAACAGCATGTAACTTCCATGCTGAGTCTGGCTTTTGGAGCCAGGGGAACGCCAAGAGATCTTTTCCATTCCAGGTGTGAGTATATTAGCCAGAATTAGTTAGAGTTATTATTTTCATTTCTGGGGTGCAATATTTCACGTTATCTTCTTGAGACTGGGGATTTTTTTAAAGCTACTTTGTATGTTTTAGAAATCTGCCTTTGTTTGTTAAAGCTCTAAGAATTTGTAACTCTTGCCAGATGATGCTGACAAGAAGAGTTTTCTGTTTTTACTCTTGCTTTTTCTTTTTAAAATAAAGTTCTTTTCTTTATCTTTTTAACTGGAATCTGTGTGTGCCTGAGGGGGGAAGTCATTGCTAATTAACCAGAGCCTTGGTCAAGGCCGCACGCTACTGTCTTTTCCATAAGCAAGAAAGTTCTTTTGATTGAGCTCTATGGCACTTGGAATTCTGAGGCTCCCGGGTTGAGGGTTGTTCAGAGGAGACAATTCCCTTTTTGGCTGGGGCATGGCGGGAGTAAGCTCACCCTCCCAGAATGAGCTGTGTCGCTAGTTAAAATGAGGAACCTTCTTGAATGATCCTGGGGCATGTCAAGATCCCAAATTATTATATTTTTGGTGGCAGCGAAAAGATGGCATGTGGTAAACGCTCCGAAGACGTCACATTCTAGATCAGTGGTGGTGAACATTCAGAACTCCAGATGTTTTGGACCACAACTCCCACAGTCCTTTGTCATTGGAAATCTATGCTCATAGTTCTGGGCGTTCTGGCCCAAAACTTCTGGAGCATCGAAAGTTTCCCCACCACTGCTCTAGAAGCTCCGAAGGTGTATCCTCAATGGTAGCTAGAAGAATTGTGGATACGTGGTGAAGTGGAGAGTATGTGCAGTGAGGAGAGTAAACATTTTTCTAAGCATCTTGAATGTTTCAAAGATGTCCAAGCAAAAGCAAGAAAACACATTGGCATGAATCACAGACACTAAAAAGAAGAAATGAATGGTACAAGGTCGCATTTCGTCTAATTAGTATTCTTTGCAAGTAGAATTCTATTGTTCTGGCTATACCACGGCAAGACAACTTGATAAGTGCACCAGCTTATCAAGTTGAATTCCACCAGACAAAGGGACCCTAATAAGGGTAAAGTTCCCTTGGAGGGGAAACGAAGAAGAGGCAGCAACTGTGGACCACGAAGGGAGTGGCGGCGAACTTTGTGGAAGCAGGAAAATGGCGTGTCATGAGTAGACTGCTTCTACCTCTTCCTATGAGAAACTTCTCCTTGGTATCTGGAAAATCTTTCCTTGAAACAAGCATTAAACACACACACACCCTTCTGAGGAAGCGGCTTTTAGCAAAAAAAAGGGGGGGTGAATATTTTTGAAATACAAGCACTGAAGAAGTGATTGTTTTCATGTTATTTCATGAACTTGCCTATTGTTTCCTTCTTGTGGAAAAATATGTTATGCCTTTGCTGATTTTATATGTGGTGGAAATAAAGACTAAATTTAAAGGAAACTACCTTATGCCTCTGTGCTTTCTATATGTTGAATTTAAAGACGCAACTGTAAGAACAGCATTGGGAAAGTTGTTTTCTCATAAAACATCATCTGACCTTGGGAGTAACCATGTTTTGAAAATAACCCTTGAAGGCTGTTCCTTGCTGCTTCAGTTTAGTCTAGTTACTCTCCTCTATACCTATCTTGTTTGGAAACTAAGTGGCATAAACTATTACAAGCAATATTAACCCTTTCTTGTGAGCTATAAAACACAATGGATTGGGAAAACATCTCAGAAGAAGATTTTGCCAACATAATTCTATCCGGTTTGCAAAAAATTATAGATATCTACACAGACTCAACCTCTGAAGATACAGAGATTTTTAATTCTGATAAAGTCACAGAGGCAAAACAGATAAGATAACTCTAGATGGAGTGGTTGATAACACTGGGTCTCTAGAAAAAACTGAAATTAGTTCTGATCAGGAGATTGAGCTAAAACAAACAGTTGATCTTAATCTACAGACAAGCACAACAAGATTGATGCAGGATAAATCTTTGGATATGCCAAATTCACAAAATATGATAAATGCATCGACTGAAATCAGCTCGAATCAAGAGATCAAACCAGAACAAAGGACGGATCTCAGCATGAAGACAAATATGACAATGGTATAGGCTAAACCCTTAGAGGCGCCAAATCCACAGAATATGATAAGTACATCTGTCTTAATATGGGTGCCAAAAAGAGGAAAATTTGGGACTTTTTCAGTAGCAGAGTAGCTATCAAGATTTCTATCAAGATAATACAACAACTCATGAAGATAAGGGATTTGACAAGGGGGAAACAACCTGTGAACATAAGGGACTTGGCAGGAAAAGAAAAAACTGAAAAAAAGAATTTCTGCCTTAGTGAATTCATTACATTAAAATTTTTTTCTGTATTCTGATTGTCTAAGGCAGGGGTGCCCAAACTTTTTGTAAGGAGGGCCAGATTTGGTGGCTGAGAATTTGTCAGGGGCCGGTTGCTCCCCAACCCTGCCACCCCACTGCAAGCCCCACCTACTTTCTTTTTAAAAATGGGGTGAAGGAGGGGGAGGGAGGGGCGGGCCAGCCAGCCGCGGGCCACTCAGAATGGCCTGACAGGCCGGATTTGCGCGTCGCCGCCCCCAGGCCGGCCTTTGGGCAGGCCTGGTCTAAGGCCACTAGTTAATTGGCATGATATGAGAAACGAAAAAATGGAAATGTGAAGACAACCTTGATATATAAATAAATGTTAATCTGTTAGATTTCTAAAAGAATAGAGGCAGTTGGGTATAGACAAGAATGTCTATGCATAAAGTGAAACATATAGACCAGGAGGCAGCTCTTATAATAGCCCATAAAGTATTAATTTGAATTAGTGATGATTGCTGAAATTAGGCATTCTTTGGAAGAATGGGTAAATATACTGTGGATGATATACAGACTATATATAGTTAGCCAAATCTATCCTAAATCGCTTAGTACTGAAGAGCTAAACAGCGAGTTTGAATAGATTGTTGAGATTAGATAGGCTATATTCTTTGGATTAAAAATAGATTTAAGTAAAGATAGAAGAGGGATGAGATAGTGAGGAAACTAAGTATGAAAGTATGCTTATTTAAGCTGGGAAGGGATATATGAATTATATTTGGCTCAAATATTGGGGGGAAACTGACTGAAGCAGTAACACGACAGAAGACAAGCAATATATTTGTTTTATGTAACTTAGTGTAGAAAATAAATAAAAATAATTTTTTTAAAAAAAGAATTCTGTTGTTCACAGCCACAAAGACAAATCCAGGATCTTCTGGGACACTTGTGTTCTTTTACCACTATAGACTGGGGTAGTGTCTTCTGTTTCTCTCCTATATATGGAAGAAAATCCTTAAAGAACTGTCCCAAATTAAGAGTTCAAAGACAGGGAGAAAGTTGGGGCAGTAAAAGGCAGACTGTAGATAGTGATGGCAGTAAATGAATAGCTGGAATAATGAGCACTTCATACCTAATCATGCCACCCTAAATACCAACCTCTGCAGTCTGGGCAGAGCCACCGGCAGCGTCTCTGGGTTGGAAGCATCACTCCTGGGAACTGAACCTGACAGCTGGCACAGCATCTGGAAAAGTAAAAGGGGAAAGAGTTAAGAACGACAAGCCCTTCATTAGTCAGCTGTGAACTTAGCCACAGTACAGTACTGACAACTTTCTGCCACTTGGAAGGGATTCAAGGTATTAGCCCTAATATCCAGGTACACCAGAGGCTGCCTTCGTCCATCTGACCTACCGAAAACATAATATCATCTTGGCAGGCTCCGTTTCTAGTGGTCGAGAATAGGGAAGGCCTCCAGAGCAGGAGCATCTTGGCAACAGTGGGCTGGTTTTGGAACTCCAAACTGGGAGTTTAATTGCCAAGCAAGGCTTCCCAGTGCATTTTGAGCATATACACCACTGACTCCTTAAATGGAAGATTGCAGCTAAATCCTCTTCCTGGACTTTGACCCTCCTGATGTTTTGGACCACAACTCGCAGAATTCTAAGCTTGGATTGCCAATGACTAAGGACTATGGGAGGGCAGGGGGAAGCCCAGACTGCAACCCACTATGACGAGGAAATAATGGCTAAATTCATTCCCAAAAAATCACCACTAGGATGACTTTACCACCAAAGGGGATTTCAGAAATGCAAGACTTCACCCTCCAATGGCTTCCCTACAACAAAAAGGGATCCCACGGGAGCCTTGAGACCTTTGGGGAGAGAGAGAGATTGGGATTCTTTTGTGTGTGTGTGTGTGTGTCCCCAAAAAAAACCCACCACAGCAAATGACATCTTTAAACTTATATGGCATAAGTTGCACAACTAGATTGAAGCCTGCGCAAGACTAAATGGTACCATGTGCTAGATGACGTGCATGGAAATGTCTTTCCTCAGATTTATTTGCCATTTAGGTACCCAGTGGGCAGTGCATACAATGGCAGACTCAGATTCCGTAGACCAGGGCTTGAAATGAAATGTGGAACTGATAAAGCCACTCCTTAAACATCTCACATCCCTTGTCAGCCCTATTAGGGACACTGTAGGTCTCTGTTCTGACTTGATGGCGCTTAACTAATTATTTGCATTTTATTCAGAACCCATCAGACTTCCTGGAATCGACTGGAAGCCACCCTAGGAAAAAAAGCAATCAACAGTTTCAACATTGAGTCAGCCTAAGCCCTTCTCTAAAGAGAGTTTGTGCAGCTAACCTAAGACCTAAAAACAAGTCTAAAACATGCCAAAACAGAAAACTTGGCATCCCAGTAGTCACAAGCCTATTCCTTAGTTGTCAAAAGCTTGTCTAAATTTTCCTGTTGACTGAAGGTCTCTTTAAAAAAAATATAAAATAGCATATTTGTTATGTTCCACCCAAATAGTAAGGCAGAGGCTTTATAGGGCATGGTAAGAAATCCCTTGCGAGCCAGAGTACAATTTCAAAACTGCAAAAGAGGAAATTTTAAACTGAAAACTGAATGCCTTTCATAACCCAAGAAACAGTGTGCACGCGAGAGCTCTGGAGTACATGTTTACAAGGAAGGTCCCATTAGAAACAGTTGTTATTGTTGTTACGAGATGCCAAGTCACTCCTGGCTTCTGGCAATCCCAAGCAGGTTCTCGAGATGTTTGAGATAGTCAAGGAATGGTTAACCATTGTCACTCTCCTGTGAGTTTTCATGGTCAAGCGTGGATTTGACTTCAGGTGTCCTGAGATCTAATCCAACACTACGCCACTCTGGTTCTCGCCAGTGCGTTTGAGCCCCACCAAAATGATGCTTGGGCCCTTGGGGCCAAAACCTGGGAGGCACACCTCCAAAACGTCTGAGGCACAGCAAAAGAAGATCCACCTGACTAAGCGGAAGTCTTAAACTATACCAACCAGATCTCTGGCAACCACCTCTTTCTTCCCATCCATTGACCCTGAAGTTTGCCAAGAGAAAATGGACTATTTACTAAAGACAGGGAGCTGATGAGATGCTTACGCTACAGTCTCCTCCAGGTTGGTTTCTGGCACTGCGACTTCTCCCCCGTTTCCTGGCACAAGGATGGGCGGGTGATGATTCCGATGACGTCGCTTGCGGGGTTTTGGTGCTGGTGGATCGGCTGGCGCTGGAGGTTCCTCCTGCTTAGTCAGAACAATGAGTGGGGGGGCCTCCTCTACTGGCAACTCCGGCTCCACCTTGAGAGGCTTCTGGTCCAGAAGGTCTATGTCTGGGGGTTTCTCCAATACCTTCAGGTCGGGAGGTTTTTTTGGCGGCGGAGGGGCTGCTGCCAGAGACAGAGGGTGCTTCTTCCTGCTCTTTTTGATTTTGAGCTGAGGCAAGAACACATAGTGTTGTTGTCAACAACCTACTCCTGGTGACGTGGTAAGTGGCAACTTATTTCCCAGGGTTGATACCTTATCTCCAAAGCAACAGTCTGCAAACACCCTAGGAAGAACCCTTGCTAGACAGACCGCATGCCTCCTCTTCTCCGTCCCTCCGTGCGCAACCCTTGGGCAAGAGGCTCACCCCTTTCCTAATAAGGAAGGTTCGAAACCATGTGACAGTACGCAGCAGAGGGAGACAGCAGACACACAACGGCCCTGCCTTTCCCCAATGCCCTTCTACTTCACTGGAGCCTCAGTCTTGGGGAAACTGCTCAACAGGCTATTTCAGGGCATTGCCTCCTACCTCTTGCTGCCCTCGACTCAGGGAATGGGCACACGTATTACTAAACAGACTCCGCTGCCACCTCTGCGCTTCATGACTTCAACCTCGAGCCTGCAGATATATCATTTGGCCCCATGTAACCCTGGAAGCCTTTTAAAATTCTGTACTCAGAAAACACAGTCAAAGGAAGCTGCCTTAATACTGAGTCAGGTCCATTCAGCCCAGTGGTGCTCAACCTGTGGGTCCCCAGATGTTCCTGGACTGCAACTCCCAGAAATCCTGGCCAGCTCAGCTAGTCGTGAAAACTTCTGGGAGTTGCAGTCCAGGAACATTTGGGGAACCACAGGTTGAGAAGCACTGATTTGAGCCCAATGCTATTCACACTGAATGGCAGGAACAGCTGCCTAGGGCTTCCTGTAGCATCTTAATATTCCCTGTCAGTTTCTCATCCAAGAACTAACCAGAAACAACCCTGTTTAGCTGCCCAAAACAAACAAGATCAGTGTGCTGTGGGTTGGCTACTGTGGATTAGAATCCTTGATTTACCAAGGATTACGACCGGGAAACGAAAGAAGTAACCCTTTCAGCACTTTAAAAAAAAACACCCAACAATAACCCAACTGAGTTGTAAGTACAACCGATCTATGTTATTTTGAAAATACAGTATACCTTACTTGACCCTTCTGGAGGATCTCATTTTGGCCTTGCCTTTAGGAAGTTACATCACAAGGAAGATCTTGCCTTGGAAGCTTCAAAAGCATACGGCCAAGCCTTCCCTTCCCAGAGTTGTTCATCCTGGGAAACCTCTCCCTGTCCCATTACATAAAAAGTAGACCCCCTTCAGCACTAAAGGGAAGGAGGGGAATTATGCTGAGAGCCTTCCTCCCCCTTTGCAAAGGAGCTCTAGATACCATTTTGGTCGTTAGATCTAGGTGCCACAGAGTTCCAGACTAAGAAGGCTGTATGCACGTACTCACCCTTCGGTGGCCTCCTCCAGCAGGTGGGAGGGGTGCCGGGGCTGGGGTCTGTAGTGGGAGAAAGCAGCCACAGGGAGAGACAATTAGGTGCCAGCTTCTAATACGGGAATCTAGCCAACAAGGCAACTCAAGCAGAAGACTTTTTAAAAATCAGCAATATAAGAACATAAGAACAGCCTTGCTGTAGCAGGCCACAGCCCATCCAGTCTAGCATTCTGTCTCACTCAGCAGCTCACGATTCCCCGCAAATGGCATTGAGAGATATCCTGCCTATCTCTCCAACCCGGAGTTTGTCCTTATGCATCCATAATGATAGCCACTGATATCCTTGTTCTCCATGAACTTGTCCAATCCTTTCTTAAAGCTGTCAAGGCTAATAGCTGTCACCACTTCTTCTGGCAGGGAGTTCCAGAGTTCTCCCTACTTTGTCCGCACCATGTACTATGATTGTATAAACTTCAACCAGGTCACCTCTTAGGCGCCGTCGTTCAAGAGTGAAGAGACCCAGCCGTTGCAGCCTCAGATGGTAAGGAAGATGTATGTCTAACCCAAGGCACCATCTCCCTATCCGAGGTTCTCAGTAGTGCTGGATAGGATTTCACCATCATTAGCCCAGCAAGCAGCTACAGACGGAAAACATCACGTCCAAGCATGAAAAAATCATGGGACAACTGTGGGTCAGCTCAATGCACAATTATTTAAATGGCTGTATGAACTGAATTCCCAGAATCACGGAACAGTGGAAGGGGCCTATAAGGCCCTTGAGTCCAACCCATTTTACTCAAGGCAGGAAAATAAAATCAAATGACATCCACCAAGTGGTTGGGCATTTTTTTTTTCTTGAAAGCCTCCAGTGCTGGAGCACTCACCACCTCTTTCCATTGCTCTAACAGTTAGGAAGGTTTTCCTGATACCCAACCGAAACTTGGCTCCCTGTTAACTTGAACCCATCATTGCATGCTCTGCACTCTGGGATGATTGAGAACAGGTATGGAATCTCCTCTGTAGGACAGCCTTTCAAGAATTGAAAAGTATTGTCATTGTCATATTTCCCCTCAGACTTCTTTTCTCCAGCCTAAGCATGCTTAGATCTTTCAGTCTTTCCTCACAGGGTTTGGTTTCTGGCCCACTAATCACGCTTGTTGCCCTCGACTGAACTTCTTCCAACTTGCCAACAAGTGGAAGTGTGATGTCCAGAAGTGGACACAGTTCTCAGGATGAGGTCTAACCAGTGCCAAATACAGTGGACCCTTGTATAACAAACAGCTTGTATAACATAAAATTTGTACAACATAAAAAATTCTGGAGATAGGGGAAATTTGCTTAACATAATAGCCTATGGGGAGAATCCGTACAACATAAAAATGGGATCACTCTGTTTTCAATGCATTCCTATGGGAATTTGTATAAAGGAAAATTTGCTTAACATAATTTCATTTGGAATGAATTAATTCCTTTATACAAGGTACCACTGTAAATGGAAACTAGCACCTCGTGGGATTTCGAGATTCTTCTTCTGTTACTGCAGCCTAAAACAATATCTGCCTTTTCTATAGCCACATCACACTGTTTGCTCATATTTAGCTTGCAATCTATTATGATTCCAAGACCCTTCTGTCTTGTCATATTGCTCAATTGTGGGTGAATTTCCAAGACTTATCACTGTTGCTTTATTTATTTTACTTTATCTTGATTTGTCACCGCCCATCTCCCCAGAGAGGACTCTGCGTGGTTTACAGAATAAAACATATCAAAACAGTGGATATAAAAATCTGAAAAGCATCTAAAATCAACTAAGTAGAGCATGCTATGGAGTACAGTTACAGGACCATTCTGACAATGGGCAAAACTTCTGGTTACAGAAGGTGCCACAGCCTCATCTTCAGGCACGCCCTTCCCTCTTAGCCTCTTGTACTGCATTTACAATTAGGCAGCACTTTTCCTACATCTAGCATTTACAAAGTATCCTGGGGGTTGAAATTATACTGTATGTTAATATGATTGTTATTTGTTAACTTTTTTTAAGCATTTCCATATTTCTTGTGCCTAGATGGAATTATATATATGACCATTAGAATGGGCAGATATACAAAACTAGAAAACTACAGACATTTTTATTTTATTAGTGAAATTATGATGGGAAGCAGCTGAAGTTGAAGCTATTCTGAAGTTGTATATACTATAGTAGTTGTTGTATATAGTATACACTCTATACTAACATTTACTGTATTGGGAACCATACTCCTCTGCCTTAAAAATAATTATACCAGACAATAATTTAAAGATATATATAAATACTGTATTTATATTAGTGTAAACCACTTTGAGCATGGCTGTTCAATAGAAAGCAATATTAAACTATCTCATGAAGATGATGAAGACTGGGCCGTTGGTATCTCACAGCCTAATCCAGGCATGTCCAAACTTCGGCACTCCAGATGTTTTGGACAGCAACTCCCACAGTCCTTTGCCATTGGCAATCTAAGCTCAGAATTCTGGGAGTTGTGGTCCAAAACATCAGGAGGGCTGAAGTTTGGACATGCCTGGCCTAATCTATTTTATGGAGGTTTCATGATGACAGTATGGCACACATCAATTTGAACCCCATACAAGTAAACTGACAATAAAAGATACAAAGAGCAAATGAAAAGAAGCTTGCCTAGTTCTCCCTCTGAAAACTCTGTTTAAAACATGTCAGTGAAGATGTTCAGTCATCCAGGTGTTTATCTGGAAGCTGAGTCATAGTAACTGGACTTCTTTTCTTGAAAGATTGAAATGTTTTGCTGCTCATCCAAACACTTTCGTCAGTTGGAGAAAAGCTAGTTGTGACTCCTCCATTTTATAGTTCACTATTTCAGACCAGGGTGACATGAGGTAAAAGTGAACTCTAAAATGGAGGAGTCAAAACTGTTTGGGTGAGCAGCGAAACATTTCAGTCTCTCAAGAAAAGAAGTCCAGATGCCATGACTCACCTTCCAGACTGTTTAAAACAGGCCTGTCCAACAGGTAGACCGGGGGCTACCAGTAGCCCGTGAAGGGTTCAAAAGTAGCCCGCCAGCCATCAATAAAAATGTGAGGGGATAAGTTCTCCACCTCTACCTCCCCCAACCCAAGGACCACCACTGCCCCAGCAAAGCTCTAGGTCTGCCAGCACACTGTCTCAGCCAAGCGGGGCAGTCCAAGGGCCGTGGCACAGTCCCCTGCCCTCCCTACCGGCCAGATGCTCAGAACAGATAAAATTCATAAGTAGAGGTTTTAGTGTAGTAGCCCTCAGGCACTTTCATCCAGAAAAAGTAGACCTCAGCCCGTTCAAAGTTGGACAGCCCTGGTTTAAAACATGTGAAGTGTAGGCTTAGTTTAAGAAAAGAAGCAGCTGGACAGCTGTTCTGGATTGCAAATGCGACCAGAGGACTTATCGGCTAGTTGATATCTACAAAGCTGTAATTTCACCACTGTTTGGGTAGATACCTCAGTACTTGGCTCAATAAAAATCCCCTTCCTGAAATCGAAGTCTCTTAGATCCCGCGAACATCCCAGCAACTTTGTCAGCTCCACTCTGCTGCGGATCTTCTCTCCTCTGGGGCTAGGAGAAGAGATGAATCAATTAGTTGTTTTAGGAAATCACAATGAAATTAAGAACTCCTCCCCGGGTTCCCACTGAACTAGGTGGTTCACAATTTTGTTTTGTTGCATTAAGCAGGAAAGGAAAAAGGTAAGCAGAACAGGAAAAGGAAAAAAGGTTTATTGGAAGTATCTCAGTGGTATTTCTTCAGCAGCTTCCAAACAGCCATGAAAGCCTCAATGTTTTTTGTTTCCTTCAAATGCTAATACATAAGTGGTGGGGCGGGGGGGGCAGACAGCCCACTTTCCCAGTACAGAAACACCCCTGTATCCAGTTGGCCACAGATACTGAAATCCGCAGATAAGAGCAAACATCAAATGTGCCCCCTCAATCCATTTGCGGCAGCTACTTGCAGCAGTTTGCAACAGTCACCTGCTTTATGGCATCCTTTTTTGCAGCATTCTGCTTTATGGCACCCTTTCAAGGCAGTGTTCTGCTTTACGGCGGGCAACCTTTTACAGCACTGTTTTGCTTTAAGGCATCCTTTTGCGGCATCCTTTTGTTTACGGCACCCTTTTGAGACCACAATTTATTTAATTATTATTTAATTATTATTTAATTTTTTTGGTGGCTAACTAAATCAGCAAATGCTGATTCAGCAAATATGGGGTGCTACTGTATGAGACCTAATGGGACAGAAGATTTTCCTACACCTCATACACCAAGGCTAAGAACTTTTGGTCCTCAAAATGTTTTCAATCATAATTTCCACAATCACTGCCCACGGATTATGTTCAACAGGGCTGATGGAATCTAAAATTTTTGGAGCCCACCTTCCTTGCATCGTCTGACACTCTCCAGATTCTACGCACGTGCATAACCCACAACATTACCTCATGTAATAGATGTCAGAATATCTGGTTCTCGATCCATTTTTGCGCAAAACTTCGCGGCGTTGCCAGCCCGGGCCTAGAGAGGGGCAATCCACCCAGCCATCTGCCATGTTGCCAAACCAAGGAAGGAGAGACTATGAGATGAAGACTGGGGGAGAAAAATGAGAAACACAGGAAATGTATCTATGGTACTAAACAAACAATCCTCAGTGCCACCTGAAAGGGGCAAATGGGTTAAAATGCTGGAATGTAGACAACAGAGAACAGGAAAGAAAGAAAGAAATTCCAACCAAGCTGCACTGAACACCATCAACAGGCCAACATGGCAATGCAACTGAAAAATTTGCCATTCTAACAATAATTTATAATTTCCTTTGAAAGCAGGAAATTTCTAATCCTTACACCTCAATGGAGGAAAGATATGACATCACTAGACCTCAAAGACCAGTGACATCTGATAAGGTGTGATTCTTTACTCAATTAAAGTATATTAATAAGCATATGGGCCGTAGCTTGACATATTTTACTTCTGCAATTTCCGATGAGAACACAATGAGTACTAACAACACAGAGGGTTTCCTGTTTTCAACTAAGAACATGAGTTCGGTAACATCTCTAGGGTGCTCAGCCACAGAAGCTTCCTGAAGAAATGGGAACATACTAAGTACAGTAAAGAGGAAGTGTATATGTGTGTGGTAGTGGCTGTGACATTGGACAAAGACAAGCTAATTTTGACCAGTAACAAGAAAAGAAGAACCGTTAGAAGAAGATTATAGAAGCTGGGTGTGGTACCTAAGAAGGTACAGTATATAAAGAAGTGTCATGCATCATTTAGGGGTCCTGAATCCCAGTAATCACCATTGATGGTACTCTTTGGGGTCCCAAGGTGAATGGTACCTTAGTCTTTATGTGTTGTTATCTGTTGTGTTCATTTATGTATTCTCTAATAATGCTTGCTGTTAGCCCTTCACTGAGATGTCGCAGTACAATCTTTTATACCAACATATAAGCTTATCATGTCTTAGAGACCAAAAGAAGGTTGGAGCTTCCAATAGACAGACGGAAGGGATTCACTGCCTTCCACAAGTCCTTAATCATCTATCATGACCATTGTTCTTCTCTCTTCAACAATGCCGGGTTCAGGGGATGTAACTCAAAGTCCATGAATCAGCTTCCTAGCCTACCGCAGCACACTCTTTGGCCACCATGTGGAAGTGCCATATCAGGAGATGGGGGCCAACTGGGCTACCACAGCACTAACAACAGGAACCTTGGTAAACCCAAGACCCACCTTTCTCAAGCCACTTCCTGGAAACTAATAGGAGCACAGGATTTATTGACTATTCATTTATTGAATATTTATTTACTTATTGAAACACGCTTTGATTTTTTAAAGTTGACCAATCCCAGTTAAATAAACTGAATTGACCCAAAATGTTTACCAGGCTTAGCTTCCAAGTAGGCCCTTTAATCAAACAATAAATGTTTGTTGTTGTTGTTTGTTGTACAAAGCCGTTTGTATTCTGTAGATGGTGGGACTTGTTTTCCTGTTGAAAGCATGATCTTTTATCGTTTTATTGAAGATTTTACTTAGAAGCTAAACCGGTTAAATGTTGGGGGTCAATTCAGTCTGTGTAACAACAGCAACTAGGGTAGCTGCAAGGGGGCCAGGACCAAGAGTGTGGTCAGCCAGTCCAAAGTTCAAGAGTCACAGAGGTCATCAGTCAGTCCAAGGTCAAGAGTCACACACAAACACAGTCCAACAGGGAGGGGGGTGCCAAGCAGGCAGACTTACAAGGTAGCAGAGTTCCAAGAAAATAGAAAGTTGGTTGCTTTGGGTTTTCTAAGCTGTTTGGCCGTGTTCTGGAGGTTTTTCTTCCTAATGTTTCACCAGTCTCTGTGGCCACCATCTTCAGAGGGCCAGGAGCACAGGGAGCTAGAATTCTCTGTGTTCTGGTTTCTTTCTGACAGGTCCCTACAGATCACAAACTGCATTACTAGATACTGTAAGCCGCCCAGAAACCTTTGGGTAGTGGGCGGCATATAAGTTGAAGGAAGGAAGGAAGGAAGGAAGGGATAAACAAACAAACAAACAAACAAACAAATATTGCCACTGTGGCTGTCCACAGGCTTATGACTGACAGCAACTCCAGTTTTTGATATTCACATAGAGCTGAGTGCATCATATTTAGGGGCCTGATGTTGGTTTAACTGCTTAAAATTTTTGTTATCTAACTACTTTATAAGAGCTGTTTGTTAATGATTGATATACAGTACTGGCACATTGCCATTTCAACTCTTTTGATATATCCATATAAGGCTTTATTTATCTTTGGTTTTATTATATAAACTTTTTATCTTTTCATTAAATGCATGACTATACCGTTTTATTATAACATACTTAATATTTTAATGTCATGTTAAGATTTGGCTAACAACCATAATAAACTTACTTACTTCCTCCTTCTGTGCTCTGGTGTAGAGTGTGAGTTTGTTGGGTATTATAACTGTGGGATAGGGATTTTTGTCCTATTCAGGAGATTGTTTCCCCTTGATCTGTGTGTTTCTTTTGATAATGGCGGATTAAGTGTTTCACTGTGTTGGGGGCGTGATCTGTATCTGTGGTAGATGGGTGTGGTTAGCTGTTCTATTGTGTGAAGTGATCGCTGGTGCTAGTGGCTGAGAGGAGATTATTGACCTTTTGCAGTCCAGAACTTCTGTGTCTTGCAATAGGATTATATGTCCAGTTTGTTTCAGAGCATGTTCAGCTACTGCTGATTTTTCTGGTTGTTTTAGTCTGCAGTTTCTTTCATGTTCTTGGACTCTGGTCTGGATGCCTTCAAGAATAAAGTAGAAAGCTTTTCAAATTTTTATTTATTTTTAAAAATCTATAAGGAACCAAAACTGCAGACCCATGCAATTCGAAGTATAAGTGTACTCTCTGGCCTAGTCTTTTATGATCCCCAACGAGAGTAGACCCCCTAGATCACTGAAACACAACACACAATTGGTGCCCATGGCGGGGCGGGGCTAGCAATTGGAACAAAGTCTTTGAATCTTGCCCCTATTTCCTGTGTTCAGTTCTACAGTGCTTTTGTTACCACTGTAAATATTACTCAAATCCAGTAGAGAGGAACACTGACAAATATTTATGGGACAGAGCATAAAAGAGATTGGACACTAGTTTTAACACTTTGCATGTTAGATTTATTAAACAATTAAGGCATGCATAACATGATATCAAGAGGCCTCAGGCCACATTTACTCCTTCCATTCATGCTCACCGCCCCTGATCCAGAGGCTCGGGTACCCTGAAGACTGCATAGTTGACAGGGACAAGGGACAATTCCATCTCTTAAACCGTTTACACCTTTTAAGTTCTGTTTTTCTTCAGACATATGGTTCCTTGCAGACTTCAACCCAATTTACAATGCCCATCCTTTCTGGGCATAAAGTTCTTTTCCTGATTTCAGTCCAACTTACAATGTCCATCCTTGTAATCTAACAATGTATAGTTCTTGGCTAAGAGATGTCTTCTACAGGATGCACTAATGTCACCTTGACCCACACCTTATAATGATGCCAATTTTTGGCATCATTATAAGCTTTCCAGCATGCACTGGTATCAGTCTTTTTGCTTTGCTTGTAACAATTAAATGTCATTCGGGGTTTGAGAGCACCCAGTATACAGAAATATCCTGGTTTACTAGCGCCTCTGTTAATGTAATTTCTGATTTACAAAAGAAAATCCATTGAAAATAATGCCTCAGTTTACAGATTTTTTCTGCAATACATTGGTTTACAATTTTTTTCCCAAAGGAAGTTCCCAGGATGCATTGCACTCCCATGAGTTTTGGTTTATCATTTTTTCACAATACAAAACGTCCTAGAGAACGCATTACATTCATAAACCAAGGTACAGTAACCCCCCGCCGATCGCGGGGGTTAGGGACCCACCCGACCTGCGATGACTGAAAATCCATGATATGCGGATGCAGGTCGGGTGGGGCCTGGGGGAGCAGCAGACCATGTAAGCGACGGTGGTGGAACTGACCCACCACTGCCGCTTGTCTGGGCTGTTGGAAGACTTTTTAAAAAGTCTTGGACCAGCCCCGGCAAGCGACGGTGGATCAGATGGGGGATCAGATCCGCCACTGCCACTCGCCCGGCTGCTCCAAGACTTCTTGGAGCAGCCATGGCGAGCAACGGAGGGGGATCAGGTCCACTGCCGCCACTTGACGCGGCTGAGCCAAGGCTTCTTGGAGCAGCTGCAATGAGCGACTAGGGGATTGGGGCCGCCTCCGCCGCTCACCGGGGACGCAGCAAGGCTTCTTACAGCAGCCACGGTGAGCAACGGAAGGGGATTGGTCCGTCTTGGAGAAGGGGAAAAAAGTTTTAAAAGCCTAAGCTTTTAAAACTTCCCCCCACCCTTCCCCACACCCCGGGCTCCAGCTCATTGGGGCTGGGGTGGGGAAATAAAGGTTTTTTCCCCCCACCCCAGCGCTAACCAGCTGGAACCTGCAGGACCGCAATATTGCAGGACCGCAGTACACGAACCGCGAAATGGCAGGGGGTTACTGTACCACTCTACTTTGTACCCATTAGCCTCTTCGATTCCCCATTTTGATGTGGTGTTCTCCACCTTATCTAGGCCAAGCGTACAGTTGTCAACCACTCGTGTGTCACACTTTCAGTGCTTCTGAATTCTCCAGTAGCATTCCTCTTGAAACCAGGGTATTTCAAGAGGAACAGCGGCTATAATTTCCATAGCAGGGCCTCTCCGAGGAAGAACACACTGTTCTGCGGACTGGAGACAGACTGGGTAGAAACAGCTCTAAATCTGGAGATCTTTCCACATATAAGCATTCTCTTTTCCCCTCTTCAAGCTGGAAATGGAACCTAAGTTTCATTAACCGAATTTGCACCTAATGTCCTCACTTGAAGGAGCCAAGGGAATTATTATATTGTCCATGTCTTAACTTTTGTAAACCACCCAGACTGACTGTTGGTCAGATGGTGTGGTATAAATAAAATAAAATAAAATAAAGAAGGAAGGAAGGAAGGAAGGAAGGAAGGAAGGAAGGAAGGAAGGAA
>JAHTLZ010003468.1:5841415-5855618 GCA_023846285.1 Phrynocephalus versicolor | reverse complement strand
TATTGTCATTGTGTGTATATACACAGTATACACATACAACGAAATTCAGACACCCAGAGACCAGATTCAACACACACACACACACACACACACAAATCCCCAAACACTCTCACACACATTAAAAAATCCCCTCAACACACACACATACATAAAAAATCTCCAAACACTCCCCACCACCACCACCACCCCTAAAAACACAAGCATCTACACAACAGGCTAGGTAATACTGTCCAAGTGCTCACTGCTGGTGGTCCTTGAGTTCATTATTAAGTGCAGTTATAGCTCTGGGATAAAAACTGTTCAGAAGACGCGTGGTCCGAGTTTTAATTGTTCTGTATCTTCTGCCAGAAGGCAACTGTTCGAAGAAATTATGAGCAGGATGAGTAGAGTCTCTCAGAATGTTGTGTAACTTCCTCAAACAGCAAGATGTGAAGACGTCATCCAGTATTGGTAGCTGGGCAATTTTAATTATTCTCTGTAGAGCTTTGTTGTCCGCTACAGAGCTGCTCCCATACAATGATAGCATGCCATAAGTTTGGACACTCTCACTGGTGCTGTGATAGTAGGACAGAAGTAGATGCTGAGATAAATTCATCTTCCTGAGCATTCTCAGGAAATACAGCCTCTTCTGTGCCTTCTTCACAACCATATCAGTGTTTGCAGTCCACGAGAGGTCCTCTGAGATGTAAGTGTCCAGATATTTAAAGCTACCAACCCTCTCCACCTCCTCACCATTTATGTACAATGGTAGATGTACATCTTTCTTCCTCCTAAAATCAATTATAAGTTCTTTAGTTTTTTGGTGTTAAGGATAAGATTATTTTCTTTACACCAGTGTCAACCCTTGTACTTATTTCCTATAAGCAGACTCATCGTTTTTACTAATGAGCCCCACCACCGTTGTATCATCTGCAAATTTGATGATTGTGTTGGTGTTATACAGGGGGGTGCAGTCATGTGTGTACAAGGAGTAGAGGAAGGGGCTTAGCACACAACCCTGAGGAGCTCCTGTACTTAATACTCGAGTAGAAGAATGGTAGGATCCCATCCTTACTGACTGTGGCCTATCAGTCAGAAAATTCCTTACCCACAAACAAATCTTCTGATGTATACCCAAATTGGCCATTTTAAGAAACAACCTATTGGGTAGAATTGTATTAAAAGCAGAGCTATAATCCACAAATAACAGCCTTGCATATGTTCCCTGTTGTTCTAAATGGCTTAGTACAGTATGGACAACAATGGACATAGCATCATCAGTGGATCTGTTACTCCTATATGCAAACTGAAACAGGTCCAGAGTACATGGAAGTCTAGCCTTAATATAATCTAGCACCAATCTGTCAAAACATTTCATAATAACAGATGTTAAAGCTATTGGTCTATAGTCCTTGAGAGATGCCACTACTGACTGCTTAGGGACTGGCACTATAATAGATGTCTTCAGGCAAGTAGGGACAGAGCACTGCAACAAAGATAGATTAAAAATATCCGTAAAAAATCCAGCTAATTCTGCAGCACAGTCCCTAACAACTCATCCCATGATTCCATCTGGTCCAGCTGACATTAATATATCTTTGCAATCATTCCTGCGGACAATGCAGATTTTCATACATAGCTGTACCACCCAATGTTTTTTACAGGAAGACCATTGTGAAATCATGCTTCTTGTGCAGAGCTGTGGTTTTACTGTGTGTCTGGAACAAGGAAGTGCTATTTTTTAGAGTGGATTTCAAGCGTTTTTAATGTTCCTATAACATGGATCTTATCCTATCAGCAAATTATTAATTATGATTGAAGCAAATCATGTTATTGATTATAACTGAGACTTCTTTAACCCTATCACGATATACTGGGACCGTAAGATATGAACTGTGATGTGGCAGGGGACTACTTATATGTTGACATGGATGCAGGCAGCTCAGCTACACAAGGCAGGAGGTCATGATGGTATCCTCTTAATGATGGAATTATAGGTAGTAACAAAAAACAGAACAAATAAAAAATTCAAAAACATGGTGGCACCTTAAAGACTGTTATATTTTAATGCGAATTTTGGTGGACAAGTCCACTTCCTCACACATAAGAGAAAGGGACATAACAAAATAAATATTTATATATGTCAGCAAAATATAGAGATCATGGTTGGTTAGCAAGACAGTTTTTGGGTGTTTAACATTGTGACAATAGCATCTATAAAAGAAGAGAGGCCGTTTGAATTGTCGTGACTGATGAAAAGATGGAAATCTGAATCACAGCTTTTGTGCCACGCACTATGAGAATCAAATGAAGGGGGGAGGAGAGAGACAGCTTGTTTGGATATGTAGGAAATGGTCCTGCTGAGTGGCCTGAGGCTACATGAGCAGATGGCACAAAGCAGCAAAAATATATTGTCCTTCTTTTGAGACCCACAAATAAAACATTCGTTCCCTCAAAACAGAAATAAACAATAAAAATCACAGTATTGGTGGGAAACATTCATTAAAAAGGAATAAAAATGATTTAGGGCGGCCAAAAAGCACAGAGATGCATACGCAGATTGTCAGCTGATTCTCTTCCAAAATCAGTCAGGACCAAGAGTTCTGCCTTGACCTTAATCTGGATGTACTTTTGCATGAATTTATAGCTACTGCGACTACCATGTTCTCCACAAACAGGGCACAGAAAGAGACATAAAATGTCCGTTTCCATTTGACAACAACAAAAGGCACATTGGATGAACACTAGAAGTCCAGGAATGTTCAGTGAGGTTAGCAAAATTGTACTGCAGCATAAAGGCACACTCTGTGACAAAATGCTTCCCAGAGCGAAAAACATCTGCCTCTTAAAACATCTGCCTCTTATTGCGCTCTGCTCAGAAAAGGACCCATCTGGCTCCCTGCTGTGGTTTTAAATATGTGATTGATTTTACATGTGTGCATGCTTAGAGCCATCCCTTGCTCAAGGCACATTCAATGAAGGTTAGCAATCCAGACTGGCCTTGTTTACAGACCGTGTTTCAACATGCCATGCCATCCCCCTCACCTCTTTAAGGGTAGGCACCTTCAGCAGGGCCTCCTGGCCAGATCTTAGGGTACGGGCAGGCTCATATGGAAGAAAGCAGTCCTTTAGGTAACCAGGTCTTAAGCCACTTAGGGCTTTATATGTAAGAATAAGTACTTTAATTTGGGCCCAGGCAGCAACTGGCAGCCAATGTAAACTTTTCAGAACCAGCATAATATGAGTCTGTGCGGCAGCACCACTCACCAGCTGCGTGGCCTGGTTCTGCACCAATTGCTATCGCCGGACCATCTTCAAAGGCAGCCCCACCTAAAGCGCATTACAATAATCCAATCTGGTTGTTACCAGTGCATGTGTGACTGTTGCCAGGCTCCGCTCATCCAGATAAAGGTGAAGTTGATATAAGCTCCACAGCTGTAAAAAAGCACCCCTTGGCCACTGAGTCCACCTGGGCTTCCAGGGTTTGGAGTGGAACGGAGACAGCAAAAGCTGCAAAGGAAACTATTTAATTCTCTGAGGCTTGGAATTGTAAGGTCAGTCAGCGTAGAGCAACAGAGAATGCAGCTGTGGAAAGTTGAAAGATAAGGAAAGAAAAACAAAGCCGGCAAGCCAGCATAAGTGAGTAAAAAAGTATTTTCCAAGGCTTGAATGTATTTGCAGTTCTCACTGATAGATGAAAGCAGAAGAGGAGGAGCAGCAGATAAGCTCAGAAGAAACAGAACAAGTGGTTGCTGAGCCAAGTCGTGTAAAGGAAAAAAATAAAAGCAATACAATGGCAAGTATAAGCAATGTGCCTAATTTGTCTTCAATGCCTTTGGTGAAATTTAATGATTCTAATTCCCTCACGTGGTGTAAGAGAATTAAACATTTTCTTATCTGTCTTGATCTGTGGGAATATGTGGAAACTGAACCAGATATGAGCAATGAAGAGAATGTTAAACAAGATGGTAAAGCAACAGAATGCTGGTGAGATTATCCAAGTGGTGAGAAAATGTTTTGTCTGTGGGAGTGACAAACATAAAAAAAGATATTGTGATAAAGTAAATAAAAATAAAAACAAGAGTATGTAGCCAAGCAGAGGAGGCAGTACGACAGTCACCAGGTGTCAGTTATCAACAGGGCTGTGGAGTCGGTAGATAAATGTTCCGACTCCGACTTCGACTCCAACTCCTAAGTTTCTTTGTACTTCCGACTACCCGACTCCGACTCCTCTGTATTAATATGTGAACGTATTTTATACATTCCTTGAAGAAAAGAATCCCATAGTCATGTTTAAAGTTTAAGCTAACAATCGGAGTTCTCAAGTTTTTATAGTCTTAGCTGAATGACAGCAGTTTTTCTAATAGTTTACACCTTCAGTCTTGAACTATTGACCTTCCATTCCCTTCACTTATACAAGTGTCTCTAGTCCTGCAAAAAACAGATTTACTTAATCCCTTATCAGTGAGAGGCTAGGTTACCCATGGGCTCTGCGTAACAGCAGAACACAACACTATGGAAAGTATAAGTATTGCCGCTCCTAATTGTGCGTTGCATGCCATATAGTGAAGCACATGAAAAGCATGCTTCTTCACGGTCACTTAACGTGTTCGTTTTGCGGTTACATGAGGCACTGCATGCACTGGTCTTTATTCTTACAGCAGAGAAGTCATTAATTATAACTTTTTGTGAATTGGGACATTTAAACTTGCTTTTTTTAAAATTACAATCTAAATTTAGTAGGAGTCGGAGTCAGAGTCGGCGCATTGTTTGCCGACTCCGACTCCGATTCCAGGTACCCAAAATTTCCTCCGACTCCGACTCCACAGCCCTGGTTATCAATGTACACAATAAAAACAAGCACTCACACAAGGAATTTTTTGTGGTCAACTCAGGCACATCTATTCATTGTGTAAATAACAAAGATCTGCTTAAATCCCTAACCTTGTATGATTCCAGGAATGTAACTCTGGCTGATGGAACACAAGTGAAGCTGCATGGAGAAGGTAAAATGTTTTCCAAACCTCTTAAATGCAAATTTGACATAGTATTGTATATTCCTTCTCTGAAAAACAATCTCCTTAGTGTTTCAATGCTAGTAAACATGGGATTTGGAGTGCAATTTAGTGAGAACAGATGCAAGATTGCCAAGGATGGAAAAGCTTTGATTACAGGACAATTGCAAGATAACTTGTTATCAACACAGTGGAGGCATCTGTAAACACAGTTCAAAACAAACCCCTACATGACCGGTGTTTTCATATTTTACACTGCCATCTGGGACATTTAAGTTTTGAAGCAATTAAGAAAACTATGAAATGTGTGGATGATGGGACTGTGCAAAACTGCAACAAGTACTTAGACTGTCATATTTGTAAAAGTGCAAAGTCTAAATCAGCACCGATAGCAAAGAAACGTTTCAGGTAATCGGAGAAACCATTGCAGCTGGTTCACATGGATGTCACAGGTCCATTGGCTACATCCATTGGTGGGTTTAGGTTTTGTCTCGTTGTCACAGATGGTCATACACAATATTCCGAGGTTTATATAATGACATATAAGAGCCAAGTGTTTGAATTCTTTAAAGAATGGTTTGTAATGGCAGAGTGTCTTTACCAGCACAAGGCTGTGGCTGTACAAACAGACTGAGGCTGTGAGTTTTTATCTAATCAGTTTGTGGACTATCTGAGAAGGAGGGGCGTGAAACATAGGCTCACGAACCCAGCAACTTCAGCAGAACATGGTCTGGCTGAGAGAAAAAAATTCAGTTCTTCAAGGTTTAGTGAATGCAATGCTTGCTGATTAGAAGCTTCCAAGGGGATACTGGGCAGAGGCAATGAAATGTGCTAACTATGTGTCAAATAGAGTGTGGAGTTCTGCTATTAATGATGTCCCTTATGCTTTATTGTATGGCAAGAAACCCTCATTAAAACACATTAGGATTTTTGGGACTGAAGCCTGGGTTCGCGTCCCAAAGAAGTACAGACACAAAAACAGTCCTAAAACACAAAAACTAATTTTATTGGCTTTCAGAGTGGTGCTAAATCATGGCGTTTCTGTGATAGTAAGGGGAAAGTGTATATCAGCAGATCAGCTTCGTTTTGTGAACAACGAAACTGGAAGAACATCCATGCAAACAATGAGGTATTTATACCAAGCATGGCTCAAACCCACACAGAACCAAGGCCTCAAGAAAGTGCCAGTGTAGGAGGGGATGCCAGTGTGGAGTCTGAACAGGTGGAAGAACGAAAAGATGAAGAGGTAGAAGAACCTGTAATTCTTAGACGTTCCACCAGGTCTAATCTTTGAGTGCCACCAGAAAGATTCACCAAAATTCTTATATCGTATGAGCCACTGTCTTATAAGGAAATGATTCAGTTGCCTGAATGTGAGAGGAAATACTGGAGGATAGCCATGGAAAAAGAATATGAATCTCTGGTGAAGCATCAAGTCTTCACATCAGTAAAATTGCCAGAGGGACAAAAAAGCAGTGGTGTGTAGATGGACATACAAAGTGAAAAAGTCTAGTGATAATACAATGACCTGTAAAGCCAAGCTTGTGGCACAGGGGTTTTCTCAAGAAAAAATATGTAAATTTTGGTGAAGTATTTGCACCCACTGTGAAGGCAGAAGCATTTATAGCAGCATTAGCAGTTGCAACAGCAAGAAAATGCCAAGTGCATCATTTTGATGTGGAAACAGCTTATCTAAATGCAGACCTGAAAGAGGACATGTACATGAGGCAAATACCAGGATATGAGTTGGAAAACCCGGAACTTGTACTCAAGCTAAAAAAAAGCATTGTATGGCCTTTGTCAATCAGCACTGGCATGGAGCCAATGTCTGCATCAAAAATTAATTAAATTGGGTTTTTGTCCAAGTAGGGCAGATCCACGTTTGTATACAAAAGTTTTCATTATTCTACTTGTATTTCTTGATGAATTTTGTTTGATTGTGCCTGATATTAAATGGTTTGTGTGCACATTAGGCGCAGAGGTGAAAATCAAGCATCTTGGTGAGATACAGCATTATTTAGGCGTTGATGTGTTTAGAGATCCTGAAAGTTGCAAGCTAGAAAAGCTGTTACAGAAATGTAAAATGGAAGACTGCAAGTTAGTCTCAACACCTATGGAGGTGGGATTCAACAGGATTCCTGAGGATGGGAAATTTAGCAATGTTGAATTGTATCAGTCTGTATTTGGATCACTTATGTACTTATCTTCCTGGTGTAGGCCCGACATATCTGCAGCTGTCAACATTCTGAGTCATGTTGCTGCAGAACCTCTGAACAAATACTAGAAAGGTATAAACATATTTTACGATACCTCCAGGGAACAATGCAAGCAAAAATGAAAATATCCACATGTGATAAACCTTAATTTGATCAGCTATGCAGATGTTGACTGCGGTTCATGTCCAGAAAGCAGGCGTTTGATATCTGGATACGCAATATTTCTAAATGGTTCATTAATTGCTTGGAAATCCAGGAAGCAGAGGTACATTGCATGTTCAACCACAGAGGCGGAGTATGGGGCACTGAGTGATCTTTGTTGTGATTTAACATAGCTTATTTAATTATTAAATTGCCAGTCAAAGTGTATAATGATTCTCTTTCATGTATCCAATTGCCAGTCAAAGTGTATAATGACTCTCTTTCATGTATCCAATTAGCACAAAGTGAGAAGATTGAATCCAGAAGCAAGCATATTGGGATCAGATACCAGAATGTCAAAGACTGTGTCAAACAATTGATTGGGTTGGAATATTGTACCAGTAATTTTAACTGTGCTGACATATTTACAAAAGCTTTACCTAAAGAAAAACATGTATGTTTAAGGGAAAGGCTAGGTGTTGCAATCTTTTAAATAGGAGGGGCTGTAATATATATTTAACATATTACAAAATGGATCCTGTGTAAAATGCTATGTCATGAGCTAGACAAGAATGCGTATTAGGTCTAGGTTACAGGTGTAAAGAATCATCAGTACTGGAAGGTCAGGATGATTAGGCACAGGTGGTATAACTAAATCACCTCATGCCATGTAGTGTGTGATTGGCTTACACCATAATGCTTTGTGTATCACCTCATGCCATGTAGTGTGTGATTGGCTTACACCATAATGCTTTGTGTATATAGGTATCAAGCAAACCAGTGTAAATTGGGACTGCCTAAGTTGAGAGGCAGTTTTCCCCATTCTCTGTTATTGTATATTACTCTTTGTCATGTGTACATATGTAATACTGTATAAGTTTTGTACTAAGTTCTATTGCCTTGTTCATTTGTCTCCTAGCTCCATAATCACTAATTGCATTTATTCTTCCACAACGCTGTTAATCTCTGCTAGTGGTTTATATATTTTCTTGAACATAACAAATCCTTATCCGCATAATAGGGTTATATATTATAACAGCTTTAATATTTTTTCAAATCTGTTTGCAATGGCAAAGGCCACAGAAATAAATTTATTTGTTGATGAGTTGTTGTTGCATGATTTATTAAGAACTAAATCCACTTGTTTAGCATGTGCTGATTTATGCCATATGGTTCTAGCGTTTTCTGCTGTGGAGTAGCACAGACTGCTTGTGGTGTGCACCCCAGCCTCTGGTTTGGTTTTGCAACCTAACCAACTTCCCATCAATTTGGGGTGGCTTTGTTTTTGTTTTTATTGCCTTATGTTTTTGTTTTTATTGCCTATATTAGCGTTTAACCAAGGTTTGCCTGTGTCAAGCCTAAAACTTCCGGCTCCTACGAGTTCCCTGTTTGAATTTGTCTGAGCATAAAAACACATGTTGCCTACTGCCCAGAGTGGCCTTTCTGCCAGATGGACAGTTAAATAAATAAATAAATAAATAAATAAATAAATAAATAAATAAATAAATAAATAAATAAGCATGGTACTCTACTGCTAAATCTGAGTGGGTAAATCAGCTGAATAAATTCCTTTCCTGATTGACAGTGTGCTTCAACAATATATATGAACTATCAAATACTAATTATTTTATTTATTTATTTATTTTAGATGGCAATGGAGAAGGAGGAGAAGGCGGGGTAAAAATACTATTTTAGAGTATTTTTATACTGCCATTCTCCTTAGAAAAAGGACCCAAGGCAGCTTACAATAATGAGGAATAATAAACAGTCCAGTACAATTAAGACATGTTCAAGTATTGAGAACAGGGAATTGGGGGACATGTTACAGCATTAAAAAACATTACATCAAAACTACAAGAGAACGTGAGCAGTTAAAAAGAGAATAAAATTCCATGTAAAAGTTTTGAATGATGGAAACTAACAGTGAAAACATACTGTCAATGCAATTATGGGGGAAATCAAAGATTTTTCAGGATAATGACACTAGGTGATAACTGGAAATATGTCCCAATGAGTGATAGCCACAGAGAAAGAGACAGTGCCAACCTGGCCCATGTACCAGTTTGCCATCTTCCTTGACTTCATGAATTTTGACTTCCACGATAACAGGAAGCCTGGGTGTACAATGACCCACACACACCTATCGCGAGGGTTAGGGACCCATCCTGACCCACTATAATAGAAAATCTGTGATATACAGATGCTGGTTGTGTCGGGTCTGGGGGACCTAACTGGGGACTCTTGTACTTATCCCCAAAGTGGTGCTGTCCTGAACAGGTCTGTGAGGGCCTTCCCAGGCCTTCTGGAGACCCAAAAGGGCCTCCCTGAAAACTGGAAGTGACTTCCGGGTTGCCGAAAATTATTTCTGAGGCCTCCAACAGGCGTAGAAAGGCCCCTGGAGGCCTCAGAAATGACTTCCGGTTTGCAGGGAGGCCCTTTTGGGCCCCCCAGAAGGCCTGGAAGTCCCTTGCAGGCCTGTTCGGGGCAGCCCCAGTCCTGGGGTAAATATGGGAGGCTGGAAACCGACCTTTGCCCCTTATATTCCAAGGGGCCTTTTTTCATATACTGCGGTCCTGTGAAATAGCGGGACTGCAATATATGAACAGCGAAAGGGCGGGGGACCACTGTACTTGAATGAAGTATTCCCATTTTTCTTCATTTAACTTTATTAAGCATGGTAAAACCTTGGTTTACAAGCATAATTCATTCCAGAAACATGCCTGTGATCCAAAGCACTTGAAAATTAAAGCAAATTTGCCTATAAGAAATAATGGAAATTCAGATGACTCATTTTAGAGCCCAAAAACATTCATATAAAAATGATTACAATATGGCAATATAATATAAAATAATAAAGAGAATACAAAATATAAAGATAAAGAAAACAAACTAAAGAAAAGTATAAATATAAGGAAAAACTAAAAAGAGAAAAGAGAAAAACAAATCTCTAACCTGTACTCACTTCTGAACATCTTCCTGACTGGTGTGAGGGAGACAAGAGGAAGCTTCAACAATGGTCAGTACCCACCAACCAGCTGTCCTTCCTTCCTTCCTTCCTTCCTTCCTTCCTTCCTTCCTTCCTTCCTTCCCGGAGAAAGAGAGATGGCTGATGGCCTCGTTGCCTCCCCTCCCACTCGCCTCCCTCTGCTTTGGAGGCTTGCCTGAGACGGAACATTCCAGGCAGTCACCCACAACCCAGCAGGGTGCGTGAGAGAGAGAACCACCATTGGCTCACTTGTGATCATGTGACATACTACAGGGCTTGTTTTGCAAAACATTGCAAGTTGATCAAGGTAAAACTTTAAAAGAAATGTTTGCTTGTCTTGCTCATAACCAAGTACCAGTGGCACCTCGGTTTTATGAGTACTTTGGTTTACAAGTATTTTGCAAGACAAAGTCACATCCTCCTCCGCTACAGCCGTCAGCCCCTCGCTACCATCACCCCAGCAAGGGGGTGACAGCAGTGCAGGCCAGGGATGTCTCTCCCTCCCTCTCAACTGGTTCCTCCTCCCTGTCACCACCGCCATCTTGGCATGGCACCCATGTGTGGCCTGGCAAACTCCCAAGATGGCAGTGGAGGAGGAGGAGAGGCGAGCCAGGTCATGAGGGAGGGAGGGAGAGGCCGGGAGCAGACACCCCTGGCCAGTGCAGCTGACAGCCCCTCTCCACCACAGCCGGCAGCCCTTCGCTACAGCCACGAGCCCGGCGGCCACTGGTCTAAGCTGTGGCCGCAGGCCCATCACTGCCGTGCAGTGGCCTCTGGCCCGCACTCAGTCTCTAGCCCTCACCGTGGGCGCTCCAGGAGCTAGAGGCTGAGCACAAGCCTGGCGCTGGCTGGCCACTGGCCCTCACTGCGCATCAAAGCCACCGGATCCCAGCAAAAGCAAATTTCCTCATAGGAAATAATGCCATTGGAAATAATGGAAACTGGGCCCCCATTATTTCCTATGGGGAAATTTGCTTGGACATAAGAGCATGTTGGTTTACAAGCATGTTCCCACAACATATTATCTGGGAGTTGAGTCATGGCTACTGGACTTTTTTTGAGAGAGAGAGAGATAGAAACGTTTCGCTGTTCATCCAAACAGCTTCATCGGTCTGAATACAGCTAGTGCAAGAGACCTTCTTATAGTCAGCTTGACCTCTTGTCCCCTGGTCTGATTGGCTCATAAGATGAACAAAGCCTTAATAGGCTCATTAGGGAGACATTAGTGTCCATGGCCTTAAGGTAAACAATGGCCTAAGGTGCTGAAACCCATCAAGAATGGATCGTTAGCTGTGACCTGGTGGTGAAGGCTCCTTGATTTGCCTGGGTACTGTGGAAAGTACAGCCTGATAAGTAGCAGCTTCCGACGGAAGAACCTGGTCATTCCCTACATGGCGGGAGTGTCGGAGAAGCTTAAAAGGATTTTTGGCAAACACCACATCCCTGTTTATTTCAAACCCATGAACACACTAAGGCAGAGACTTGTCCACCCAAAGGATCCGATACCAAACCATAAAAGGAGCAATATAGTATATGCAGTCCAATGCAGTGAAGAGTGTTCAGACCTCTACATTGGAGAAACTAAACAGCCATTAAACAGAAGAATGGCCCAACATAGGAGAGGTAACAACTCAGGACCAGAATCAGCAGTACACCTCCATTTGAAGGAAAAAGGCCACTCTTTCAAAGATGAGGATGTACACATATTAGACAAAGAAGAGAGGTGGTTTGAGAGAGGAGTAAGAGAAGCCATTCATGTTAGCATTGAAAATCCCAACAGAGGTGGGGGGCTCCGGCATAGTCTATCTGCTACTTATCAGGCTGTACTTTCCACAGTACCCAGGCAAATCAAGGAGCCTTCACCACCAGGTCACAGCTAACGATCCATTCTTGATGGGTTTCAGCACCTTAGGCCATTGTTTACCTTAAGGCCATGGACACTAATGTCTCCCTAACGAGCCTATTCAGGCTTTGTTCATCTTATGAGCCAATCAGACCAGGGGACAAGAGGTCAAGCTGACTATAAGAAGGTCTCTTGCACTAGCTGTATTCAGACCGATGAAGCTGTTTGGATGAACAGCAAAACGTTTCTATCTCTCAGAAAAAAAAGAAGAAGAAGAAGAAGTCCAGTAGCCATGACTCAACTCCCAGATAAACGCACCTGGATGACTGAGAATCTTCACAGACACAACGTATTATACTCATAAACCAAAGTATTTGCAATTACAATACAGTAACGAAGAGTCTGACATGACTGAACAACAACAAAGACCAGAATTTCTAGCTAAGAGTATGTATTATGGTCATGGACAGCCAGGTATCTCCCTGTTTTCAGGATATATGCAAAGCCACATTTCATCAGAAAAGGCACGCCGCCTGAAAATTAAAAACTAGCTACAGTGTCTATCTGTAGTAGAGTAAATTGATTAGAGTGGTCCTCCACCCTTTCGGAATTCATGGACCGCGGCCCCGCTATATCGCGGGGCCACAGTACCCCCAAAGGGCTTAAGGGAAAGGGGAACCATCACGCACAGCTCTCCTGCCCTCCACTCGAGGGTGCAGACAGTAGCGGATGATGTTTAAAGGGCTCTGGGCTGCGGAGACAAGCTCTTGTCTCCGCAGCCAGAGCCCTTTCCAAAGATCACTCACCGCCCCCCCGCCTTCCCCTTGGGGTAGAGGGCGGGCCGGGAGCGATGTTTAAAGAGCTCTTGGCAAGGAGACAAGCGCTTGCCTCCGCTGCCGGAGCCCTTTCCAAAGATCGCTCCCGCCCGACTGCCCTCCCCTGGGGTAGCGGGTGCGCAGGGAGCGATGTTGGCTCCGCACAGCACCCGGCGGCAGTGGCAGTGGATCTGAACCTCCCATGGCGCCGCCGCACGCTGCTCTGAGGCGGCTCTTCGCAGCGCCCGGCAGCGGTGGCGAATGGGATCCCCCAAGCCGCCGCCGCACGCTTCTCCAAGGTGGCTCTGTGCAGCACCCGGCAGCAGCAGCGGGGATCCGAACCCCCAACGCCGCCACCACATGTTGCTCTGAGGCAGCTCTGAGGCAGCTCTGCGCAGCACCCGGTGGCGGCGGGGGATCCGAACTCCCAACGCCGACGCCGCGCGCTGCTGGGGGTGGCCCCTCAGCCCCCCAGGCCCCACCCGACCGCATCTACATCGTGGATTTTCAGCCATCGCTAGTCAGGTGGGTCCCTAACCCCCACAATTGGCGGGGGGGTTACTGTATTGCAATACACTCTACGTGGGGCAGTCTTTGAAGATGGTTCGGCGATTGCAACAGGTTCCGAATCGTGCAGCGCAGCTGGTAAGTGGTGGTGATGCCAAGGATCACATCATGCGGATTCTGTGTAACCTGCATTAGTTACCAGTTGCTGCCCAGGCCCAATTCAAAGTACTTATTTTGACATATAAAGCCCTAAATGGCTTAGGACCTAGATACCTGAAGGACCACCTGTTTCCATATGAAACTACCAGGCAATTAAGATTGAGCCAGGAGGGCCATTCTGAAAAGAGGTGAGATGGATAGCTTGTAGACAGAGGGCCTTCTCGGCAGCTGCCCCCAGGTTATGGAATGCCCTCCCAAGTGAAATCCCCTGGCGCCAACACTGATGACATTTCAGCGTCAGGTAAAAGCCTTCCTGCTCCAAAAGTTTTTAAATTAACATAATATAGATTGTGTGTTGATGGCAATTTTAGTGCAATGTTTTTTATTGTTGTTTTAATTATTTATTGACATTTTAAAGTTTTAAATGTTTTCTTTTTTGATTTTAAGCTGCCCAGAGACCTTTGGGTAGTGGACGGCATATAAGCTGTAAAAATAAATAAATAAATAAATAAATAAATAAATAAATAAATAAATAAATAAAT
>JAHTLZ010003468.1:5828830-5841405 GCA_023846285.1 Phrynocephalus versicolor | reverse complement strand
AATAAATAAATAAATAAATAAATAAATAAATAAATAAATAAATAAATGTACTATATCTGATTGAAAGGTTCTCCTTCCAACATTATAAAGGGAGGCTTCAAGTAAGGTGGAGAAAAGGGAAAGAAAAATATATTGTGTTCTCTTCACTACTACTGGAAGGTCTGCATTCCATACAGCATCAACTTTTCACCTCTCAACTTTCCTCCAACATCAACAGGCTGCCTCCCAGATCTGTAATTCTGACTTTCATAATCCTGATAAGTTCTGTGTTAGCCAGGAAGATTTTTCTTCCACCATTTCTGATTCAAATAATAATTTAATGGCTGTTGATGTTGAAGCTCTGTTGCTTAGCATGTTGCGCTGCACTAGAGGAGGCCTATTGAATCAGTGGGAAACTGAGGAGTCAGCTCTCCTGTCAGTTCCATTTCATCAATGATACGTTTACCAACCGCTTACACATTGTTCTATGCCAATATACTGTGCCTGATATAAAACGCAACCAAGAACCTTGGATATAACATGCTGCTGAGTTGTGCACTTTCTAGCTTGCTAAAGTATGGAAAGTGTGGTTTTTGTCAGCAACTGGTTGAGCAAAGGTGACTGTTGGCTTGGACAGGAATAGAAAAGCGGAACAGGAAGCAGGTGACCGAGGACGATGTACGACAAGAACAAGCTGCAACAGATACCCATGAAGGGAGAAGTTCAATGATGCAAAAAGAAGAGAAAAATCATAGGACCTGACTGGTTTTTTTGCCTTTGCATTTAAGAGACTTTCCCAAGTCTTTCACTGCTTTGCACCTTTCTTGGATGTAGCCCTAATAAAAACACATGATTTTGTTATTTGGTACTTTAACATTTTCAATCAGTACTGTGCTAAACGGCTTAGGACCTTGGTACTTGTTGGGGAACAATCTTTTTCCCAAAATCAGCTTCCCACGCCCCTTGCTCCTCCTAAGGCACCACATTAAAGGTGGCTACGCCAGAGGGACCCAGAAAGGTAACAGCAAGGAGTCGGGCTTCCTCAGCAGTCACCCCCACAACTTTGTGGAATAAACTACAAGCCCAGATGGGCCAGGTTCCTGTAACAGATGGGGCATGGGCAGCAACTAGGATAAATGCAAGGGGAGCCAACAGGACCATGATGTTCCCAGAAGCCATTGGCATGGTCAGCCAGTCCAAGTTCAAGATTCACACAAACACAGTCCGACAGGGGAGGGGGAACTCCGAACACGGAGACTTACAGAGCAGAAGAGTTCCAGGAAGGATCAAGGCAACAAGGCGGAAGCTTCAAGAGTCCAGAGGTCTCACACTGCAGCTGAAGCAAGGAACTGAGTGCCTGCTAGCTTTATGCCAGTAGCAAGCCCCACTAGCTGCACTCCCTGATTGCCTCAGCCTGAGTGGGGCCCTGACTCTGCAAAGAGGTAGAGCTATACAGCCCTGATCCTGAAAGTTCCCTGTGAGGGGAATTTCACTGAAGGAAAGAGAGTGACCCCTGCACAGCGCAAAAAGAAAAGAGATGAATGGCTGGAGAAGCAGAAGAGCAGGGAGAAACCGGAGGCACCACACAAACTGGATGCTCAAGATAGAGCAATGTTGTGGTTCAATGATGCTCTTAAGATAACAGAGGAACAGAAAGAAAGGGAAAAGGAAATGAGCTTGGGTGTGGCAGGAAGAGGGGAGGGGGGAAAGGCGGGAAAGTCCCACTAATCAGAGGTGGTGGAGGTGGGGTTCGGAAATTGTAAAAGGGGGCAGCCACATGTACTTCCCCCAGATTGGGAGAGAGTCTGGATGGAGGATCCATGGACGGGAAACTGGGAAAGAATGATGATGCCCAAGAAGGAGGCGGAGAACTACAGGCATCTGGTGCATAAGAAAGGTTGTTCATATTGGGGAGAGAGAGAGGCCCGCGAATATAACCGCAAGAGGAAGGAGATAAGAAAGACACTGGAACTGGAGCAATGGCTGGCCAAGTACGGGAGGAGGCCAAAGCCAGGAAACTGGATACCCAGGTGGACTTAACCCAGAGGGACGATTATCCCTTACGCTGCCACCGCCAGAGACGCCCTGGACCCAAGTTCACCTCAGAAGTTGGGGTGCAAGTGGGCGAACAGCGCCTCTTCAAGAAAGAGGAGGAGACCAATGGTGGGGCCAGCTCTCTCCAGGTGGAGGTGGGGAATTTGATTTCTCTTTAAGGACTCCTACTTACAAATTCAAGAACAATCCTTTTGTTACAGAAGTTAAATATGTTGAAACCGTTGTAAGGAAAAGAACCTCTGTTGTAGGAGAAGAACCAAATACAAGTTCTGTTTATTCGTTTCAAGACACACCTTCTTTGAAGTTGAAGGGGCAGGATGCCTGGGCAAAGACTGAACCCTCACATTCCCTATAAGAAAATAAGAAGAGCCATGCTGGGTCAGGCCAAAGGCCCATCTAGTCCAGCTTCCTGTATCTCACAATATCTCAAATGCCTCTGGGAGCGCACGAGACTAGATATCTGTCTCCTGATACCACCCCCCTGCATCTGACCCTTCAAGAACTCTGGTTTTAAGTCTGGAGATTACACATCTCCATCGTGGTTTGTAACCTGTGATTGACTTTTCACCCAGGAATCTGTCCAATCCCCTTTTGAAGTCATCCAGTCCAGATGCCATCACCACATCCTGTGGCAGGGAGTTCCACAGACTAACAACACCCTCCTTGCCAATATTCAAGAAATCACTCAAGACAGATATAGAAGGCAGCCTTCTGTCAGAGCCCGGACATGGGCAGTGAGCCGGAACAGACCAGACACCTGGACCAGAGGTTTGGGGCTAGGTCGGAGCTCAAGGGCCAGTCATGCCAGAGCTGGCAGCAGGGATACAACAGTTCCAGAGTGGAACAGGGTGGCAGACAATTCACAAGGGAGGGAGTGTAGCCCTGAAGCAGTTCCACGATCTATAGCTAGGGAGACGACCTGCCATGTAAGTAAAGCAATCCCCAGGATGGGCTGAAGCACATCTATTTAGCAAGGATAACCAGAGGGAGGCGGGAGCAACTGGGGCATGGAGAGGCAGGACCGGAACCACTGGCCCATCTCCAAATACTCTCTAGCCTCCTTCTAATGCGCTTGAAGGCCCGAAGGTCCTGGTAGGAGAAGAGGCTTCCTCCTTGCAGCCTTTCCAAACAAACCATACTTCTCCAGTCTTTTTCTAATTGTACTGTCGTGAACTTTAACATTTAACATGGCAATCGAAGCCGGTAGAATCTTGAGATGTAACTTTTGGAGTTTAACGTTTCCGAGCAGTGCCTGGTCTGATCTTCTTGAACATCCACTCCTGGGAAGGTTGGTAACTATTCTGAATGCTTTGCAGCTGTGGATCATCTTCCTTGCTGTAGAATGATGGGCTATAAATGCTTTGGAAACGGCCTTATAACACTTCCCAGATGGATGGGAAGCAAGAACTGTTTCTTCAATCACTGCTGATGTGTTTTCTGCTTGGTATTGTGTTCACACACACCTGAATGCTCCAGACCACCTAACTGATAAAACTTTGTCTTTTACAGAGCTGGTCGCTGTTGCTAATGATAAATTTACTCTAGAGCAATAGTTCCAAACCTTTTTTGGGCCATGCTCTACTTAAGTAACTCAAAATCCTGATGCCCTCCCCGTGACATATAATTCTTACTACTGTATTCAAAAGTGAACTCCTACTCACCCAAAGACAATCTCAAAAAATCTCGAAAAATTCAGTTAAAATGCCCCCATTAAAAATCAAATTGCCCCCCGTGGGGCGTGGGTACCAGGTTGGGAACCACTGCTGTAGAGCATTTGGTTAGCAGCACCTGGATGTGACCTAGCCTATTAATTCCAAGGGACCTAGTAAAAGTATTTAGTTAGTTTTTCACACATTGCTCCTCCAGTTTGACTTTATTTTTGTAAAATAAACAACCCAGTATAATAGATCATTTGTTGTTGTTTGTCTGAGGTTATATGTATCTAATCTTCAAACCTGCTATAGACCAGATTTTTTTAATATTATATCCTGATACATAAAATGATAGAATGCAAACAGGGTGTACTTTCTTTTTCATGTGACTGTATATCCCTATGCGCAATAAATATGTGGTTTAATACATCTTCTCTCACTTCAGTACCCAGAAGTTTCTTCTCTATTTAGGGTACGCTTGTGTCATCTTTTGGATCTGGACCCATGGATAGGAAACACTTGAGATGTTCCAATGTTCACCCTAACATCAACCTAAGCCTCATCTAGTCCATACAACAGGTTCAGATTCTCAACAGCACTGTAAAACTGCAAAGTAGACATGGAAACACCCACATTATATTGGAAATGTCTTTATTTATTTAAAATAGTTATATGATGCCCTTCTCCCAAAGGGTTCAAGGTGGCTTTCAGTATTAAAAGAAACAACGTTAAAAGCCAAATATTAAATTATCATGATATTTCAAAAATCATTAAACAAATGTCATGCTAAAACTCACAATAAAAGCAATTTTAAAAACACCAATAAACCACAGAATAAAATACTGTACTTTCTTTAAAATATTCCCTTCGCCAATTAGTCATTTAAAGGAAAGCCTGCCTGCACATCAAATTCATGACATACAAAACCCTAAATGGTTTAGGACCTCATTACTTGTCAGAGTGCCTTCTCCCAACGAAATCCCATAATACCCAATCTTCCAGGCTAGGCGTTTGAGGCAAATTAACACCACAAGAGGACCACAAGGAAAAAAACAGAAATAGGGCATTTTCCGCCACTGCCCCTCACTTGTGGAATAACCTTCCACCAGACATCTGTCTGGTCCCCTCTTTGGCTGTTAAAACCATTAAAACTATAATATAACTATTAAAACATGGTTATTCAAGCAAGCATTCCCTCAAATATGATGTGAATCCAGTGCTCACCCACTAAAACATGATTTTGGCTGATCTGCCCGCCAATAACATCATGGGTTCCGAAATTATATGCTATCTAATGTTGTTTTAATTTTATTTTCATTATATTTACTGTATTTTTATGTTTTTCAAATTTTATTGTATGAATTATGTGTATCTTGCACTGTATTGTATTGACTAATTGTTGTTAACTTCCCAGAGTGCCCTCGCTGCCAGATTGGCGGTATGAGAACCCAATAAATAAATTAAATAAATAAATTCACCTGCTTGAGGAAGGAGAGCGAAGATGGGATCAGCCTGGCCTCCGGTGGGAGGGAGTTCTAATCTAGAGTCTGGGAGCAGAGACAGAGAAGGCCCTCTCCCAGGTGCCCATTAAGTACGGCTGTGACAGTGGAAAGGACCATTTTAAAAAAGGCCTTCCCTGATTATGTTAGTCCCGGATCCACTCATCATTAAACATACTTGAGTACTTTATGCAGGATGCACCACAAAAATCTACCGTCTGCGCCTAACTTTTCCATACTATTCCATCTCTTCAGGCCTCCGAAACAGACATTTAAAACTCACAGAATTACAGAAGGCACTTCAAACTCCAATATCAATTCAAAGAGACAGGAAATGACAACCCTGTTGCATATGAACAATATGCAATGATAGACCAAGAAGAGAAAATATCAAAACACCACGACTTGTTGCCTACAGCTCCAAGCTGAGCCAGCTCAAATGCATCCTCGATGACTTACAAATCAGTGCAGACAATAATACCTCTTTTGCATAGCTTTTTGTTGGAAGACATAGAGTACTAGCTTCTCAACAGCCACCCTCTAAACCAGACCATGCAAAAAAAGATGAATGACAAAGGGCAGCACCCTGCTTGCAAACCTGTACATTAACTCCATCCTCTACATTGATTCTGACTGCAGCCTCACTGATTCCAACCACAAGGTATGTTCACTTGCTCAACTTCCAATATGATACTCACAGGATGGGTGTAATTTAAATCAGACTGATTTAAATTGTGATTGAATCAATTTGATTTTTTTAAATGACTTGTTTTTATCTACCTGGACATACATCATGACCTCCCCTGTCAGCATTCTACATAACACAAAGTGGACAGTCTGTTGGTGATAATAAAGGTGGGGAAATCTGCCATAACAGACCAGCAACAGAACACTTGGTTGCTAAGAATACTCTGACACACGTCTTAAAACAGCTACAGTAGGATCAAGAAATTTCAATGATGATTTGAGGAGATAACAGATATACATTCCTATCTATAACCAAGGGTTTGAACCAATGTAACTGTCCAGTATGAGAACTCTATGCTCCCAAGGAATTTGTGGATGGATTTCCACTGGAAGGCAGTGGTATAATTTATTATCTACATGTATTGCAAAAATTATTTTTCTCATAATGAACTATAAAACATGATTGGTCGTTCCAGATTTGGCAAAAGACATCAGAAATTATTGTATTAAGATCTCTAAAAGCAATTAGACTAGCAGAGGTCTGCTACCAAAATGTTTATGTTAGCCAGCCCTTCAAACATGTACGGCCAGTATTAATAATATAAATGTCATTTCCTTTATCCCATTCATTGCACATATTGCCGCACAAACCATGAACACCGTGTACATAAATCCTTAGCTTGAATACTGTACCCTGTGTAATCCACAAATTGTCATAATAAAATGCTTCAATCATTTTTATATATTTATATCTTTAACTATGGATTGGGAGAAATGTGTTGTTTATATAAAGCTACTTTAGCCCATATCATACCATTACTGTACTTTCAGAGACTTGGGCCTGGTACTGTCTATGGGAAACGACAGCAGCACAAATAAAACACGAAGCATGAGATAGGATGACTCTAGCTCAGTGATGGCGAACTTTTTAGAGACCAACTGCCCAAACTGCAGTTCAAAACCCACTAATTTTTCGCAAAGTGCCAATAGAGCCATTTAACCTGAATACAGGTGGCTGTGAAGGGGCGATGTCGGGTGCCCACTCCTCTGAGTGCCACCTTTGGCACCCGTGCCATAGGTTCACCAACACTGGTCTAGAGTGAGTCTCTACACTGCAAGGTCTGAGCGCGGCTGTTAATGACAGAATCCGTTCCAACTTCATTACTTCAAAGGGTGGTCGTAACTCACGACCCAATGGCATCAGAACCACATCTCCAACTTTCAGCTGGCAAGAAACTCATCCAAATGAAAAACTGAGACACACAACATCACTCCCACACTGGAACTCTCCTAACCTGACTTGAAACACAATAAACAAGGGACTCAAACGCAAAACAGAACCTAAATCCTTCCCCCTCCATCTCTTCTGCAAGCCTGGACATGACTTGCCCACAGCTGCTCTATGCTGCTGCTGTTGTTGTGCCATTACATGGCCCCATGTCCATGGAGTTTTTCTTGGCAATACTACTGGAGTTGCTTGCCAGTTCCTACTCCAGGTGCCTACAGCACCTGGTATTCCCTGGTGATCGCCCATCCAAGTACTAGCCAGGCCTGACCCTGCTTAGCTTCGGAGATCAGGCGAGATCGGATGTGCTTAGCAGCGGCTCTAGGGAAATCACCAAACCCAATGGCCCTTAAACCAGAGGACAATCCTGGAAAAGGCAGAACAGCAACTCATCCAGAAACACAACAGGCACTCAGGCCGGCGAGGAAAGGGAAGGCTTGTCAAGAGATGACCGTCCGCACGGCCCCGGAGTGCTCAGTTTCTGAGAGAAGAAAACCAGAGGGAGGAAAACAGGCAAGCGACACAAACACACAATCATGCACCCTGCCAAAAACCGATCTCAATGTTTTGCTCTTCCCAAGGCGCGCCGGGCACGCCTTGTCCTCCAATGAAGCGTTGTTGCAGCAAGACTTGGGGGCGGGGGGCACAAATCACAGGAGTGCCCATCTTGCAGGAAGAGAAGCCCCAGGCTTATGGGGAGGACATGGGGAGGAGGGGGGTGTCGGATTTAAAAAGCAGCAAAGGACGTCGTTATCTAAACGATCCTCTCCCTCCCCCCTTAAGGTCATTAAGCGCCCCGCTTAATTAGGACCGATCTGCATCCCTTTTTCAAACTGCGCCTCTCCTGGGTGGGCATCTTTTTCAAAGCCCACACACACACACACACACACACACACACACACACACCATGCACGCAGCGCTTACCAAGGGCTTCGACCCCCTCCCAGGATCCCGCACGTGAGGGGTGGGGTGTGTGTGGAGGAAATCACAAAAGCGCGCTTTCCCCTCCCTTTGCCGGGCTCGAGGACACGGATCAGAGAGGGCGGACAGCTTCAAACCCGCCCCCCCAAACAAAAATAATAATAGCAAAGGACTCTTCCCCCCTCCCGTGGAAGCCCCGGAAGCGGAAACTATTTCGGAAGTGACGGAAGCAGGACAATCCCGCTCCGCCCAACCCACCCACCCAACCCTCTACGCACGTGGCGGAGAACAGAAACCGAGACAGGGAGGAGGGCATGACTGGAGGAAGGAATGATTTATTCATTTTATTTATGATTTTATTTATTTGATTTATACATCTGACCAAAGCAGCCTTGGCTGCCTTCCGACCCGGGACGGATCAATAACTAATAATAATAATAGTGGTAATAATAGTAGTAATAGTAATAAATAAATTAACAACAACAACAACAATAATAATTTTCATAAGCCTGAAAAAGGAATTGAAAATGAGCACGCAAAATTACTTTGGGACTTCCGAATACAGACAGACAGGGTTTTGGAGCATAATACCCCGATACTGTGATTGTGGAGAAGAAAAATGTGGATCATTGATATTGCTATACCAGGTGATAGTAGAGTCACCAAGAAACAACTTGAAAAAAATTACCCAATATCAGGATCTGAAAATTGGGCTTCAGAGACTCTGGCATAAACCAGTACAGGTGGTCCCAGTAGTAATCGGCATGCTGGGTGCGGTGCCTAAAGAACTAAGCAAGTATTTAGAAGAAATTGGAGTTGACAAAGTCACCATCAGTCAGCTGTAGAAGGCCACCTTACTGGGATCTGCTTGCATAATTTGCCGATATATCATGTAGTCCTAAACGCTTGGGAAGCATTCAACTAGTGATTTATAATACAAAATCCAGCGCAGTTATCTCATCTGCTGTGGGATAATATAATACAGTGGACCCTCATATAACAAACAGTTTGTATAACATAAATTCTATACAACATAAACAATTCCGGAGATAATGAAAATTTGCTTAACAGAATCGCCTCTGGGGCGAATCCCTACCACATAAAAATGGTTGCAATTAGGGATTACTCTGTTTTCAATGCATTCCTATGGGAAATTTGTTTAAAGGGAAATTTGCTTAACAAAATTTCATTTGGAACGAATTAATTCCTTTATGCAAGGTACCACTGTAATAACATTTATTATCAATTACCTGTGTCCAAGGAAATGGACGGTGCCTCCCTCCCCCCAACCCCATCCCACTAAAAAGAAAACAAAAAAAACTCAATCTTATTCACTTTGTGTGCTTGTTGCACAACTTGCCAGCCCACAAGTCTATCATGCATTATCAGGAGACTAACGAAGTGCTGACCAGGTGCAAATCGTCCCTGAGAATATTCCTCGCTCTCCTAAGACAGCAGCCCCTGGCAATGTCATCCAGTGGACTCAGGGGACAGCCCATGCTGTCTTAAGCAGTGTTCACTACCCTCTGTAAAGTCTTTTTGTCTGTGGCTGTCAACCCAACAAACCAAACTGTAGTGTAGTATGTGAGGACACTTTCTATTGACCGGTAGAAGAAGGTCATCAATTGCTGTTCCATGTTGTTCTTTCAGCTGGCGGTCGTTTGGGGACTTCAGCTCTGCTGAGGGACACAGATGGTGACAGAGGCTTGATGGTCGAGGGGTTGTGAGAATCATAGTCTTTTAAAAAAAAAAACGCGGGTTCAAGAAGTCAGCCAAGAAGTCAGCCTGGTTGAATTATTATATACGCTGTGCTTAAAAAGGTAAAGGTTCCCCTGCACATGCGTGTTAGTTGTATCCAACTCTAGCGGCGGTGCTCATCTCCGTATTCAAGCCGAAGAACCAATGTTGTGCAAGTCTGTGGCCACGTGGTAGGCATGGCTGCAAGGAAATGCTGTTTACCTTCCCGCTTTCTATGGCGGTACCTATTTGTCTACTTGCATTATACATGCCTTCAAACTGTTGCTCTTAGTCTGCAACAAAGCAGGGGTCACTCAGGCCCAATCTCATCCACTGCCCTGGCCATTTCACCATTCCAGAGATCAACCAAGGCCGTGGATGATTTGGCTGTCTTGGCAGTTAGAAAAAACCCCAGAGCCCTCAGGAAACCATCCGGATCCATTAGCCTCCAGGGGGCGGACAATAGAATACGGTCCCCTGCCTCCGCAGAGGGATGAGGCCGCAACCAGCCAAAAAACTAAAAGGAATTGATCTGTCCATGACAATGGGGTGATGTTGATTCCCACCACATCCAGATCACTGCCCTCTTGTTCAGTTGTAAACACCAGGTTCAATACATGTCCTGTTCTGTGTGTCGGGGCCAAGATCTTCTGGGACAGGCCTATGGTTGTCATGGCGGCCATGAAATCCTGAGCCGAACCAGTCTTAGGGGCCTCGGCATGAGGGGACATTGAAGTTCCCCAGTACTAGGAGGCGGGGGAACTCTAATGCTACTGCCGCAATCACCAAGGTCAGCTCAGGTAGGGAGACTGTTGGGTTGCAGGGCAGGCAGTACATCAACAGAATCCCTATCCTGTCCGGTCCGTTCAACATCACATGCAGGCATTCAAACCTGGTGAACTGCTGAACTGGGTGCCTGGAAAAGGAGATGGACTCACGGAAGACCAGTGCGACTCCCCCTCCCGGCCTCTGTGATTGAGGCTGCTGCAGAACTTGGAAACCTGGAGGATGGAGCTGGGAGAGACCAACCCCTCCTGCCTTATCCAACCAGGTTTCCATAATACACACCAGGTCACCTTTCTCATCCAGGATTAAAATATGAGATTTGTTATTGAGCAACCTGGCATTCAGCAGCTGCAACCTCAGATCCAAAGAATCATGTCTGCCAAGAGCACCAGGCATCCAGATATTAGGGGGCGGACCAGGATAATCTGTCTTTGATCGTCCCTCCTCCTCTTGTAATAACGTGTCTGATCCCTACCACCATATCTTCCTTGGTCCATCACCTTCTGAATAGTGGCACCACTACTTCCCTCTGCAACGCTCCCTCCTGGCACAAAGCACATAATAAGGCAAGCCTTCAAGCTGAAACTTGCAACTGTACAGGAAATGGGAGTCCTCCTTACCCTTATGAAACTTTAAGGCCTTTTTCTTCCCTCCGTCAGGTGGCTGGTGTCAGGGGCAGCTCAGGCAGCTGAGCAGCAGGGTCCTGGTCCTGAATGGCAAGAGGAGTCCAAGGCCAAAAACACCCACAGGAAAAGCTGGAAGCGGCCCCTCTGGCTCTCACCCAAAGCCTGTGGGAGTAGCAGATGACAGGGCTCTCCCAGCACAGGAACGCTGGTCTAAAGGACCCTGGCAGCTCGGCCTTTTCAAGCCTAGTTGTGACCTTGACCTTGTAAAATTACTGTTTCTGTTACAGTTTTGCTTGAATAAGTTGACCGAAGGCCTGTTCTACACATGGGAATTTGGAACACTCTGTTTCACTCATAAAGATTCTTGACTTTGGTGCAATCTACTTTCACTCTCTCTCTCTCTCTCTCAACGGAGCAATCCTCTCATTCACACTGGAGGCATTTATTCTCCTACGAGAAGGGCTCACACAGGTCTTTGGATTGCCAGTTGACTGGCAAGTAAAAAGGTAGTACCCAAGGTCAGGAGTGGTGCAAGGGGAAGGGGGGAAGTAGGGGAGATGGAAGGCACATAACCCTTTCCCCCCACCTTTCTGCTAGGGCTGCGCTGCCTAATGGAGCCAGAGCCCATGGAGTCAACATAGCCCCTTCCCTACCTTTCCATGTAGCTGTCATTGAGGAGACTGTGGTGACTTTCCTGTGTCACAAACTACTTATTTTTCAGTTATGTTTCTGCCAATAGGCGGTCAACCCCACCACTACCAGTTGAAACGAACAATGCAATTGGTTTGGCAGTTCAGACATAAAGCAGATCTGAAGCCCAGGACTTCCATTAGGGTGAGAGAGAGATAAAGAGCCCACTAAGCTAGAGCAGGGCCAGTGCTGTCTTGCTTCAAAGTGTGTGTGTGTGGCGGGGAGCAAAACTGAAGAATTAAGACTTTACAAGCGACCACTATGTATAAAGTATATAAATAGTATTCTTAATTATGCAAAAGGTGGCAGAATCAATGTAAGTAAAAAGAGAAACAAAAAGGCATCATATACTATTTTTCATTTCCACACATACTGCATGCATCTTGAGAATGAATCTACTTGGAAAATAACTTTTTTTAAAAAAAGTTATTCCTAATTTTTCCCAATAGCTCCTCCTGAAGATGTATGCAGTATCTTTAAAAAATGTACTCCTTCCAAAATGAAATTGCCTTCAACAGTAGCTGTGAGGGTTCGGTCTTTGCCCAGGTGCCAGGACCCTGCCTGTCATGGAACCTGAATGTGAAGGGTTAAATGCTGAAGAGCAGCAGGAAGAGCCTTGTAGTTCAACTCAGCAGGCAGCTGAGCCTGAGGACGCAGC
>JAHTLZ010003468.1:5779566-5828820 GCA_023846285.1 Phrynocephalus versicolor | reverse complement strand
CCCCTTAAGTTGGGTGCCAGTATGTGAGGGTTCGGTCTTTGCCCAGGCTTCCCACCCTTCCCGTTGCAAAGAAGGCATCTCTCGTAACAAGGGAACAGAACTTTTATTTTATACATCCATAGCCAACAGGGCTTTTCTTCTAACAACAGAATCAACTTCTTTAACATCAGACAAGAACGGATTCTTTCCTTCATAAGTTGGGGTTTCTAGAATATGATCAAGTTCCCCACCACCACCTGCAGGTATTTGGTCCCACCACGGTTCTCTTCCTCCCTCTCCAAGAGCCTCAGCCCCTCTACCTGGATCCCAATCTCCCTCAAGGAGGTTTGGGGGGTTCCTGCTTGTGTCCCAGCTTCCGAAGTGTATCTGGGCCCACGTGGTCTCGGCTGGGGCGTACGAAAGGGATAATCGGGTCTGTTGCTCAGCTCCTCTCTGGGGTCCAAGGTCCCAGCCTCGATCTCCTGCCGGATCTTTATCAGCCATCTGTCTAGCTCTAGGTCCTTCCGTATCTCGGTTGTACTCTCTGTATTCTCTCTCACCCCAGTAGGAACACCTCTGACGGTGAGCTCGGCGCCTGTAGCTCTCCACCTCCTTATGCGGCATCATCATTTGTTCCCAGTCTCCCGTCCATGGGTTCTCCATCCACGCCCATTCCCATCCTTCTGGGAGCACCCTCTTCCCTCCCTTTTTTACATGCTGCAAACCCCACCTCCACCAGAGCGGATTGGTTCCCTTTTCCCGCCAAGTCTTTCTTCTTCTGTTCCTCCGCCCTCCGGGCCTCTTCCTTCTCTTTTGCTCTAAAAGCATCATAATACCCCTTCAAGGCCACGAACCTCTCCACTTTTGAAAGGTTTTCCAAGTTCTCTGGTTTCTTTGGCTCCTCCAACAACGGAGCTGGGCGTGCAGGGGTCCCCCTCGAGCCCTCGGAGAAGTTCCCCTCACAGTAGCCTTAAGAATATTAGCGGTCAGTTCATATGCAACACTGTTCACAGTATTTATACTGTCACATCCAAACTCAGGATAGTCATGATGGCACAGACTGTGAGAGGAGTAGCAACAGTGGCAATAGAGTAATAAGCCTAACGGTTACTTCATATTCATAGCACCAAGGTATTACGCACCTACAACCACTTCACCCAGGCAGCAAGTCGTCGTTCTTGTCTTTGGTTAGTGGCACTTCTGCTTCTTAGCAACCTACCATATTTTTCCGTATATACGATGCTACGTTTTACTAAAATCATGTCGCGAAAAATTAAGGGGTGTCGTATACACAGAAGTAAGCCTTTGGGGTGGTGGTGGAGGAGAACCCAAACTCACCTTGCTTTTTACATGATAGGTCTCCATCTTTCCTTGAGTCCTCCATGCCCACCACCCTGCTGTTTGCTTTCATTTCCCCTGTTCTAAACACTCCTCTCAAGTTTGTTTTTTTTTTTTTGTTTTTGTTTTGTTTTGTTTTGTTGCAGGATTGGGCTGTGTCTGGGTTGAGCAGCCATTAAGAAATGCTCTCTGGAAAATCTGTGACGATTCTCAGTCATCCAGGTGAGTTTATCTGGAAGTTGAATAATGGCAACTGGACTTCTTTTTCTTGAGAGATTGAAACGTTTCGCTGCTCACCCAAACAGTGTCAGTCTGAAGAAAGCTAGTTGTGAGTCCTCCATTTTTGTAGCTCACTTTTACCTCGTCACCCTGGTCTGAAATAGGCTCATAAGGTGAACAATGGCCTGAATAGGCTTGTTAGGTAGACAAGAGTCTCAATAGCCTTAAGGTGAACAATGGCCTAAGGTGGTGAAACCCATAAAGTATGGTTCATTCCCTATGGCCTTGGTGGTGAAGGCGTGACGTACTTTTGATTTGTCTGGGTGTTGTTGAAATCACAGCCTGATAAGTGACAGATAGACTGTGTCTGAGCCCACCTCTGCTGAGAGAGGCTCTCCATAAAGAAAAAAGCCACACCTTTTGTGTGTGTGAAAAGGCATTTCTTAATAAGCTGCTCAAGCCCAACAGACCCTGATCATGCAAAAAACCAAAACCACTAAAGCAGAGAGGAGAGTTAAAATGGAGAAATTAAAAGTAACAGTGGGGGTCGTGGGGGTGGAGGAGGATTTATTAATTTTCTTAATTTGGGGATCTAAAAAGTGGAGGGCATCTAATAAAAGGCAACATCTTATATACAGAAAAATATGGTAAATATGTTTATCAAGACGTGGTAAATCATAGAGTTTGAATAGGGTGAGTGGACTAAATACACAGAACTAGTTTTGGAAAGAAACATGGCAGTGACTTGATTTTCAGATGAAATACAGTGAGAGAGATGGTAAACACCAAGTGAAGTGTCCTTCACTCCAAAAGCCAAATTGGACCAAGTTTCGAATTCTATTATTTGGTGACGTAGAAAAAACACCTGTGCCAAATTTTCCGGGAAGTACTGTACATATTTCGGCTGAAGATGGAAGCAGGTCAGGGGTAGCAAAATAGCTAACAGTTACACATTGGCGTCCTTTCCCCTCACCAAATAAGGCTTTTTTTATAAAAAAAAAACTACAATAAAAATATAAAAATAACCAGTGACATTTTTACAAAAATAAAACAAATTAAACCAAACAATCTACTGCATTTTTCGCTCCATAAGACACACTTAATTTTCAGACCTATGTATGTGTGAAAATAAATATTCACACATACATTCTGCGGTTGGGTTCAGAGGTGTCTGTGTTAGCTGCCAAGCGCTCCCAGCTGGATCCGGAGCCATGATTGCTCTGGCAGCCACTGCTGTAGAGAGCTGCATGCGGCCAAGGCGACGTTGTGTGCATGTGTGTCTGTGAGGAGAGAGTGTGTGTGCGTTGTTGCGGGTCCAGCAGTGGCCACAGCATAAGCGCCCGGTGGCCACCACCGCAGAGATCTCCAGACCCAGCAGGGCTGTATGCACTCTACACTTCCCCTTACTTTTGAGGGGGGAAGTGTGTCTTATAGAGCAAAAAATACAGTACCTAACAAGTCCCGTGCACCCCACCTCCCCGCTTGGGTCTTAATCCATGCTTGCAATCCATGTCTACCTTCCCATTTCTCTCCAGAAATACACAGATTCTTCTCCCAGTGTGTACCCTTTACCTTTCTGAAATACATATGCCAACAAATTATCCCATACTACACTAAAATCATTAGATCTTTTCAGTCCCTTCCTAATTTTAATTTCACATGTCTATTTATCCTTAATAGCCATATTCCCTAACTCCCAATATTATTCCTCCATTGTTATTTGATTTCCAGTTTTTAACCAAAATTAACCTTGCCACTGTCACCATTATTATTACCAACTCCACTTCCTCTTTCTTCAATTGTGTGTTCACAACCATATTTAACAGTGCAGCTTCTGGGGAGATGGGAACTCCGCCCCCTATTATTTCTTGAATTTCCTTAAAAATCAGTGTCCATTCCTTTTCTTATTTTACACAACCACCACATATGTAAATATGTCTCTTTTTTCCTTTTCACACCTCCAGCATACTGAAGATACATCTTTATTTATTATACCTAACTTCACAGGTGTTACGCACCATCTCCAGTATACTTTTATTATAACCATTAAAGCAAGGTTTTAAAAGAAGGGTTACTAAATTGTGCTGTCGGGGAGCAAAGGCCAGATCCCGCGAGATGAACACCTGTGCTATCTTAGCTCGTAACAAACGGGTGGGCAAAAATTTACGGCACTAAATATGCAACAATGAGAAAATAAGAGTAGAAAAAGAGGAGGCAGGAGAAGCATATAAAAGACTGCTCCCAAATGATAACCCACAAAAACACAGAGAATGTTCCAAGATATTTTTATTTGTTTCTCATTCCGCCTCCCGGCTGGAGCGCACAATGAAACACAGCTGTACACAGCAGATTCCCTGGCCCTGGTTCAGTAGTCTCTGTGCCCTGTTTTTTTAGGTCTCTGCCACCGACAACAGTTGCACAGAAAGGCAAATGAGAATTAAATGTTGGCACACTCTTTGCTGTACCACTGAGCCGGCAATCCCATCTGCTCCGGAGAGCAGCCACTGCCCTAAACCAGGAGGAGCAGGGAGAAGAAGACTTCCCCTAACTGCCAGCCTTTCTACCTTAAAACCACATGAATATTTTTATTTAAAAAGGAAGAACTAGGCAAGGCTAACAGCCACTGGATCAGGGTCAAAGAGAGCTAGATTCTACAGTAGCAAGGGCTGAGAGCCAAAAAAAGCCACACCAGATCATCGTAATGAAAACGCCGTTTACAAAAAAAAAATCGTTGTTAAAAAAAAAAGACTCTGGTTCCGTTGGCACTGAATCATGACGGTCTCCTCTGAAATTTGGAAAGTACCTGTAAAGAAAAATGTAGCCATTAGGAGGAGTAATAGTAATAGCCGCAGCAGCAGTAGTTATATGCCATCGAACTGGAACTAAGTTCTAGTGATCTTTAGAGAGTGTTCAAGGAAATATTTAAGAGGTGGTTTTACTAGTTACACTCCCCAAGTGAGCTTCCGTGGCTAAGCACAGATTTGAACCCAGGTCTCCTGAGACTTAATCCATCACTCTTATCCAGTACACCCCACGGGCACCAGTGTGGGCATTAGAGAAAGGGAGAACTACGCGGTACTCTATGACATGGTTAGGGAACACATGGGACTTCCAGACACTTTGGCCTGCAGTGTCCCACCATCCTTCACCCAGGACTACCAGTGGTGAGGGCTGATGGGAGTTACAGTCCAACATTTGAAAAGACACATGGCTCTTGTTTAAACCTGTGGGCCAAGATGACCGTCTATGCGGCACTAAGGGGGTAAGGCTATGCACCATTAAACTGCTGCATCTAGAGCCAGGGAGCAATCCATCACAATCCTCTTTGGGTCCTCCTCCCTGCGGCCAAGAAATAAATAAGCATAGCATGCTCCTCCCCACCACCACCTCAAGCACCACGTGAGCGCCAGGGCTTCCCAAAACAGAACCCACCCCACCCCCGAGACTGCTTCACAAGCCCACGGCTAATGCCAGAGGCTATTCAGGGCCAGTTTCCAAAGCAAAGGTTAATGGGGAACCAGTGGATCTGCTGGACACCAACTTGGGCTGTTATTTGAGGCAAAAGCAAAAGCAAAGTGTTCGGCTTATATACCGCCCCATAGCACTTCAAGCACTCTCTGGGTAGTTTACAATTTTAATTATGTAGGCTACACATCCCCCCCCCCCAGCAAGCTGGGTACTTATTTTACCAGCCTTGGAAAGATGGAAGGCTGAGCCAACCATGAGCCAGCTACCTGGGATTGAAGCCCAGGTGGTGAGCACAGTTTTAGCTGCAGGACAGGCATTTAACCACTGCGCCATATTAGCAAGACCTCTTGAGAAGCTGGGCCAGCCCTGGACTCGGGGCCCTTTCTTCCCACCCAGTCCCACCTGGTCCCAGGGGGATGACATTACCAGCTCAGCGGTCTGTGGTGGTACGCAAATCCGTGGTCAGCGGGTCGTGCTGGATGGTCTGGTGCAGCATGAGGGCCAGGAGGCCAGCCCGGTTGGTCATGGCCATGCGCACGTTCCGCTCCTGCTCAAACAGCTCGTCCAGCTTGTACCACTGCCCGAGAAGCAAGGGGACACGCATTGCACCAGCCCATAGCTGAAGGGCGATTCCCCAGCCCTATCCCGAGGGCCACCCCTCACCCTCTCCAACCTGCCACCACTGTACGATCCGTACCACGCGCACTCGTTCCAAGTCGACCTCGGCTCGGCGCAGTTTCTCCCAGCAGTAGTGCCTGTTGCATTTCCGTTTGGGCACTCGGCAGAATTCGCCGGTGAGCTCAAACACATCTTTCACCATGGGGCAGCCACACACTTCATCCGCAGGCACCTGTGGGGGAGATTGCCGTCGGGACTGAGCAAGGCAGGAACGGCGGCGCCACGCATCCTCTGACTCTTAAGGCAATTGCCCTTTTGCAATGTGATAATCCAAAATGCTTGCAGAGCATACTTTTGCCCCCGTGTAAGCCATTAGGATTTGCTCATTCTGCTTTGCTCTGTAGGGCTCTAAATTCCTTTCCTCAGTTTCTGAACATTTTATTTGATCACGCCGGAGGTGTCTGGACTTCAAGACTAACAGTCGGCACAAACCGTGGGTTTGGCAATTTGCGATGGTTTGTCCATCAGTCCAACAGGTGATCTGCGGTCCTGAGACCCACCTCCTCCGGCAGGCATCCACCCGGAGGCAGTGCCCGGAGGAGACAGGGCAAGGGAGCTGGGATACGAACTCTGACTGGGCACCTGCTGGAGAAAGCAAGACTCAGATTCCCAGAACAGCGGTTTGACCAATGGACAAACTAACATGAACTGCTAAACTGGCAGTGGATGCCCATCTCTATGGAAGAGGCATTGCTCAACATTCTGAAATACAACTCTGTCGTCAGTAAGAGCTAGGAATTTGCTTTTTAGGAACACTTGCAGTGACCCCCCGCCTATTGCGGGGATTAAGGACTCGACCTGACCTGCGATAATTGAAAATCCGCGATATGCAGATGCAGGTTGTGCCAGGCCTGGGGGGGGGGTGTAGCTTGGGGCCCTTGTAATTACCTCCAGGACTGGCGCTGCCCCAAACAGGCATGTGAAGACCTTCTTAGGCCCTCTGGAGGCCCCAAAAGGATCTCCCTGTGAACCGGAAGTGACTCCCGGTAAACTGGAAGTGACTTCCAGTTTGCCGGGGGGGGCATTTTGGGGGCTCCAGAAAGCCTGGGAAGGCCCTCACAGGCCCGTTCGGGGCAGTGCCAGTCCAGGGGTAAGTACGGGAGGCCTGAAACAGGCCTTTCCCCCCTTACCCCAGGGGGCCTTTTCTCATACACTGCAACCCCACGATATAGTAGGGCCGCAGTATATGGACCGCGAATGAGTGGGGGGGACCACTGTATTACCCCTTTTCCCCTCCTCCCCGCAGTAAAATCACAACTCACAAATGCACACTGGATGTGTGCATTTGTCAGAATCAGAATACTTTTATTGGCCAAGTGTGGTTGGACACACCCAGAATTTGTTTTGGTAAAGCATGCTCTCCATATATAAAAGGAAATATAAGAATCATATAGTCAACAATAAAAACACAGTACAACAATACAATATAACCTATTATTTAAAAAGGAAGAAGAGAAGTAAAAATTAATTATTCAACAGTTTGATAGCACTTGGAAAGAAACTATCTTTATATCTAGTTGTCCTAGTGTGCAATGCCCTAAAACGTCACCCTGAGGGTAACAATTGAAACAGGTTAGGTCCAGGATGTGTGGAATCTGTATATATTTTCATCTCCCTCTTTTTAGCTCGTGTGGTACAATTCCACAATAGATGGCAAATTAGTAGCAATAATTTTTTCTGCAGTTCCAATTATCCTTTGAAGTCTATATCGGTCATGCTTAGTCACAGAACTAAACCAGACAGTTATAGAGGAACAGATGATAGATTCAATAACACCTATATAGAATTGAATCAACAGTTCTTTTGGCAGCCTGAACTTCCTAAGTTGACGCAGAAAAAAACATTCTTTGCTGTGCTTTCTTAATAATAATACTTTCAATATTAGATGACCATTTTAAATCTTGAGATACAATAGTACCTAGAAATTTAAAGGACTCCACTATTGACACTAAGTTATTGGATGAAAGTTGTGGATGAAAGTCACACAGGTACTTTCAATTCTGCCTTCCAATTGGTGCCCGATTTCCTGCATGGATCAGAATGGCAGGCTAGCCTGAAACTGAGGGAGGCTCCGTCCCCTACCTTGGGATCACGGGAATGCTCCGGGCACAGGACCTGCAAGCGTTTGCAGTAGGTCTTGCTCTGGGGGTTGTAGACATCACAGAAAAGACGGGTGGCCCTGAGACAAAGAAGACCACAAGCCAAGTTGGAAAACCACAAGTAATGACCAACCCTTCCTTCCTTCTTTTCCTTCCTTCCTTCCTCCCTTCCTTCCTTCCTTCAGATAAAAAAAGCATTCAAAATCCATAAGAATTCTACCCAGCTACTGCCATTGCTGTTAAGAAATCTGTAGGGACCATTGAGGTCTTTGTGGTTCTGGAAGGACATTAACTCTGGGGCAATGCACCCACTTGGCTTATGTCGTCCTCCTCATCCTTATATAAAAAACGTGCAGCCTCTGTGAGACAGACAGGTGATAATCGAAGAGCTTCACTGCCATTCAGCTTTCCCCAAAGAGCCCTGCACGGTCATGGAGGAAAACATGAGGGTGATCCCTGCTCCAACTAAAAAAACAACAACGCACCTTTCCTAAACTCAGAGATCCGTAGAGAGACAGTTTTTGAAGAAATTGATGGGCCTCCCTTCTTGCTTGCAGTGAGATGGGATTGATGAGTTCATATTAAGTGAGGAGCGGGCAATGAGCTCTAGGGGGAAGGGCCTGGTGAGAAGCCCCCAGCAGCAAAAGCTGACCAAAAACTTACCCTTCGATGCGTGTCGGATACATGGACCCGAAGGACGTTTGGCTCTCATACTGCAGAAGGGAGAACAGAAAGTGCAGTCACAACTCCCAGGCATCAACCGGAAGGGAAGAAGAAACGGTATCTCAGCCAACCACCCCTATTCAAAGAGCTACTGCCCAAAGGTTCTATGCCTGGTTCTACCTTTTGTTATGCCTGTCACATCATAATTCCCCCCCCCAAAAAAAAGCTGGTATCTTCCAGATGTTTGAAGAGCAACTCCCATGATGTTTTATTATTGACCACATTGTCTAGAGCTGAAGAGAGGAGAACTCCAAAAACACCTAGAGGTCAGACTGTAGAAGGTTGTCTGGAACTCTCCATCAGTTAGACATACAAAAAAGTTTAAACCTCTTAATCTGGTGATTCCCAATCTAGAGTGTATGTACCAGGAAGGGGTACAAGACAGGACATTTAATCTCGTTGTATTTTTATACAATGACAATAAATTCCATTCTATTCTTAAAGGTACACACACAGAGACACAAACCCCTGAATAATTGCAAAGGCACAAATATCAACAGTGTAAATTTCACATTTGTATCATATGCAGAGAGAAAATCTCACCTTTTTTTCTCCCTGCCCACTGCCTAAGAGGCCAGCCAATAGGATTTTACTCCACGGTGGCATCTATTCTTGGCCACTAAGCCCCAGGGGGTTTATAACATGTGCTCCGTTCCTACTGACAGCTATTGTATGGGACAAAATCCCTTACAGATTTTAACCCCTGCACTGGTGCTCTTGTTCACTCTCCCAGAGGTGACAAGAGGGCAGACAAGCCACCCCTAGCACCAGCAGCAGCAGCAGCCCAACACAACGGGAACAAAGCATGGGAAAAGGCTTCCAAGGGGTGCACAAGTGAAAAAAGGTTGGGAACAACCACAGTCTTAATCCATACAACCCAGGCCATGAGTACTACTGCAAACAGAACTGTGACAGTAATTCACATCATTTAAAGGTAAAGGTTCCCTCCTGCATGTGCGTACTAGTCGTGTCTGACTCTAGGGGTGGTGCTCATCTCTGTATTCAAGCCGAAGAGCCAGTGTTGTGCAAGTCCATGGCCACGTGGCCAGCATGGCTGCAAGGAAACAGTTTTACCTTCCTGCTTTTCATGGCAGTACCTATTTATCTACTTGCATTTACATGCTTTTGAACTGCGTGGCACCTGGGATTCGAACCGCTGAGCTGCCGACTTTGCAGCCGATAGTTTTCGGAAGCCACAGTCCACTGAGCCACCACGCCCCTGTGGTGTGGTGACTCACATCGTTGACTAGCAAACAATTAATTGTTTCCGTGATGTTTTAATGTACAGTGGGGAAATGTCGCACTTAGGCTATGAAAAGTTAGCTCTTGGTCCTATAAATGCAAAGTTGACTTAATACAGGCATGTTCAATCTTCGACCCTTCAGATGTTTTGGACCACAACTCCCACAGTCCTTTGCCTTTGGAAATACAGGCTCAGGATTCTAGGAGTTGTGGTCCAAAACATCAGGAGGGCCGAAGTTTGGACATGCCTGACTTAATAGAATGTCCTAGTAAGTATGTTTGTGAAGATTCTCAATCATCCAGGGGAGGTTATCCTGGAAACAGAGTCAAGGCCATTGGATTTCTTTTCTTGTGAGAATGAAACATTGTTTCGTCAGCCTGAGGAAACTTGGTGTGAGGTTTCAAATTCATAGTTCACCTTGGTTTCACCACACCCTGGTCTGAATAGGCTTGTTAGGTGGACAGCGGCCTCGTGACACAGTGGTTAAATTGCTGTGCTGCAGCTAAAACTGTACTCACGGCCTGGGGTTCAATCCCAGGTAGCCAGCTTCCTTCCCAGGTTCGCAAAATGAGTACCCAACTTGCATAATTAGTACACTGCCCATCCCGTGTGCAATTGTTGCCTTGAACATTCTTCCTTCCCCCTGCCTTGATAAGGATTTGTGCAGCTTTTGCAAGAAAGCTTGCACGGCCACAAGAGCTGAAATAGTCGTACAGTCTGGGACAGAACGTAAGAAATGTAGGAAGCAGCAGCAGATGAAGCTACCGACTCAATACTGTTTCTTTTTTAAGATAAAAGAGTGCTTTGAGCACTATGGGGCGGGATATAAGCAGCACGCTTTGCTTTGGCTTGTTAAGATAACAAAGGGAAATCCTTTACAGTGTCTTATTTGTTCTGTTCCAAATAGCACACTATATGTTTAACGCAACACATTCTGTATCACAAAAATGTGCAGCTAATGCAATATAACTGAATATGCTGTAGCATATTTTATAAGAAATAAAATGGAGACACCTCCGCTCTCAATACACTATTCCTATCTCTTTGTAAAAGCAAAGTGTTCTGCGTATATACCGCCCCATACCACTTCAAGTCGTCTCTGGGCGGTTTACAGTTTAATTACAGTATACGGGCTACACATTGCTCCCCCCAGCAAGCTGGGTACTCATTTTACCGACCTGGGAAGGATGGAAGGCTGAGTGAACCTTGATCCTGCTACCTGGGATTGAACCCCAGGTCGTGAGCACAGTTTTACCTGCAGTACAGGCCTTTAACCACTGCGCCACGAGGTTGTAGAAAACAGAAATGCAGTTTTTTTTTTCCTTAGCCCCTTGTGCCTGACATGCGTATATGAAAAGCAGTTGCTTGCTATCTTCTTTGAAGTTCCTGTTACACAGCTTAAGCCTAAAGCACACCTTACTAGAGGAAAGTTCACCAATAGTTACCTGTATTCTAAATGCAACAGGTAAGGGGTGGTATAAAGGTTTTGTTAACTGTGCAATCTCTTTGTTCTTATAAGGCAACCTCAAGCTTGAGTTATGTTTGTTGCAACAATAAATCTGTATTTTTCACCCAAGAATTTGCCAGCCACATTTGCATGGCAGGGGGTTGGACTCTTCCAAGTCTATGATTCTATGATTATTCCCCTGACCTTCGTATCAAAATGCCTTATACAGCATATTGCTATCCATCACTGTCTGCTGCGGCAACATAAGCACACCAGGTTGCTTCAGAGTGCAACAGAACAACAGTTGGTGGGTCAAGCTGTCCACGAGGGCTGAACCCTATTGTCCCAGAGTTCCCCGTTTGTTGTGGGACACTTTGTTGTGGGACACTAAAATGTGGATGTACCTTTGCTATGAAGGTACATCCACATTTTAGTCATATTTGAGACAATTTGATCTGAGACGGGGGGGAGGGATCTGACAGTCTCCAACTCTGCAGAATAATCCTCTTTTTTATCATTTGAAAAGACCATTGTGCGTGTTGCATTGGTTTTTCCTTTTCTCGCTCTCAGATGTTGAAACTGGTGGCCTGCCAGAGGACCAAATCAGAGAATTTTTTTACAACAGGCTGAGTCCAGAAATGACACTCTTGGCTTCCAAAGACTCATACAGACATTAGAGTGGTGAGGTATATACTGCAAATATTTGCAGCTCACTGATCGGGAGTACAGGTGAGAAGTAAGGAGTTGGACTCCAATGTGGACTTGAACAGAGGTACCCGAAATCCAGCTCTCATGTCCTCTATAGACCAGTGGTTCTCAACCTGAGAAGCAGTTGTAGTCCAGATGTTCCTGGACTACAACTCCCAGAAGTCTTCATCACTGGCTGAACTGGCCAGGATTTCTGGGAGCTGCAGTCCAGGAACCTCTGGGGACCCACAGGTTGAGAACCACTGGTCTAGACCCAAGAAGGGAGATAACGCACATACCTTGGCATAGCACCGTTCCATGTGGCGGAGGGCCACCTTTGGATTGATCGGGTGGCCGCAGGAGACGCAGAATATCTGCAAGTCCGTGTCATCACTGTCTCCTTCGCTGGTCTAGAAAACAGGCAAGTGCAAATCAAAAATGACCCTCAAGATGTCTAAACCAAACAACTTTTCCCCTTCATCCTCCAAGAGGACAAGGTGGATCTGAACAGTATCAATAAACCCAACAAGCCAAACAAGGTCAAAGCAAGGCCTGACACCTACTTAACTGCTGACCCGTGCTGCTCATTTTTCAGTAGTCCAAGGCAGGGAACTAAAACACGAAGACTAAGCCATCAGGAAGCCAGGCATCAGAGCGAGGGCACTAGGCATTCCCTCACCATGTTAGAAGCTACCGAAGCCTGGGGTGACAGTGAGAAATCTCAGCTCTAAGCTTTGGTGGAATCCGTGGTGCAGTTTTCCTTGGTTCCTTTCAGTTCCAGCTGCTCCTGCCCACTCTTTTCATTTTCTCACCCCACTCCATGTGGGAGTGCATGCGTGCGCACGCGTGTGCACACACACACACACACACACACACATACGGGGAGAGAGAGGGAGAGGGAGCAAGGCATACCCCACACCTCACAAGACACACAGCTGATTTTTTTGCCTTGAGAAACAGGTCTCGTGCTCCAGGCAAGTAGAAAAGGCGGCGTAGAATGGACTTCAAAAGAACCTCACTCATACCGTAGCTGGCCACGTGGCACGGCCACGTAGAGAGGCAATAGGCAAAGTCAGAAGAACGACAATGCAGCCTATTAAAAACGGGGGGGAACAGGGGAATTGGTCTCTCTGGATATTTGAAAGCAGTCATTCTCAACCTTGTTTTTTTTTTTTTTACCATGGCTATAAACACAACATGAAAGAAATATGGGATTGTGTGTGTGTGTGTGTGTTGCACAACAAACCTTATTAAAGTGATGTGTGGAGAACTGCTTCCGGTCTGTGGTCCCCTTCAAATTCACCAGAGCCCAGTTAAGAATGGCCATTTTAGACTACAATTCTCACATCCCTGACCGCTTGCCAGACTAAGGGAGGTCAATGGGAGCTTTTATTTATTTATTTATTTTGAATATTTTTTACCCCACCTTTTTCCTTGGAAGAGGACTTCTGGCACTCGCGTAATTCTTAAGGAACTTGGGGCACTGGCTGATGGGGCTCAACAACAGAAGTGAAGAGTGGCCATTTCTCTGGAGATTCCATTTCTATAAAAGTATTAGGGCAGCGGTTCCCAACCTTCCTAATGCTGCAACCCTTTAATACAGTTCCTCATGTTGTGGTGACCCCTTTGCCCTGCTTTGAAGAGGCCACAAGCACCCCTTGGCAGGCCACTGCTGCAGGGGCCATAGACAACTTCCCTCTACAGGCATCCTCAGCCAATCGCAGCCTCCGGTGCCATTGACTGATGTCCCCTCCAACCTATCAAACTGTAACTCACTCTCCCCCCTTCCTCTCCCTTCCCCTCCAGACCCCAGCTGTTTGTGCCTTTTTCTTCACTGGCTCATGGCGACCCCCGTGAAATGGCCCTTCGACCCCCAAAGAGGTCCCAACCCCCAGGTTGGAAACCACTGTATTAGGGTCACAGACAGGTACTGCAGACACAGTAGACAAAGAGTTATCGGGACAAGTTGTGTGACCTACCCTGAGAATAGATCCATGCCACAGAAACCCATGGAAGATCTACAGACTAAACCGAGGCGCTAGCCTCCACTGGAGTAGACCTACTGTATCAACTGGGGAGGGCAAATCCCACTCAGCCAGTAAGCAGAGCCTAGTCAGGGTTAGCAGCTGGGTTTAGGCCTACACTTTGACATCCAAACGGATATGCAGCTCCATCCATGCCTTTCTCAAGAGACCCCCCTCCCCCCTTTCTTCTTCTTCTTCTTTGCTGTCAGAACATGGTTCACAGTTCCAGCCTGCCCCCAAAGGAGGACCCGGGAAATCCAACGTCACCTCTTCGTCTTCCTTGATGGCCTGCTGCTTGGCTCGGCTGATGACGGCTTCTAACTCAAGGAACCGGCGCTCCATCTCCTGAAGCTTGAGACGCGCCTGCTGCTGCTCCCGCCGAATCCGTTCCAGCAGCTTCTTGCCGTGCTCCTCAGCCACGCAGGGGCTTTGCTGCCACTGCTGGATGCGCTGAGGGAGGATCTCGTAGATCCGGCTGCAGCGGGGGGGGGGGGGGGGGGGAACGGGACGACAAGACAGAGCAGGCACATTCATTGACAGTAGCCAGCCCACAGAGGGGAGGGGAGACATGATTGCAAGGTTTGGTCCAAAACTGTGGAGTTCCTTTGCCACAGTGCACTTGGCGGGAACACGGGAGAGGGCCTTCTCTGTTGCTGCTCCCAGATTCTCAAACTCCCTCCCACAGGGAGCCTGCCTGGCCCTCCTCTTTGCTGTCCTTCTTCCACAAGGAGGTGAAGACAATTTCTCTTCTGGCAAGCATTCCCCTCAGTGCCTATCTTCCTGAGCCAGTCTTTTTTTAATGGTTTTTAGTGTGCCTTGCTACTTTGAAGATGTTTTTGGCATTTCTTTTGTTTACTAGTGATTAGTGTGGTAGTTGCTTGACCCTTTTTAGCATTTGGGCACTTACTCTTTTTTAGCCTTAAATATTGTCTTTTAATGCTGTAAACCACCTTGGGTCCCCTTATCAGGAGAAAGGTGGCTTCTAAGTAAAACAAAGATATGGATGAATATTTAGTAATACTAATACTAATAATAATGCTAATTATTATTATTATTATTATTATTATTATTATTATTATTATTATTATTATTATTATTATTATTATTATTATAGAATAGCCTGTCATAGGAAACTAAGAATTTTTAAGCTACTTTATCCCATACTGTAGGAAAAGATGGTCTGGGGATTTGCACAAGGCAAACTCTTGTGTTCATCTTTAGATACAATCACTGGGGGAAGCTTAAAGTATGTGTGTGTGGGGGGGGATTTGTCAGATCTGTATAGGTGTTGCCTAGGATTCCCAACACACCAGATTTGCTGCCTGACATGGGCAGTTGTGGAATTGTATACCGCCCACTAGCTTAGGATGGCATTCATCCACAAAAGTCCCCTTTCAATTCATCTCATTTTCCAGAGGAATTGCTGCCCTAGTCTGAGCTGGCAGACGGAAAACAACAAATCCCTGTGGGCGCTTTAGAAGACTAATGAGCTTGACTTAGCCTAAGATGCCATGGATGCATCTGGAGATGTCAATTGCAGGCCATGATAACCTCTGTCCAATAAAACACACTCAGGCACTAGGCGAGATTGTGTTTTTTTAAAGTTACATCTTAACTGTTCCTTTCTTGAAGCTGCCAAACTGAGGGTGAAAGAAGGACCCGAGGCGCTCACTCTTGTCTATATTTCTTCGGCCGAAGCTCCCTACACCTCACTCCACGGGTGACACCCCTTTGTCCTCCCACCAATGCCGGAAGCCAAGGCAAGGGGACACAATGGGTGAGAACAGCCATTCAAAAAAACAGGAGAGACGCGGAGCTGAGGAGGGTCGGGTCCTTACTTTGCTGCCAGCTTCATGCCGCATTCATCCGAGCAGTACTTGGAGTTTATCCGGGCAGCCTGGATGCAACCAGGGCCGAGGCACTGGTGTAAAGAGGACGGGTCTTTCACATCCACCCGTTCAGCATGCTTGGACCGATCGCGGTGCTTCTGCTTCTGCTTGTGACGCTTGTACTTCTCCTCCTTCTGCAGGGCAAGGACCACATAGCAGATATCATTAGATTCAGCAGAGGCCCTCATGGGTACAACAGGGACTAGGTGCTGCCGCTGAAGCTCCCCAAAGCATCCTCATGAAGGCCCTTCCTAGTCACTGGGCCGTTGCTTCCCTGTATGGCAACAACATTGCCAATGAGACTCACAATTGCTTCAGGCAACAGAGATCTGCTCTCCCCACCTTCTTCTCTTCTCTCATCTATTTTACTCGTTACATTTGCTATCTTGTGTTTTCTCCGAAGATAGGTTACTCTTTCAACAGCTCTGGTAGGAGTTATAGACTAGGCCAGGCATGTCCAAACTTCGGCCCTCCAGATGTTTTGGACCAAAACTCCCACAGTGCTTTGCCATTGACAATCTAAGATTAGAATTCTGGGAGTTTTGGTCCAAAACATCAGGAAGGTCTTAGTTTGGACATGCCTGGACTAGGCTGAGATCAAGCAAGTAGCCCAAGGACACCCAGGGAGCTTTGCAACCAGCTCTTGAACTGGAATCTTCTTGGTTTTATTCCAGTGCTCTACAACTCCCAGAAATCCTGGTGGTAAATTCTTCTGGGAGCTTTAACCCAAGAATATCTGGAGACCCAAGGCTGGGAACCACTGTTCTAACTAATACTTCCCCGTGCTTTGCTTTACAACAGAAATCATCCTTGACTAAAGCAATGCTTGTTAGCAGTTGCCTGTGTCCTCTAATACAGTGGAACCTTGACTTACATGCTGCTTGACTTGCAGCAAGAAGGGGCCTGTTTGACTTGCGCCACAGGCTCTGACTTACAGCTCGGAGCCCCGGCGCAAGGTCCCAGAACTGGGCAGCAGCCACGACCCAGCATCGTGGCTGCCGCCTCCAATCTGCTCCTGCCTTTTTCCTCTCCTCCGCCAGCGGCGGCTTCAGCGAGGCCAGCTCAGAGCACCTGGAGCTGGTCCTCGGCCTCACCGAAGCTGCCACTGCTGCCGGAGGAGAAGAAGGGCCGGGAGCTTGAGGCTGGCCTTGCTGGTTAGACAGTCAGCTCAATCTTGTAAAAAATCTGGCTGCGGAATTCTGGTCCACAATGAAAGCATTTCAGTTGGGGAGCTGTACAGTTGTGGGACTCTAATGGTAAGCATAGGGTTGTTCAGAACTTGGAACGTCAGGTTAAAAATCAGTAAAACTTAAATGTTAGACATTGTTGCTATGAACATTAAAAAGTGGAGGCGTATAACTTGTGGACTATAATTCCACTGCCTCCTCCTCTCTTAGAAGAGACATTTCATTTACATCCCCAGAAGGAATCTCCTATCCCAGTCAATTTTGTGTTAAACTGCTGTTTTTCGGGGGTCTTTTTCATCACCTGGAATGGGTTAATCCACTTTCCCATTACTTTCTATGGGAAAAGTTCATTTGACTTAAGGCATGTTTGACTTATGTCTAGACCTCTGGAACAGATTAATGACGTAAGTCAAGGTTCCACTTTCCACTGTATACCAATTATCCTTCCAAGTCGCCAGTTGGGAAAAGTGTAGTCCTCCAGGTTTTTTTAGACTGCAGTTCCCATCATTCCTCAGTATTGGTTGTGCTGGCTGATGGGAGTTGCACGAAGTCAAATCATAGCTGGAGGACCACACTTGGCCCACTCCATTGTACATATTGGCTGTTGTCACTCGTCATAATGTAGCTTTTGCACCTGGCTTTGTGCCCCTACTCAGATCATGTCCGATAATACAGGAGAAACCCAGAGCAGAGCGGCAGAGCACATGGGTGGGTATATGGTGTTAGGTCCCATATTCCATCTTGGACACTTCCAGTTAGAAAGAACAAGCCTCAGGGGATAGGAAAGGCCTCTCTCTGCTCGGGACCTCAATATGGATTCTGGCCACAGTCAGTATGCAGACCAAGGGTATGCAAGCTAGCACTCCTTAAATACTCTGAAATCCAATTGCCATTCAGCACAGATAGGACAGTTAGCAATCAAAATTATGGCAGCCGCAGTCCAGGAAAGGAGGGGTATGTTGTTTGCCATTTATCCGATTACTGTACATGTACCAATTGGTTGAATGTAGTTTGAGACAGGTTCTTATACCTATCCAAACAGTGCTGTCTTACTGTAATTATTTTTCTCAATACCAAGACTGGCATTTGTTGGGAATCCTTTTTGAACTACAAGGGGCAAATATAATAGGACCCATGTTTCTGAAGGTTATTAGTTCGATGGATGCTGAAAACTGTGGATAATAGCAAACACTACCCATAGCATTGGAAAAGAAAGAAAAATCTGGGGGGGGGGGATTCTGGAAGTTGAGTCATGGCAACTGGACTTCGTTTCTTGAGAGACTGAAATGTTTTGCTGCTCATCCAAACAGCTTCGCCAGTCTGAAGAAAGCTAGTTGCGAGTCCTCCATTTTATAGTTCACTTTGAACTCATGTCACCCTGGTCAAACTCACCTTGGATGACTGAGAATCCTCACAGACAAAGGGGGGGGGAGCATTTTACCATGTAATACCAGAACTAGCCACTAGAGGGAGCATGAGCCCATGTTGTGCATTCTTCATCAACAAACACTGTCTCTGTCTCCCTCTAGTGGCCAGTTTCAGTGAATACATTAGTGATAATACATATTTCTGTTTTTAGGTTTTAATATTTTCAGAGTACAAATAGGTGGGACTGCAGATTCCAACTATGGATATAGGGGTCCTGCTGTAAATGTTTTAAATAAATGAAAAGAGGCAGGGGGTAATTTTGTTCTGGAGACCCAGAGGCAACTCTCTGGTTGTGATTAAAAGCAAGCAGCAGAAAGAGATGGGCTCTTATTTGCTCTCACAAGACCAATGTGCTCCCTGCTGAAGGCAAGAAACTTAATCTGACGGTCCAGCTCAAATCAAGGAGGAAGAGAGGCAAAAAACTTCACTCGCTGTATCCATTTTAAGGAGAAAGCCATCTGGTTTCATTGGCAAGTGTAAATGTAATTGTATGACCCACAAAAAGCAACCACCCTCCCCCAATATTTTGGCCTACGTCTCCCATCATTCAATGACAACAGATTATGGGAAATGTAGCTCAAACTTATCGGAAGGATCAAGGGTTCTCCGGTGGGGGTGGGGGGAGGCAGCCTCTGGACCCGGCCTGGCCACCCGACTGAGAGGCTCAACCCACTGCGTCCAGCCTGACACTGGAAGTTCCCACCTTCTTCTCCGACTTCTTCTCCCTCCGCTTGACGTGCTTCACCTTCACGGCACGCTTCCGCAACACGGAATCGAACAAGGGCCTGTCGTCCGTGTCGCTCAGCCATGGCTAAAAGAAAGGGGGGAGGAAAGAAGTGAAGGGATCCTTACCCTGGGAAGGAAGCTTAGCATCAAAGAGGTATCAGCAGCAGGGCAAAGCCCTCCCCTAAGATCCCACTCCCCCACCCCCACCCAAAAAAAAGGATGATCTCCGTTCTGAACATGACAGAAACTAGTTTTAACCATGATCCCAGAATATATGATTTACATCTATGTTATGTTTTTTTTCTAAAGGCCAGGAAAGGAGTTGAATGGTATTAGACCAGGGGAGGGGCAACCCAAGTCAGCAATGCAGCCTAACACCAATAATTAGCAGCCCAGGTTTCTGAATGCAGCTCTGGCTTTTCGGCAGCGTTTTTGTTTTTTGTCCAAGTTCCTGAAATGTAATTATTAAAAATAAGGGCCTGTGGCTTGGCATGACGAATGCCACTCAAGTTTGCCCATGGAATCAGTGGAGATTTAAGGAGTCAACTCCTCCGTCCGTTCCAATGATCCAAATGGTTTCGAGACCTGCAATGCTCAAGTAAGCATCCCACTTAAGCGTAAGGGAGGCATGTCCAAACTTTGGCCCTCCAGATGTTTTGGACCACAACTCCCACAGTCCTTTGCCATTAGCAATCTAAGCTTAGAATTCTAGGACCTGGCATAAGGCCATCTGAATCAACAGAACATATGGCGGTGTCGACTCACCAAGTCTTTCTGATTCAATCGGCCTCCACTAACGCAATCTACTATGCTAAGCAACAGGATCTTGGCCGCTTTGTGCAGCTTTTATTTCAGTTTATAGCTCTTATCCCTCAAACTGAAGCCTCCAACCAGACGTCTCTGAGCAACTCCTTAGCAAGTCCACCGGCAACCGTTTATTATTTCCCTTTATGGAATTCAACGGTTAGAGATGGCTTTAAGCACCAACCGTTTAGGCAGGAGGGGAAACGGCAAACGGCCAAATCACCTGAAAGAAAACTGTCGACTGAAGACTTCCAGGTGGAGACTACCTTATTCAACCGCTACAATTAAGGTACCAAACCACGATTTTCCGGAAGAAGAAAAAATAAAATAAGAGCGGTGGGCAGTCTTCGATCAAAAAAAAAAGTTCCAATAGGGTTAAAGATATATCAAATAGCCACTGAAAAGCCCAAGTATGGCTCAGAGTTTGGGCAGCTTTTCTTTTCTTTCTTTTTTTGGGGTGGTGGTGGTGGTGGAAGGGGGTGTCCCAGGCTACTGGACAATATGGGCACTGGCCCGTGATCTATGGCCAAGATCCCCTGCATGCATTAGAGCAGTGGTTCTCAACCTGTGGGTCCCCAGATATTCCTGGACTGCAACTCCCAGAAGCCTCCAGCACTCGCTGTGCTTGAAGGGGTTTCTGGGAGTTGCAGTCTGGGAACATCTGGGGACTCACAGGTTGAGAACCACTGCATTAGAGCAAAGTTACAGAGCATAGGCCCAGCACAGTGCTTCCTTCCAGGTACCACTGCTTCAGGTATTGCCATGCCGTGCTCTATTCCCAGTGCATGCTCTTTGTTTCCTCTTGGGAGTGGCAACAGAGGAGAACCAATGTGATCCAGGATCCACCAGCTTCTAAAGAACCCAGTCCTGAATGGGTGCTACTCTCCCCCTCTCACTTCCCATGCCTTAAAAGGCTGCCGTTCTCACCTTTGCTGGAGGCCTTTAGAAGTTCATTAGAACTCTTGATTTTGGAAGCCCAGAATATTCCAAACAACCGCAGGTGCGTGTTTCAAGTCACTACCAACTAATCGGCAACAACTGAATGCTCTCAAACTAACTTCTGGGGGGGAAACAGTGTCAGCACTAGATCACTGACGAAAAGCAGCTTCCGTAGGAGAAACTGAAGGTCTAAAAAGAGGAGTGGGCACATTTCGGTAACCCTTTTGTCATCTATCACCGTTTACTGCACTGCTAGATTAAAGGGATTTTGCATTACAACCATATATTGAAGGCCAGCAGTTGCCCACTCAGGGTCTGAACAGCCCTGTTTGCCACCAGGAAATGATGCCAGGCAAGCAAAGAGGCAATGGAAATTTAAAGAAGAAGAGGGATTGAGTTAGGGTCAAATTAGACAACGAATTCATTATGGGTTTTGCATCACTGCTCTCCCAAGTGGGACTAAAAACCTCAATATTTCATTGTACATGATTTTCCTCACTGACCCCACTTAGCATGTTTTGATTTTTTTTTAATTGGCTACTGAATGGTTAACACAGCCTTAATGGACAAGCCTGATATACTTCTGAGGAAACCATGTTATGGAAGGGAAAACGGATTAACATCTAATTTGACCCTTAGGCGACTGGACTGAACTGAAAAGTGAAGACTTGGGGGGGGGGGGGGGAAGCCAGGATGGACAAATACAGAGAACACAGAGAACAGACAGAAGGAAAGAAGTGGAGAATCGAGGTAAGCCGGGACAACAGGGGCCAAGACAGCACACGACGCTTCACAAATAGCTGAAAACGAGGGGGAACTATGGAAGCAGAGGGGCAGTGTCTGATCACGTGCTGCTATTATGTATTTAGCCAGATGTTTGACACACTATATTGATATATTGCAGGCATATCCAAACTTCGGACCTCCAGATGTTTTGGACCACAACAGCCACAGTCCTTTGCCATTGGCAATCTGAGCTTAGAATTCTAGGAGTTGTGGTCCAAAACATCAGGAGGGCCGAGGTTTGGACATGCCTAATATATTGGATCAGAATGATTTCAGAGCACAGAATTAAGAAATGTGGAGAAGGAAGGCGTGTAGATGTGTGTGTGTGTGTGTGTGTGTGTGTGTGTGTGTGTGTGTGTGTGTGCGTGTGTGTTGGGGGGGGAGGAGGGACCTAGATCACACACTGTACAGGACAGTGTCTCTATATGCACGGGGTTCCTGCCAACCTGACCTAGGAATCCCAAGAGCGTGGATCCCCCACAGGTCTCACCAGGTTCTGGTCATCGAAGGCCCCTGAACAAAGTTCCTGATACAAATCGGGGTCTATGTGCAGATCGTCATCCGACAGAGGCTCGGGTGTGGCGGACGATTCTAGCTGTTCCTTTAGCATCTGTAGGTCATCCTCCCGCCCCCGTAACATCTATTGAGCGTTTGGGGAAATGGGGGGTGGGGGGAGAAGGGGGGATGGGAGAAGGCAGTGAGAGAAAAAAGGGGGAAAGGCAAGGAAGAGAGGGGAGAGGAAAGCATTAAAGAAGCCATCAGCTTGGCTTCTTCGGCACAAGGCACTGAAACAGCACAAACACACACACACACCTCTCTCCCTCCGGGCGCAACAGTGGTCAGACGAGAGACAACGAGGGTTTGTGGTCAAGCAGCAAAAGCGCGGGGGAAGGAAAGAGAACCCCCAACACCCACTCATTTGTCCAAGATCCAAAATAAAAATAAAAATAAAAAGGAGAAGGAGAAAGGGTGCGGAAGGCTCAGTTTAAATCAGCGGGGCTCCGCGGGGCCCCTGCAGCTGGCACGCCACACGGGGCGCTTGAGAATCCAGCCCTCCCGACCGACTGGAAATCAGACTCAATCTATACATGCTGCAGAATGAGATGGGGCTGAGGCGGCACAGGAGGGCTCTGCTCCTCTCGGGCAGAACTTGGGGATCTCGTAGGCCCCACTACCTTGGAGGCAGGGAGAGGGAAGCTTATTCCCTGCAAGTCAAAGAAAGAGAACAATGCAGAGGAAGGGCTTCCAAAATCCACCGCCACCCCCCCTGCTTGTTGTCTTTCAAGACCAGGTACTACAGACTTTGGGGGGAAACTAGCTAAAAAACAGTGTTAAACCAGACAGCTGTGTTAGTTTCGCCTTGCCTATCAGGCCCAAACCGAAATATTTATTTATTTTTTTTAAAGAAGATCCAAAACCTTCATGGCACCTTAAAAAGTGAATGGCTGTATTTCAATGTGAGCTTTCACGAACACGTTGGAGGAAGTGAACTGATCCACAAAAGCTCACATTAAAATACAGCGGTCTTTAAGGTGCCACCACATTTTGGCCTACTTTATTTTTATTTTTTCCCCCGAGAGTCAGGGGAAAATACTTATAATTAATTCTTCTTTTCAATAACTAGGGAACAACTACAGTGGACCCTTGTATAACAAGCAGCTTGTATCACATAAAATTTGCACAACATAAAAAATTCCGGAGATAGGGGAAATTTGCTTAACATAATCGCCTATGGGGAAAACCTGTACAACATAAAAATGGGAGTACTCCGCTTTCAATGCATTCCTATGGGAATTTGTATAAAGGAAAATTTGCTTAACATAATTTCATTTGGAATGAATTAATTCCTTTATACAAGGTACCACTGTATTTTACATTCTAAGAGTAACAAGTAAAGAGACCACAGTGTCTGTAACTGGAAATGTAGTGACCAACAATTCTGTACTAGAGATGGGCGTTTCATTTCGGAAGGGGGCTGGTTCCGAAACAAACACATGGCAGCACAGTTGGCGCTCGGAACCCAGTCCTACCCTCCGGAACAAAATCAACCACTGCCTTACCTTGCTGTAGCTCACGCTGGGCAAAATTCCAACCAGGAAGCAGCCTCCGATGCATCATCTTTCCGTCTCCCTGGCGCTGGCCAATCAGACAGGGAGGCGGGATGATGCATGTTTTTGCACAGCTCCTGATCGGCCAGCATCAGGGAGACAGAAAGATGATGCATTGGAGGCTGCTTCCTGGTTGGAATTTTGCCAGCGCGAGCTACAGCAAGGTAAGACAGTGATTGATTTTGTTCTGGAGGGTGGGGCTGGGTTCCGAGCGCCAGCTGTGCTGCCATGTTTCGTTTCGGAACCTGTCCCCTTCTGAAATGAAACGCCCATCTCTAGTACACAATTGTTGGTCGCTACATTTCCAGTTACAGAGACTGTGGTCTCATTACTTGGGCCAGCATTTTCTAAAGTTACACAACTCCCACAGTCCTCTGTCATTGGCAATCTAGGCTCGGGATTCTGGGAATTGTGGTCCAAAACATCTGGAGTGCTGAAGGTTCAATGGTATGGATGGGTGATTGGTTGCAACTCAGTGTCCTCCCATTCCCGGGGATGCCAGATCCTGTCTCAAGAGATGCAGCTATTTTATAGCATTATCTCTGGCTCCCTCTAGCCTCCACGTTTCGTAAATACACGGTGTGGTGTTCAGAGCATTGGAAAAAGGAATCTGCAGATATATATATATATATATATATCTGTGTGTGTGTTATTGTATACAGTTTTGAATGATGGGAAAGTAAATCATTACTTTTACACAAATAAATGTAAAATGATTCTCTTTATTAAAATAACATACCAAGCCCTAGACTTTTTAAAACGTATACTAGACTTCACTTGCCCCTGGAGCAGCAGCAGAGGCTACAAAGCCCATGCGGGGAACTCATTCTGTTGCATGTATAGGCCGCTCCTTATTCTGCTCCCCTATCTAAGGTTAAAAAAAAAACCAGGAGTCCCAGCTTAACCCTCATCTAGATTCAATCCTGAGTTTCAAATGAAAGAGAAAACGAAAGGAAAAAAAACTGGAGGGAAAAAGGAAACTTACCGAAGCTGGAAAATATTTATAGGACTCCTAGGAAGAAAAGAATGGGAAACAAAAAATCACGTGTGAGCTAGACACAAATCAACCGCTTCCGTCGGAGGTGGCTGCCCCTCTGGGGCGGAGCAGCCGAGAAAAGTGCCCCGAAGGAGAAAACATGCAATGATCGCTGGGCATCATCATTCAAGGGCCCCCGAGAGACACTCACCCGAGCCCGGACTTGGCACTGCCTCAGGCGGCACTTCTGGCGGATCTTGTTGGGTCCCCCAAACTTCTTCATGTCCCGGCAGAAATCGCACTGCCCGCAATCCTCGGTGCGCCGGCAGGATTCGCATTCCCCGCACATGCGCGCTGAGCGCTTGATCTGTTGCTGGAGGGGGGGGGGCACCGGGAAGGGACAGGGAGGAAGGAATGGGGGGGAAGATGTGAGGTTTCCTCCAGCCTCCATTGTGCCTGACCTTAAGCTCCACCCACCCCCCGCCACACACACACACACACACACACACACACACACACATTTTGGGACACGTCCTTCTGTCAGAATAGCAACGACCAATAAAACACGAACCCAGACCAAAACCTGGAGCTGGATCGTGAAACAGCCAAGAGGAATGGCAGAACCCGAAAGAGAGAAAACATCGCCTCGGCATGGGGGGACAGGACCCTTCCCCAGACGCCTCCAAGCCCCTGGAGGGCAACAGGCTGCTGACCAAAGCCGGCTGCCTCTCAAGATGGGGGGGGGGCGGCAGGAAAAGGTGGGGAGGCCACAGGGAGGGTGGGAAGAGGTGGGGCAGTCTGCAGGGGCAGAGAGGCCGCTGGGCATTTCTTTTGAAGACCACCGTCGGTGTCTTAAAAATATAATTCCCAAACAAACCAACAAATATGTTCTTTGGGAGAGGGAATCATGCATTCAAGATTCGCGGTCTTCCACGAACCAAGACAAATTGTCATTTTGCTGGTTCGTGCCCATCTCTATTATAGGTATCCAGCTGAGGAGCTAGAATTTAGGAGTTCGATTCCCCGCTGGGCTTCCTTGACGGGGGCTGGACTCAATGACCCACAGGGTCCCTTCCAGCTCTGTAGTTCTAAAACATACATGTCCAAACTTTGGCCCTCCAGAAGTTTTGGACCACAACTCCCACTGTCCTTTGCCATTGGCAATACAGGCTTGGAATTCTGGAAGTTGTGGTCCAAAACATCGCAGGCACGTCCAAACTTTGGCCCTCCTGATGTTTTGGACCACAACTCCCAGAATTCCAAGCCTGTATTGCCAATGACAAAGGACTGTGGGAGTTGTAGTCTAAAACACCTGGAGGGCCAAAGTTTGGACATGTATGTTCTAAAAGGATGAAGACTAAAGGGTGTCAACATTTAGAACATGTCTAGAGGAAGATACCAAGACAGCAAAGACCCTATAAATTAAGCTATCTGAGGAAAGATCTAGGTAGGTGGATCTTCTCTACTAGGTTAAGATTGACAGGTAATAAACAAGACAGCCATCTTCAAACCTGGAAGGTTGTCCCATGGAAGACAGAAGCATTCTTTACCAAGGGTTAGTTTTTTGCTTATGATGTTACCAATACTGTTAACAATAAATCATTGTAAGTTTTGGCAAGGTTTGATCGACAGTTATTGTAATGAAGGTAAAAAAAACTAGAATAAATAAAAACATTGGCATGGAGTTCAAAATAAATGAGGTATAGGATTAATGAAGGTAAAAAAATTATTGTTTGGCAAATCAATTAAGGTTTATTTTGGAAATTATATATGACCCAGAAAAGTTAATATGGTGGGAAACGGAATCATCTGAGATAAAAGTTTATACTGAAAAAATATTTATTATACTACTAAAAAAAATAAAAAATAAGTGAGATTAACAAACCCTTTCTAAGATTTATGTTAAATGTGTGGTATATATTTTTTAAAAAAGATTATGTCCCCCAGAGTTACAATTAAGATCAGTGTTTGAGATAGAGAACTTCCCTGTAAATCTAAAAGTTTTTATAAAATTATTGCGGGAAAAACAAGTGGTTAGAATGAAGGGCTGGATGGGTAAAATGAGATCTAAGGAACAAATGAAAGAAGCTCTCCAATGCAAGGACATTTCATGGTTCAATTATGTACAATTAGAAAAATGGACTAATGCTTAGACAAAGAAGCATAATGAATGTAGAAAATATACAAAACATGAACAATTTTTACTGCTGTATGAAGATTTTCAGAAGGAAGATTCAGTGAAAGGTAGTGTGAGCAAATATATATAAGATACTTCTGAATTTAGAGGAAGAAGAATGTGAAAGAAAAAGAAGTCAGTCTTGGATGTAGTTTTAAAAATAAAAATAAAAGAGGAAGATTGGGCTATGATATGGAGAATGAGAATACTTAGATCTATGTTGGTGAGAATAAAATAAAAAATAAAGTAGGTTTAAGATGGTATTTGACACCAGTGAAATTGAATAAAACAAATGTTAATTATGCAAAGGTTTGTTGGAAATGTGATAAGGAAGTTGGGACATATTTTCATATGTGGTGGGAATGTGAAAAGATACAAAAAATTGGAAATCTATTTGTAAAGAACTAAGTGATATATTTGAAAGGAATATATAGCCCAATTCAGAAATTGCTTTGTTATCAATATTTGCTAAGACAGACTATGACTTCAAAACTAGAGAGCTGATTACTAATTTACTGATAGCAGCTAATAATAATAATAGCTAGGAATTGGAAAGCCAATCATGTGTTATGTTTGGATTAATGGTATAATGAAGTGTGGAATATTGCCTTAAATGATACATGGACATGCAGTTTAAAGATTAAGAAAAGAGGGTTAAAAAGAGATATTTTTATGACATATGGGGTAGATTTGTTGAATATGTGCTTATAAGAGACAAAGGTAAAACTCCATCACAACTATCGATTTCTTTCTGGAGGAGAAGATAATAAAAAGTAGGACTTTTCAAGTGGTAGAGGGGAGCACTGTTACTTTTTTTGTACTGTTGTATCTGTTTTAGTTTGTATTTTGCTCTGTTGGTTATTTTAGATAAAAAAGAAGAGAGACACATTCATAAGACAGGAACCAATCCAATGGATTTCAATGAGAAAGGAAAGAGAAATCAGCTGATCATTAAGAAGAACTGACTGCCAATAGCCGCCGCTGCTTAATTGTGAAACCTACTATACCGGAAAGCAATGCTCCCTCTATCACTGAGGTATATAAAACAAAGGTTGGAAAGCATTCTCTCAGAGAGGCTTCAAGCTGTGGATTCTCTGAACAGGCAAGCAAGCTGACAGTATATAATGCTTGGGTCTCGTTCAGCTTTCTAAATCTATGGTTTTACAGGCCATAATCATCACCACACCTTTCACAACCTCCAAGATATGTTTCTTATTTATATGCTGCTTCCTGACTGCTAACGGCTTAAAGAGGGTTGTGGAAATTTAGAACTAGGCATGTTGAGCCTGACAAAGAGAAGACCGAGGAGAGGCATGATACCTGGACGGGTTGCCACAAGGAAGAGGGCATTGATTTATTCTCAATTGCACCTGAGGGCAGGGCAAGAACCAATGGGTGGAAACTCATCAGAGGAAGGGCCAACCTGGAAATAAGGAGAAATTTCCTGGCGGTGAGAGCCATTCAACAGTGGAACAGCTTGCCTCCCAATGTTGTGGGTGCCCCATTGCTGAAAAGTTTCAAGAAAAGAATGGACAGCATTCCATCTAGGATGGTATGGGGACTCCTGCCTTGGTCAGGGGGTTGGATTTGAAGACCTCCATGATCCCTTCAAACCCTACGATGATTCGATGATTATATTTTGAGTCTTTAAAAATAACAATTAGATACCACTAAGTCCATTGCGTCTTATGGCAACCACATCCAGGGACAGAGTACTCAGAGGTGGCCAACTCTTCCCTTTTTCTAGGGGTGCTCTAAACCTAAAACAGTAAGCCTCTAGCAAAGCAAAGTGTTCTGCTTATATACCGCCCCATACCACTTCAAGTAGTCTCTGGGCGGTTTACAATTTTAATTACAGTGTGCAGGCTACACATTGCCCTCCCCCCCCCCCAGCAAGCTGGGTACTCATTTTACAGACTTCGGAAGGCTAGAAGGCTGAGTGAACCTTGAGCCTGCTACCTGGGATTGAACCCAAGTCGTGAGCACAGTTTTACCTGCAGTTCAGGCATTTAACCATTGCACCACGAGGCTCAGTGAATCTTATGGAACCAATATTAAAACCAATTTAAACGGCTGGAAATAAGGCAGCAAAATACTATTTTTGCAATTCTGCAGGAACAGGGTTCTGGTAAATAAGGCACTTACTTCCTTAAGCCCAGATCCAGTTCCACTGAAAATTCCTACTTCCCTCATTGGCAGATCCGACAAATAAGGAAGGCCTGCTTTCTTATTTTGTGGGGGTACAAACTTGGGGACAGTCACTTTTAGAGAGTGACCTACTGAGTTGTTTGTCACGAATGCATTTCCCCCCAACTTTTGCAAATTACTCTTTCAAAAAGAAACTAAGAAAAAGAGGAGCATGTGAAGCCTACAAAATAATGTCCCAAACCTGTTGCGTTAAGAGGAGCGAATGAATGAAGGGTGATTAAAAAGGAGACATCTTTAATACAAGTTCCAGCGGCCGCACTGGTTTTTAAAGTGATATTGCCAACATTGTTCTCTGAAAAGATGGGGTGCTATCCATGTTAGGAAGTGAAGACAAGGGACTGTCTCAGGGGTGCAAATTTTGGCCAATTAGCGCCATTTGCTAATTAGAGATGGGGGACAAATGGGGGGATGATGATTCGTCACAATTCGTAATTCATCCAACCACAAAATTGAAAAATTTTCCAAGCTAAACAGCATCAGTCTTTTCTGTGTCTGGAAATACGGAGAGAGAAGCAGAAAGAGAAAAGAGAGCAAAGCAGTCCTCTGCCTAGCAGTTTTAATCTGCTGTTTTAAATGTTTGGGATAGGATACTATTGGGCACATCCACGCACGAATGGCAAAGTGTGCAAGTGTTTGTCTTTAGTGTTAGTATAGTTAATCTATTTATCTATTTCATTGTTTTATTCTTGTGCTGTTTGATTGGTGTTGTTAACCGCCTGGAGTTCCTCTGGAAGATGGGTGGTATAAAAATAAATAAATAAATAAAGTGTGTGTCCCTCTCCCCCCCCCACTAGATTGCCATTCATTAAGCTGGCCCAGTTTCCTAATGCCTGCATAACCAGTCACACAAAGGATAGCCTGCTGGAGAGGAGAACGTTGAAGATAATGTTGCTTCCATTCCTGTTTTCTCCAACAAAATTCTGCCCTTGGACTCTTCAAATAAGCCTTGTGTAAAGCCACTTACAGTTCTGTTTGCCACTTGCGTATATTTTTCCATTCGAGATGGGCAAGGATTCACTCAGCCCGCTTCATGCAAAGCTCACCACACAGGGTGCCTATGGTGCCCCTCCCCCACCCCACAGCCAGCTGCCCCCTTTCCCGTTCGTTGTGTGTTCCTGGGCTGGTCCATCTCTGGTGGTACTCCAGTCTGAGCAGAAGCTCTGGCTGCCCTTCCACACCTCCTTCTGCAGTTGAAAGGGCGGAAGGAATCCTGGTTGCCAGTTCCCTGTCTCAATGGTCGGCTCCAGAAGGATGTAGGGCAGGGCAAACTGAGCTCTTGCCCAGACTGGAGCACCACCAGAGGAGGAGGACCTGGGCAGCATACAACAAAAGATGAGTGGGGCAGCAGGCCAGGGGTGGCGGGATGGGGACCCTACTGATCTACACCTACTGGTATAAAAGTGGATTCTAAAACGACACAGGGGTGTCAATAAAATTCCACCAATCTTGATCTATCCTATATTGTCTGGATATTCTATAAACAGATTATTTCAGCTCTAACTGAATGATGCCATAAGCCAGATATAGAATGGATAAAAATAAAGTTTAGGAAAAGAGGCTGATCACACCAAATATGTTCTGATGAGGCTTTGATCTGTAGTATGTACATTTTTTCTCTCATTGGGTTATGTGTCCTGTATCAGCAGAAAAACAGGAAAAGGGAGATTTGCAAACCCAGCAAATCAATACCTCTATGGAATGGCTAAACTTTGCATGTCATCTACCACATAACAGCTGTTATATTCCTGTGATCACCAGAAACCATGCCGCCTATCAAGAGCACGTACTGCTGGATTTAAGGAACCAGAAACAACAGGGCAGTGTGATTACCTGGAGTCCATCAAACAGTCAAAGCATGGCTGTTGGGACTCAACAGTTGCCCCCTGGGGTTCTGAAGGAGGTTTAGAACTTCGGCTCAGCCCATAAGATTCACAGAATCATGAATCTGAAAGGCCATTGAGTCCAACCCCCTGCTCAATGGAGGTACCCAAATCAAAGCAGATCTGAAGGAAGGCTGTCCCATTTCCTCTTGAACACCTCTGGCACTGGAGTGCTCACCACCTCCCAAAGTAATTGGTTCCATTGTTCAAACAGTCAGGAAGTCTTTCCACGTGTAAAAAAGAACCCCTGTATCCATGAGGGAGTGATTCCAAGACCCCCTGAAGATGCTGAAAAACACAGATTATAGCAAACACTGTATTTTAATAGTGAATGCAGAGCCCTGCAGGACACGGTGGAAATTTATTTCTCTAGCAAAAGCTAGGAATAGCTCGATCTATTCCTCCCTCTAATGGCCAGGTCTGATTACTGCACCTCTTGCAATATATTTTTCTGGGATTTTTCCTGTATTTTTAAAAAATATTTTCACACACTTGAATAAGGGAACCAGCAGATGATAAGCCTGCAGATAAGGAGGTCCTACAATATTAATACTCTGGAGGACTTAGCACATGACTGATTTTTAATGCCTAGCATTACTTAAATCTTACTTTTGAGCTGCGACTCTGCTCCAGGGCCAACTCCTGGGCCTTTGCCCGCAATTCATCCTTCTCAGCACGCTCCTGATCACCCTCTCGGTCTTTCTCCTTGGACTTCTTATGCCTGTACCGAATCTCGAGTGTCGGGTCTCTCTCTGTAGAAAAGTCACAGGTTTCAAGCTCGATTTACAGAACAGCCTAAAATTAGATGCCTTCATCTGGAAGACCACCCAGATTTGGGAGTGCAATCCTCATTATTCCCAGCCAGCCAATGATTGCGGTAGAAGGGATAATGAGAGCTGCAAGACCAGGACACATGCAGATTGCCAAACTGGGTCTAAATATAGAAGCAGATGGAGTTGTCTATAAAGCTAAGCTAGTATGGTCCAATCAGTAGTCTAATAAACATTTCAACTTAAGTCTGCCAAAGGAAAGTAGAACACTATAAACTTCTGAGAAGTAGGCATAGAACTCATCAATACCTCCAAAACAGGTTGTGTGGTAAGAAGGGGACCTCAGTGGAAAAGGATGAACAATCAATTTGTAAGATCTCCACCGGCAGCTATCTTAACTGCCAGTTAAAACAAAAACAAGGAAAGGATCAAGCTAAAGTTTATAACTTCTGTGTATTCACAAAGAGACACACTGTGCTTTCGCTTTTTAAACAGGCAGCTCTAAGAGGTATTGTCCCAAACACTCAAACCACGAGAACCCGTGTCTCCAATAGTGACCCTGGAGCTGTTTACTTTTAACTGTCCTAGGTACGAATATCATAGAGAGAACAAAAATATAAGAATGTTGTCAACAAAATCAGGATCTTTCAAGTATGCTGTCTGCAACCCCAGCGTTTGTTGAAGTGTTTGCCCAGACTTTGGAGGCCCACCTCTCATTCTGACACCACCTGCCCTTCCAACTCACCTCTGCATTGCATGCAGTACCATTCCCGAATGGCCTTTGCCATCTTCTCTGTAATATTAATGCAGTGCCCATGGAACCATTCATTGCAGTGATCGCAGCCTCTGGAGAGGGAGGAGGAAGGAGAAAGGTGAGGTTTCGCTTACACAAGGTTCTACTGCATTTGAGTGTATTGAGATGGGTTGTGTATTAGACACTCTCCTACTGACACCTTCTCTGCAACACAAGAGGCAGCAATAGAGAGCAAAGCACATTCTTCCATGTGGAGGACGGACTGAAATCTGCTAGCAAACATTGCTGTGACTGTGTAGTGCAAGAAGAGACAGTGAATCTTTGCTAAAAATGTCTACATTAGGCTGCTTAAATGGAAGGGAAACTGAGGTGGATTCTGGTGTGGATGACGAGGGGTGGATTCATGATCAAGCATATGCCGAGAAGCACCATGTTGACTTCAGCAAGCCAGTATTTTGCTCTTGATGAAGTATAAACACACACACGTTTCAGAGCTCTTTGTTTTCCTCCAATACGTACATCATGAAGCAGTTGATATCAGGTTTGCGACAGATGCAGTAAACAGGAGCGTTCTCTCCATTCTCCGATTTGGACTCTTCACCCAAAACAGCCAGATCAGGGTCAGAGAATTCATCCTGGATGCGGGAGAGAGGAAATAGGGTTATTTCATGGCCAACGACTCAGGAAGAAGGGCGGTGAAGAAGGACTGAACTCGGGCCACCATCATGCCATGACAAGCAGTTCACCTGCAGCCTTTGGAGGCCCTTAACTGGGAGGTGGATCCCTTTGGCCACAGCAGGACTGAGATCTCAGTGAAGGGCCCCGAGGAGAGCCCCCCCCCCGAGCCTGATCTGAACTGAAAAGTCCTCTGTTCAAACCCGAGAAGCCTTATTTATTGTGTATTTATTTATTTATTTATTTATATTTATATAGCACCCGTCTTCCAACCAGATCTCCGGACAGTTGACAACAACGCGAGAAAAGAGCACCTGCTGCAAAGCCAAAGCGGGCAACGCTTGGCCGGAGAAAGCAAACAGGCACAAGCTTCGCGCCTCCACACAAACACACACCGCTTTCTTTGCAAGTCCTCGGATCAGAGCAAATCGACCGAAAACTGAAGTTAGGAAAGGGGCGCAGAGGCCCCTCCGTCCTATAAACATCCCCCCCTCCATCCCCATCTCCCCGCCTCTTGCAGGTCCCGCTTCTCCTACCCTTCCCCCGCCCCAAAGTGGCCGCCCGCTCCCTCCCCGGAGGTGGCGGGAACCGCGTCTTTCCGACACCGCCCCCCCCCCGACGGGCCTCTCACCATCCTGGCGCCTTTCCTCCGAGCCCAGTTCCCTGGTTCCGAAACAAGACAACGAGGGGGGCTGACAATGGGAGGCCAGAGCGTCTCTCTCTCTCTCGCTCGCTCGCTCTCCGTCTCAACTTCCGCTTCCGGTGCGGTCCTAACAAAGAGGGGGAACGGAACGTCCGGCCGCTCCTGCCCTTTCTAAAGATGGCCGCGTCGCGTGCTTCCAGCGGCGCCCGAGCTCTTTTTGCCCGGAGTTCTGGCGTTTGCAAGCCCGGCGCCCTTTCCAGCCCCTCGGCCAGAAGTGGCTGGGGGAGCCGGAGGCGCCACTCAGCAGGAAGCCCCAGCGCTGTACAGTGTTACATTGTATAAAGGAATTAATTTGTTCCAAATGAAATTCTGTTAAGCAAATTTTCCTTTATACAAATTTCCCATAGGAATGCATTGAAAACAGAGTAATCCCTAATGACAACCATTTCTATGTGGTACAGATTCGCCCCAGAGGCTATTCTGTTAAGCAAATTTTCATTACTGCATCTCCGGAATAGTTTATGTTGTACTGATTTTATGTTATACAAACCGTTTGTTATAGGAGGGTCCACTGTACTTTAATTGGGATGGGCAAGAAGAGGCAACCTGAGAAAGGACTGCGTGGCTTAGCTGAATGGGCGGTGGTCTCCTTGGAGTTGGGAAGGAAGGCGGAGCCAAGTGGACCACCACCACCCCTCCATGAATCTGCCCACTGAATAAATAATAAAATACATTGTCTTTCAACTGGCCTCTGCCTGCTCTCCACATGTTGCTTCATGGAGTTTCTGGCATTAAGGAAGGTGCAGCGTGGAGTCCACTTGGTCTTCTTGTTGCTTAATAATGCACATCACATGTTTCGGTCCTTAATCTTTTCTTGCGCTTATTTACTGAGTTCTGACTCATCTATTCCAAGTTCAAAATAGACACCTCTTTGTTCATTCTAACGAGCAAAAGTGCTCAAATTATAGGCCTAATGGCACTGCACATGGCATTGTGTGTCAAGTATTTTATTAACAGATAGAAATTTATGAATTGGGGAAGTTGGAGCTCTGTAAAGCGATGCTGAAATTGAGATCTCCAATCCAACACTGTTTCATTACTGAACTATTTGTTTGCAATGCTCCTTGTAAGGCATTTACAGAGCGTTATCAACGCTGCTCAGTAGCAACCAAAATCAGTGCCCGTTGACTCCCCAGTTGTGGCTGAAACTCCACTCCTGTATGCAGACAGACAAGGCTTCAACTCAGCAGAAATGAAATTAGAGGGGATGTTGGTTGTTAACCAGATATTATCCTTTAAAAGTAACCAAAGTAGCATACAACAATTAAAAGATAGCATTTAAGTTATTAATAATGAGTATAGAGCACTGAAAATATCAATCAATACAATACCAAAAGACGTGTGTGTTGTTACAGTCATGACCGACTCTTCGTGACCCCATGACCATGGAGTTTTCTTGGCAGGAATGCTGGAGTGGTTTGCCAGTTCCTACTCCAGGTGCCTACAGCACCTGGTGGTCTCCCATCCAAGTACTAACCAGGGCTGACCCTGCTTAGCTTCCAAAATCAGGCGAGATCAGATGTGCTTAGGGCATCTAGGCAGCTCGACCATAAGCAATACCAAACAATCCAGTGCTCCACTCCTGTATGCAATCCATTTTAAAAATCCCATCCAGCAGCCTACTTGAAGAGAAAGGTCTTTGCCAGTTTACCGAAGGACAGCAAATATGGGCACTGCCTGGCCTGTTGTGGGAAGGGGTTCCAGAGTCTGGGAGAGGCACAAAGAAGGCCCTCTCTTGGGTCCCCACCAAATGCACCTGTGAAAAGGGTGGACCAAGAAGAAGGCCTCTTCTGATGATCTTAACCCTCAAGCAGGCTCATAAAGAACAATGTGTTCCTTGAGATACCTTGTTTAGGGCTTTATATGTTAGAACCCTTACTTTGAATTTTATCCAAAATTGAATTGGCAACCAATGGAGCTGCTGTGACAGGGTGGCTATGTCATCCCTGTGACCAGCCCCAATTGGCCATTGCTTCGGACCAGCAATCTTGGGGGTTCGTTGCTCTTCCTGCATCCCCACCCCTCCGCAATTCCTTGCTCCTGCCTGCGTGAGGGGAGGGAGAAAAAGGGGGACAAAAGAATGCAGGCTCACCTCCGTTTGCCGGTCCAAGCCTCCCCGTCGTCCTGATTCCTTCTCTTAAAGGGGCGGGAAGCAAAAAACAAAACAAAACAGAAGCGAGGAGAGCCCGGGACTCACCAGATTACATCCGGATCTGGGGATTTTCACCCTCCCAGAGCAGGTACATGAAAAGTGTGCTGGGATGCGCTTAGGTGGGCGTGGTCGCACTTAATTTCCTGCAAACTCCGGAGCTGGTGGGGAAACAATTGTAAGCTCCGGAGCTGGCAGCCATTTGCGGCGGAGTTTAGGGGTCGTGTACAAATACACTTAGAAGGCAGCTGGTTTTAAGCTTGATTGTTGTTGCGTTCCCACTAACAATCCTAAGGAATCCTCAAGGTTCCTTTTAGAGACCCAGTCTCAGGTTTTCTAATTATAGATTAGCTTGCAATTTAAACCTTTCCCTGTTGCTTCCATTGCTGGGCCTTGTTTGCAAATTTTAAAAAAGTATTAAAATAACTGAAGTGCAAACTGGTCCAGTATATAAGGGAGATCAGATGTTTAGACTGCCTTGTGGATTGTAATATTGCTCAACGTTTAGCAAATCCCACAACCCTGCATTGGTTTCTTTTTGTAAAGAATGCATTTGCTGGATCTTGTTTTTTTATTTCGGTTTATGGACCTATAAAATGCTTTTGCCAAATTGTAAGGCTGTTTACTGAAAGAAATATAAACAAGACACATAAAACAGACATATCAATGGGAATCATTTTAACTATTTTTTATCTCACACATAGTTTATTTTGGAAGAACTCAAGCTGAGCTTCAGAGTAAGATATTTTGAGGATTTAAGTGTACTAGCACGCCTGATAGTGCATTTTCTTTTGTGAAGGTAAGCAAGCTATTTGACCTCGATCGACCACTGTGAGACCCCTGAATCTCCAGGGGGCTTCAGAATTAGGCATGCTACCTGCACTAGCCTGGAGCTGGCACAGTCATTGTTACTGCATGGATTTCACTGGATACAGATTTTTAATTAAGACCCATGGGTGGGTGAACTGGTCCAACAAGGTCCCTGAGGAGGAAGGCAATGGAGACCAGACTCCTCCCAAACTGTTCTTTTGGGGAGAGAAGAAAGGTGGGAGCATAGGAGGCAGGAAAGGAACAAAGATCAGAAGAATCCAATTTATTTAGGGGAGGATCATGGACCCCCTCATTGGAAAGTGGTAGTTTGACTCACCGTTCGGGGGGGGGGGGGGCAGGAAAGATTTGAGGAGAAAGGAGATTTGAAGCAGAGCAGGCGATGGGCCGGTCACCCGTGCTGTAACCTCCCTTGTTCAGCGAGATGCTGTGGACCACCCTGTGTCAACCCAAGGAACAACCATCTGGGAGTTAACTGGGGGAAGCTGGTATTTATTTATTTTATTTATTATTGGTATGAAGGAATGGACAATGCAAAGCCACACCAGTACTGAATCTGGCTCGTCAAATGGTGATGCTGAACTCTTATAGTTGTTGTTGAAAAGTTGCCTTCAAAGTTAATAAAAACATTTCGGGGGGGGGGCTTTTTTGCTTGTTATGAATGAAATCTTGTCTCCAGGTGGTCCAGAGGGAGCGAAAGGAGTTCACAAAAGATTTTAAATTGTACATTGCGGAGCCAGAATATGATGCCAAGTTGCCAATAAACCTCATGGCTCTTTATTTTTTATTTGTCTCTTCTGTGCATTTGACCAATTTAGATTTTTCCTCAAGTAAGTTCATTATGGAGCCAGAGTAACCTGCTTCACAAGAAAACCCATTTAGTCCGGTATTCAAAATACTGAAATTTCCAATTAATTTCCTCCCAAAACTTCTGGGGTAGGGGAGAGTAAGTGTTCATGAATTTGTCTCGCAGCTTTAAAAAGAATTTACATATTAGGTATTTGATGGTTTTTTAAAATAATGTACAGTATACAGCTGAGAGAATCAGCACTGTCAGTGACTTGCACATTCACCTCATGTCCCTCCAGTTGAACAGGTTTTACTTCTCTTGTTCTGTGCTGTCAAATAAACCCCAACTCACAGGGATCCTGTGAATGAGGAATTGCCAGAATTTCCTGTCCTCAACTGCCCTGTTCAGTTCTTGTTATTAAGTCTGTGGTTTCTTTTAACTCAAGTCAATTCAGCTTTTGAAATTTGGTCTTTCCTCTCTTCCTGATGTCTTCCATCTTTCCCAACATTATTGTCTTTTTCAGAGAATCATTCCTTCTCATGGGTATGCCAAAAGTAGAATAAGTCTCAGCCTCAACATTTTTGCCTCCAGAGATAGTTGGGGCTTGATTTGGCCTTTCACACCCGTACATAGGTTTTGCTGGTTCTAGTTATATTTGTTTAACTAGACCAAATAATGAGGCAACTCACAACCCTGCAAGTAATATAACTCGCACACACAGACAGGCAGGTCTAAACTATATCCTATGAAGATAATGTAAATTATTTTGATACGGGATGGTACCAGAGTCTCTTTATAGCAAGGAACATGAAGAACCAAAATAGATTTACTATTATACCTGTGTACTGTAATTGCAACAGGACAACTTCCAGTGGTGAATAGCTGCTAATTAACAAGGCCCTGACTAACATCTTAGTCACATGTACTCATTTAACTGGCACGCTGCTAGAAATGCAATAGGGCCTATTAATCAGCAACTATTTGCTACTCCAAATCTTGCCCCTGTACTTTACAGGCACAAGTATTCAACTGGGTTATAGTCAATAGCAATTTATTAATACATAGCTAGTCTGAATTGAAAGTAAAGCAGTCCAGAGGGATGAGGATTTTTCTTGATGCCAAAAGGAAGACTTCAGCTCGCATGAACCTGCCAAAACAGGGTTAAAAGGGGGGGGGATGAAATGAGGCAATAGCTCTGGAGTTCCTAACAGCATTTATGACCTAAACTCTGTTTAGAATTCTTGGCTTGGCTTCTCTAATCCTATTTGATTACTGTGATCATTTGAATGGTTTTCCAATCGAGGGTTGTTTGTTTTTAAGAATATTAAGTAGTTGAGTTCAGGACTATTTTTCAGTGGATAGAAATACAACTAAACACTACTTGAAATTATAGACACAGACCTCCTACCAATTTCTGAACTCTTCCACAGTCACTAACTCATCCACGTGATCCACTTCTTTTCTCTCTTCTTCGACTGTGGTCACACCTGGGTTTCGATCCTGATCTTCGGAAGGTCTGGCTTTTTCTCTTCGTCCCATCACGTTATTTAAATGTGGGACAAGAGTTCTCACATAAAAAGCTGGTTTTTATTTATTTTAAAGTGCAGTTCAGCCCCCTTGGCCAGCAGGTGGCACTAGTATTTGGAAAAAAACGGACCACTTTGCTGGGGGAAATTAATGCTTGTAGGACCTGAAAGAGCTTCCTGTTTCTCCAAGGTGAAAATAAATTTTAAAAAAAACACAGCCCATCGGCCCTAGGAATAGCAAAAAAAAGAAAGAAAAAGAAACCCGGATCATCAACGTGGTCCCACAGCGTCTGCCTCCTTAAAAGCTGGATTTTCAAAACGAGGCAAAAAATTCTCTACCTCGTAGGTGATTCACAGAAACCTCGCTTAAGGGATCATTACCGGGTTTTCTTTTTTCTTTTTTTCAAAAAGCCCGGTGGCCGTGGGGACGGCATTTTTGGACTCAGTTTATTTAGTAATTTAAACTGCTTTTAAAGGGACGTGGGACCGAGCCCGAACATTCATTATCCTTTCTCACTTGGAAACCATCCCTATGATGCCAGGTTGTCTGTTGCTCCCACTGCATCAAGGGATTAGCAGCACAGTAGATGTTGTCTGACTGACTGCTTCACTCATCGTTCCTTACCACTGGCTACACTGGCTAGGGCTAATGGACGTTGTTGTCTAGCAACATCTGGAAAGATTTGTGTCCCCGATTCCAGATAAGACACCTTCCTGGGGGGCAGGGTGGGCTGGGTTGTCAAAATCAAAAGGACACTTAACCTGTACACCATCCTCTGTAACAGCAGGCAGCAACACCAGTTAATCCTTCGTAGTGCTGACTTTCTCCATTTCCAAGTCCTCCAGTTCCGCTTTTAATCTGAAAAAGACGCGAGAGCTGCAAACATGTGCAGGCCTGGAAAAGCAACTGAAGAAGATAGAATGCAAAGCTTCAAATTTTGCTGAGGTGCATAGGGAATTTAATTTTTTTAAAACCCACAAAATTTGTTGTGTGTTTGGATTTCAACCTTTCCACATAATAGGTCTGAGTGCTTCAATTTGGGTTCATCCGTTTAAAGGGGGGTAAGTTACAGGTTATACCCAAATCCTCCTTCAACCACCATACACTCTATTTTAAGAACAGAGAAATAGGCTGGCTGCCCTCTGTCCCAGCCTCCCACACCAACAAGGTGCAGCATCTGGCAATAAATTCAAGAACTGAAGCTTCACCTCACTCATCCTTAATCCCATTCCGACCCTTCTGCTCACCTATTGCATCTCTGTTGCAAATCCAAGTTGCATTGTGTGGAGGCTTCCAGATATTGCTTCGCTTTCTTATTTTCTTCTCGAAATAGCTCCCTAATAACGAGAAGGTGAACGTTAAGGACTTTATTCAGCCAATTTTGTCTAGGTATGACTTCGTTCCTAGGCAAACCAATGTGTGTGTTATATATCGACATGTGTTTTTAGGAGACCCTGATACTTGGTACAGCGCCAAGAACCCAAATCTCCCATTGGTTTCATGGGCTATTTTGCTCATGGCAATTGTAATTAGTCGCTCCACTGTTACAGTTCTCTTTAATTAAAAAAATAATCTAACCGACCAATGGATTTACAGGATATCCAACAATAGTAGTGCTGATAGGCAGGTTGGTTCTAAAAACAGTGTTGTCCCCAAAAGAGAGTTCCGATGGCTCTACACTCACAGGGCAGCTGCAGCCTCTTGGCTTTTCAGAAATGTCTTCTCCTCACTTAAGGCTGACAGGCTCAGCAAATCTAATTCCTCTTGAACGCTAGCCAGCTTCTCCTCGAGCAGCTTCTCTGAAAGAACATTGCACCAGAGGGGTATTTTAAAGTTGATTCAGTAGCGTCAGCCTCAGAAATCAGCACCGCTTGATAGTAACTAAATACAAATAAGCTGTTCCATACCAAGGGTTGTTTTTTCTAATGAATTTTTAAAATACACTGCATTATTGCCCCAAATACATTAATTACAACCCAAATTCTATTGCTGGTGTAACTCAAGCATATGTAATTTTTTGCATCCAGTTGCTGCAAGTTATGAAGTCACTGTAGATATTATTAGTTGCAGGCTGAGCTGCATGACCTGCTATGCATTATTAGTTGGATGTTGAGTTGCATGACTCGTTATGCAACAGGCATTGTCTACACCGACTTGCAGCAAGCCACTGAAAAAAGTAACATAATTTATATTGCACTGGCCACAGAATGTCGATGATTGGCTGTAATTTAATGAGTATACAGTGGACCCTTGTATAACAAACGTTTTGTATAACATAAAATCTGTACAACATAAAAAAATCGGAGATAGGGGAAATTTGCTTAACAGAATTGTCTATGGGGCGAATCCGTACAACATAAGATTGTTGCAATTAGGGATTACTCTGTTTTCAATGCATTCCTATGGGAAATTTGTATAAAAGAAAATTTGCTTAACATAATTTCATTTGGAACAAATTAATTCCTTTATACAAGGTACCACTGTAATCTTATGCCCTTTTCGCTGCAACTAACTTTTTTTTACACTTCCATTTTATAATAATAGGTATATGTGCTCAGTAGGGGTAGATGAAGAAGATGACGTAGCTGAAGTGCTCGCTCATGCTGTGTTTCATGCTGCTGCCTATTGTGGATATTGCAATACTGATGCCACAGATAGGAGGAGTCTATTGTATTATAGACTACTGACTTGCACCATTCTACTCGTTATTAAACAATTACTTTTTGAGAAAAGATGAAGGATTCCTTTTTCAAAAATGCAGTTACTGTATTTAGCTAACTGCTTTGCGATGACGCAGATCTATAACTGGCTTTTCAATGTATTAATTTAGTGAATTTCTAAGCTCTGCAAACTGAGGGTGCTTTCAAACAATGGCAGCAACAGAATGGGATGTTTTAGTTACACCAGATTTTGTTCCTGAACAAAAGTAGCACCAGCACTTTCACCTGTAGTCTTTCTATAAAATTTCATTTCACCACCACAGTTTCTGCTGTTTCTCCAAAAAGCCCCCCCCCTTCTAAATCTTGAGCAAGCAAGGTATGGATCTTGAAGTATTATTGGTCTGCAATTCACATCAGCTCTAGAGAATGCAGCTAATGGCGAGAAACAGATAGAATCCCATTGGCAGTTCAGCAACATCTCTAGGGTGATGGCTTGCCCATCTCTGTTCTAAAATGTATGTATCAGCGCTGAGCTACATTTACTCTTTTTAAAGACAGTTCCTTCACTAGTACTAAATGGGATGCTACTTCTATTCCTGCTATTCACTGTAGCACAGAAATTATGTAGCTAGCTCCCATATGAATTGAGGAGTAGCCTTAATATGAAGGCTGGGGAAGGGTGTTGTTGTGTCTATGTGCTGGAAGGGGGAACCAACTGGAATTCCACCAGATAATAATACATACGAGTACAGCAAAAGAGACAGGACAGCCAACCACCACCCTGAAACTAGTCTTCCTCAATCCTCACCATCAACTGGAACATACACTTTGAATGTACAGTACAAGTAGGACCCCGGTATCCACTGGTGATTGGTTCCAGGCCTTCCCGTGGGTAATGAAAACTTTGGATAAGAGAGAACACTTGCCCACCCACCCCCAAACTGCTGTTTCCTGACCGTAGCTTGCTTTATGACTGCTGTTTTGAGACAGTAGCTTGCTTTATGGCTACTGCTTGTGACAGTAGCTTGCTTTAAAGATACTATTTGTGACAATAGTTTGCTTTACAGCTGCTGTTGTGACAACAGCTTGCTTTGTGGCTGCTGAATTATTTAATTTTTTTCTCTGCTAACCGTGGATAACTGAAACAGTGGATAATGAACCAATGGATATGGGGGTCCTACTGTATTTGTTTTTCTTTAGAAGGGTTTTCCAAACCAAGTGATATTTTGTATAGTGGATGCCAAGAAAAATAGGGCATTTGTGAGCTGTTGCACAGTCACTTAGAGCAGGGCTGTCCAACTTTGAACAGGCCAAGGTCTACTTTTTCCGGCCCAAAGTGCCTGAGGGCTACTACACTAAAACCTCTACTTATGAATTTTATCAATTTCTTCCGAGCACATGGTCATAAGTAAAGAAATTGTAAGTACAGCAGCGGTTTCCCATAGGAATGCATTGAAAATCCATTACTCCGTTATGGAGTGAATTGTCCAGGGGGGAAGAAGAAGGGAGATGTCACTGCACAAAGGAGATGGGAACACCTGAAACCCCACCTCTTGCCCCTCTCCTCCCCTCTCCTCCCTCCACTCCGCACCAGCGACTCAGCTGGTCACAAGACAGTGGCACACCGATCATCTGGCCAGTGGGGGGAACTGGGGACTGACCCAGAACTTTGCTGGGGCAATGGTGGTGCTTGGGATGGGGGAGGGAGGGGTAGAGAACTTATCCCCTCACTTTTTTTATTGATGGCCGGAGGGCTACTTTTGAACCCTTCACGGGCTACTGGTAGCCCCCGGTCTACCTTTTGGGCAGGCCTGACTTAGAGCAAAGTCAGATTTTATTCTTTAACTAGCTGCTTAACTCTGTTAGAGACAAAGGTGGTCATGGAATCTGTATCAATGCCATTGCTGTGTAAAATGGGTCTAACTGAGTTTGCCTAGGTCTATCAGGATGGACTCTGAAATTGTTTTTTAAACCTTTTTTTTCAGGGGGAAGGCAAGAGTTACTCATACAGACTCATTTTGCATGGTAGATAGCAAGTACAATGAGGCAATGTTGAGACCGTTGTAATATCATCTGCACACACAAATATGTCTGAAATGATATTCCAGACTGAGAGTGGGAAGAATTTGGGGCCACTCAGTTCTTGAACAACGTTAATAATGTAGAAATTAAAAATAAAGGGGGTCAATAGGCATCCCTGTAGGATGCCTCTATCTGCCAATATTGTCTCTGACAGCAATCCATTTGCCACAAGTCTTACCCTAAGATTGAGCAAAGCATCTGAATTAAAAATACAGTAGCAGCATTCTGTCAATATTGGTGGCAGAAAGTTTTCACCCCCAGCAATCTCTGTAAGAAGCATATTCCACTTCGCATGAATAAATATAATACTTATCCTACTCACGCAAATGGGATGAAAACCAGATTTTTCCACAGCATTAATTCACAAACTTAATGAAACTTAATGAAATGTACACAGATCTTTTTTTACGTAACTGGTATGTAATATCTACAGGATACACTATAAAAATACTGTTTGGAAGATATACAGTATTGGTTTAATTGGCTAATTAAAGTATACAAAATCCTACAGAGTCTCACCTTCATTCAACAAACACTGTTTACTCTCTTTCATGTCAGCGACAGGTTTCTCCCTGGCCTACAAGGAAAGCAGACCAAGAGTAACCGGAACCAACCAAAGGAGATTTGATGTGCAATATCCCTATCTCATGTGGGACCCCCTCTGGATCTTCTAAATGTGCTATTGCCCACCATAAGGTGAGGGAGAAATAAGGGTTTTAGAGTAAGAGACTGGAATATTGGAGAACAACCGCTAACCCTTCTCCTCTGGCAACATTTTGCCTATTAAAATGACAGACACATCCCAAAACTCCAGTCTGCCTAACAGGGAGAATTCAAGTGTATTGTGCAGCTACCTGTAGATTTTTTTTTAACAGGAGGTCAATTATAAGACTGGAAAAGTTAAACCAGGAAATAACATGAAACACCATCTGTATCAACAAAACTAATTTTAAATTATTCTATTGTTTACTTTTAATTGTGAAGAAAATATATCTCAAGAGGACTGCCCTCCCAGCTGTGAAGGATGAATCCTTCATTAAAACTCAAGAGATATATGGATCAACATCTCACTCCTAATTTCGCATTTATAGCAATATAATTCAGGCCAAAGAGAAAGACCCAAGGGTGCCTTACATAAAGCTCCCATAGACTCTTGTGCTTCTCCATCAACTCGTCAAGCAGTTGCTCAAATTCCATTCTGAAAGCAAAACAAACAACAACAAAAAGCAATATACTAGCCATTGTGTCAAGAAGATTCAGGAAGCTGCACCTCAAAAAAACAAATCCCCATATCTGACGTCACAGGAAGAAATGTAGTTCCTTTTTTAAAGGAAAGTGCATTTCAGTTACTTCTGAGGAACAAGCAAATAATTCATTTTTTAAAAAGATTCAACAATTATGTCCTTGTTTGGATACCTTGATATAGTAAATAGACATTATGAACTAAGTATAACAAACATAGTAATGTTTTATATTAAGCTTCCAAAATCTATTTCTTTTGCAAATCCTAATGCAGCCAGAAACTAGTTTAATCATGTGACCTGAGTGCTGAAATTGTGAGCAGACCACAGATTTGTAAATTGTATTACAATTCATGTAACATACTATGATTTTATTCTGCAGCATGTGACTGGTGGGAAGAGTAAGGCTTGATATCCTGCAACATTATCTGATGAAACTCGAGAGTATGGCATCAAGCTATTAATTGAAATCAGGAGATGGAGTAACATGAGATTCTTCTGGCATCGTTGTGAATTCCTAGAAATACCTCTGTTTGCTTTGCTTCAGTTTCTCCTCCTGGATCTGGGCTGTGATGGCCTCAATTCGCTGCTTACATTCATGGTTCAGCTTCTGCTGCCTGATAAATAAGACAAACCTACACTTCAAAATGGAGGGTTTGATTTCAAATATGCAAGAGAAAAAAGCTGAAAGCATTGACATATTGAACTATAAACATTGTAATGACATTTTTAAAATTCGGCAGCAGGCATAAGGTTTCAATTAATGTCATCCAGCATGCGTAGAGCTGCAAAGAATACTTTCGCTTTAAGCTAAGCAAGGTACTTTGGCATGGAAAGAGGTGCCAGTTTTAAAAGTGTTACAATGGTTCTAAATCACGCTCTGTCTGCCTGAAGTGAACCAACTGTGTGCTACCAGACAAATTGCTGAAAGTACTTGGAGCCAACTCGTCTAACTGAGTCTAGAAAGAGAAAGTGACAGGCATGCACAAAATAAGCTACCAGGATGATATGACCTCCTAAAAGCTTGTGTTCCTCGCATTATGATTTTCCTACAGAGAGCGAGAGTTAAGAAAATCCCTATCAGTTCCTAGCATCTCTTGTTCTGAAATGCTAGGATTTCCTCTAGAACTTGGATTAGAGTCAACATTCTCCACTCTGGACTCTGTCTTTTCCCCTATATAATTTCTATTATTTGGACTGGCTATAAAAAGAATGGTACACAGCATGTTTCCTGGTTGCTTCTCAAATATCCGTCATTGTCTGTCAAGTGTAGTTAATGAATGGAAAGGAAAACATAACTAAATATTTTTTTCTAATTAATTTTTTTCTGCACTTCAGTAATCTCATATTGACTTAACCTTTGGATCTGAAACCAACACACTGGCAGTCTTAAGGTTTATACAGTGGTACCTCTACTTACAAGCAGCTTGACTTGAGAGCAATTCAAATTAAGAGCGAAAAACCGTTGATGTTTTAACTGCTGCCTTACACGTTTTAGGTGCAGTATGCTCTACTTACAATTTTTTTTATTTTTTCATTTATTTATTTTTTTCAGATAGGCTAGCTCTACTTAAGAGTTGTTCGACTTAAGAGCATGCATTTGTAACAGATTAAACTCGAAAGTAGAGGCACCACTGTATACCTCTTTCCTTTGCATATAAACTTCTTCTCAGAGTTCAATGTTATTTCCTCCCACATTCAGCAACAATTTTGTATAAGTTTTAGAAGAGGCAGCCATGCCAGGTCTGAGGAAGTAGACTTGTCCACAAAAGCTCACATTAAAATGTAGTACTGTACAGTAGTTGATGTTTAAGGTTCTACAACGCCTTTGCCATCTTGGGAGTTTATTCTTCTTGAATTTTATATTATAGCTTTTAGGAATTCCTCTGAAAATCTTTTAAATAAAACTGGTAGAAACCTAGCATCCAAAATGGAGAAGGATGCCAAATGGGACAAGTGTCTCATTTTGAAGCAGATGAGCAAGGTCTCACCTCTGTATCTTGGCTTCTGTCTCTTCACAGTGCAATTGCATGACCTTCCGAGTCTCTGCAATGTAGATGAGTGTTAGCCTTTAAGGCAGAAATGTTGCCCATCAAGATTGCATACACAGTCCACAGCTTTCAGTTGACATCAACATTCCATGTCCCCATGAAGCAGAAAACTCTCATTCAAAAAGTGTTGCACTCTTAAATTCAAGTAACTATCTGGTTTTAAGAATTTACGTTCAAATGGAGGAGAAGTCTTAAGGTCACAAGAAATGTCAATTTAGGGTAGGTATTTTACTGAGGATTCGTGCTACTTACATTGTCAAAAAATTGTTTTTGCAGCTGGTTCATGTAATTTTACAGATTTCCTCTCAAAGGGGAAAAAACAGAAGCAATAAAGATGAAGAAGGAAGATGACAACATCTGAATTCCCCACAAACTGCAGTGAATGTGGCATTCTGAGATAATGAAAAAGTCAAGTTGAGATTAAACCTAGTTCAGAAGATAAGTGACTGTCCCTGCAACAAATGGGCAAGTGAAGGGACAGGTTGGGATGTATACAGTATTAATAACGAATATGCCTCACATAAGCATTCCCGTTCTTGCTGTTACCTTTCTTTTCATTCCATATCTCCTCAAGGGTTGTCTTCTCAGCATTCACTACAAAACAAGGAAAAGAACTCAGCCGGTGCTTTCATGATATTATAAGGGAGGTAAGTGGAAGAGGCCACCAGGTAATGTTTTTATGCCACCTAAGCAACAAATTATACAAACTGGAAAGAACGGTTACTGGTAATATTAAGTACAGTGGTACCTTTTATAAAGGAATTAATTTGTTCCAGATGAAATTATGTTAAGCAAATTTTCCTTTATACAAATTCCCATAGGAATGCATTGAAAATGGAGTAATCCCATTTTATGTTGTATGGATTTTCCCCATAGGCGATTATGTTAAGCAAATTTCCCCTATCTCCAGAATTTTTATGTTGTACAGATTTTATGTTATACAAGCTGTTTGTTATACAAGGCTCCACTGTAGATTCTTCGAAAACGACCCAAGGAAAACAACCACTGGTCCTCTTAGGGAGTGCTAAGAATACGCCCAGCACCAAAGAGGACTAGTTTACAGAAGGGTAGTATGAAAATTAATTTAGACCAGGCACGTCCAAACTTTGGCCCTCCTGATGTTTTGGACCACAACTCCCAGAATTCTTAGCTTAGATTGCCAGTGGCAAAGGACTGTGGGAGTTGTGGTCCAAAACATCTGGAGGGCTGAAGTTTGGACATGCCTGGTTTAAACAAATCTTTATCATGAGATGGAGTGTCAGAAAACTGATTATCCTTTTAAAAGGTGCATTATCTCAAAATCTCATGCGACCAGCATCAGGCTGAAAGGAAGAGTGGCAGCACTGGAACTTTTCACATCCCAAGGCAATATGCCAACACAACACAATACCAGTGCTTTTCACATGCTAACACAATACCAGTGCAATCCTGTACATAGGTGCAACCCCCAAAGCACAAGCAGCTGATGGGGAAGGAGAAAAGTTGAGACGTGAGGTGTGACATCAGACCACAGTGGGTTCTCTTTTGTTTTTGTTTTGCTATGTTGCCAAACTAGAGCTGTAAAATCGAGAAAGCTCTAGAGACCCATCCAAGGTCCATGGCAATACCCTTACAGATTACCATAAATACATACAGTATTAAGATTATAAATTTTTGCTATAATAGAGTGGAGGAAAATTACATAGGATTACTTTTATAGAGTTACTCCCACAATTCAAAACAGATTTCAGTTGAAAGGCAACTTCTCCACCTGGACCAAAACATTTCGCTTTCCTCGGTTCAAGCAGCTGCTGCCTCTGTGTCACAAATGTACTGTATCTCGGTGGGGCTTTAACACAACATAAAGAAAAGCACATATTCTGGTGACAGTTTAATAGCTGAAGTAAATGAAAATATGCACCCAAAAATGAACATTACAACATTATAGGGTTCTAATGTTTGGGCGGTGTGAAGAATAGGAGGCCTACATTCATCACACAGTGCCTATAAAGCAAAGTGTTCTGCTTATATAC
>JAHTLZ010003468.1:5760317-5779526 GCA_023846285.1 Phrynocephalus versicolor | reverse complement strand
TATACAATCCATCACAGGAGCACTGGATCACAGGATCAGGATCATAACTCATAGCTGTTAAGCAAGAACAGCACATGCAAATCACCCTTGACAAGGCCTCTCCTGATGACCTCAACACCTGAGCCGGTTCATACTGGAGATTCTATCTTTGAGGTATCTAGGACCCAGGTTGTAGAGTGCTTTGTAGGTTAAGGTCATCACTTTGAATTGTGCCCGATACCTGGTTGGTAGCCACTGGGGCTGCTTTAATAGGACTGTAACGTGATCTCTGTTACCAGCCCCAGTCAGCAATCTGGCTGCTGCATTTTGTACCCGGTAAAGTTTCCTGAGATTTTTCATCAGTAGTCCCACATATAGCGCATTACAGTAGTCTAGCCGGGATGTCACCAGGGCAGGGGAGGTTTCTCAAGAAACAGGCATAACTGGTGTACTAATTTTAATTTTGCAAATGCACTCCTGGCCATAGCTGTGACCTGGGCATCTAGGCTCAAGGATGAGTCCAAGAGCACCCTCAAGCTACGCACCGATTTTTTTAATTGGAGGGAGACCCCACCCAGAAGAGGTTGCATCCCTATCCCTTGTTCTCCCTTTTGACTGACCAGGAACACCTCTGTCTTTAGTTTCATTTTGTTCATCCTCATCCAGTTCATTACTGCAGCTAAAACACTCTTGTAAAGTTGAGATAGTAGCACCCTCAGAATCTAGGGGTGATGATAGGTAGAGCTGGGTGTCATTAGCATACTGGTGGCACTTAACTCCAAAAGTCCTGTTAATCTCCCCCAGTGGTTTCATATAGATGTTACATAACATAGGAGACAAAAAAGAGCCCTGGGGGACTCCACAGGTCAGCGGCCGTGGTGTCAAACTTGAATCACCTAACACCGCTTTCTGCGTTCTTTCCTACAGGAAGGACCGGAGCCACTTTAATGCAGTGCCCCCAATTTCCAATTCAGAGAGTCCAATTCAGAGGAGAATACCATGGTCTATAGAGTCAAAAGCAGATGAGAGGCCTAGTAAAACCAAAAGGGACACAGATCCCCTATCCATTTCCCTGCGTAAGTCTACCAATGCAAACAGTGCTGCCTCCATCCCATAGCCAGGCCTGAAGCCAGACAGAAAAGGATCCGAAGTAGTTTATGTCATCCAGGAACCTCTGAAGCTGTGAAGCCACAACCCATTATAGGTCTTTTCCCAAGAATGGGATATTCGATACCGGTTGATAATTGTTCAATATCATTGTGTCTAAGGAGGGCTTTTTTAACAGTGGTTTTACTATTACCTCCTTTAAGCCTGCCGGAATCCTGCCGTTTTAAGGAGGCATTCACTACTCTTCCTAACCAGTCTGCTATGCCTTCCCTGGCAGCTTTTATGATCCATGAGGGGCAAGGATCCAACACACATGTGGTGGCCCTCACCTCCCCAAGGGTCCTGAGCACATCATCCGGCTGTAGGAGCTGAAAGTCATCCATTAATACGGGACAAGCTGGGTGGGTCGTTTTATTTACAGGCTCTGGATCAATAGCAGCATCCAAGGTAGTCTGGATCTGTTCAATTTTGCATGCAAAGTGTTGTACAAATTCTTCGCAGGGAGATACAGAATGGTCTGTGTGATCCACCTGTGGGTCAGTGTGTGTTTACTTGAGTGTTCTCCCTTTGCTTTTTAAGGGTGTAACTACATTAAGAAATAATGCAGGAAATGTTCTGGGATTGGAATAGTCAAAATCACATTATTACCCCTTGACTACACAATGTACAGGGCAATGTGCTTCAGTCTGACATTCTTCCTCCAATCAGATCTTTTTCCCTTTTGCCATTGAGGCATTTACTTTGTTTATAGTAATGTGATCACTTGAGCCCTTGTGGAAGGGATTGCAGCCATTCTCTTTGAACCCATTCCATCTGACAACAGAAGCAATGTAGCAGGGAAACTGACTGTCAATTTAATCTTGTTCTCCCCAAATCTGATGCTTAGTCTACTCTGTTTCCACTTCCCAGTCAACTTCTTCTGCACATTAGATGTTGAGTGTCACCAGGAATTTGCCCTTTAATATGGCCTGTCCCTATAATCTAGGTTACAATCCGTTTACATATGGTACTATATACAGTATGTAACACTAGATCATACCTGCTACAAATAATTTCTGTATCTAGGGTGTTAATTTTATACACTAGTCAAAAATTTCCCTTCTGGTACTGAGAGAATGAAAGTGAAGTGTTTTTGCAACAATTCTCATTTCTACCTGAACTCCTTAATCACACCCCTATCCCTGACTGAGATACTGAGCTCCTGATACATTCCTCTCTAATCCTTGATATATTACTAGGGACAAAATACCATTCTGCATTTCTTTCACAAGTGACAGTATCTCCTCCATTTTTGATGCAAAATCCCAGGGATCTGGAAAGAGAACAAAAGCAAAAACAGAATTAACCAGACATTGTCATAACCCAGTTTCCACCTCATAAAATAAATCCTTTTTTTTCTTTTGGAGGCGGAGGGGTCAGGCATATCAAACCCTGACCACATATAGGTTTGTGGAGTTTGCTTGGAAGAAAAGCCCTGTTGTTTCAACCCAAGGTACTGTGATGCCCTTGACATCTTGGTTATGAGGTAGAAAACTGGATCAGCTGAAGAGGAAAGTGAATGCTATAACAACAGTAAGCTCTTAGCTGTGCAAAAAAAAAATAAAAAATGGCAAGTTTCTCAGCAACTCAGGTCATCCTCAGAGGTTCTTCATGTCCCTTCTTTCTGAGGCTATCTAAGTAATTTCAAGGCGTGGGACATTTACATGGCAAAGCTCACCGTGTGGAAAAAGAACTGTGGGATTTTTGTTGGTTTGTGTGTGTGTGTGTGTGTGTGATACCATGTGAAGATCATCCTGTTCATGCAACACCAGCTTTCTGAAGTATTAATTATCCTTTCTTGTTGCCATTTTCTTATGGTTAATTTGTTAGTTTTCTGCTTTTTTATTATGCTGATTTTGGTGGCTTTATTGTTTTACTTATTGCTCCAAATTCATTTGTTCTTTGTTTTAAAAGGAACTCTGAAGATGGTGCAAAATTAAAAAAGAACAGAATGAATGTTTTAAACAAGTTGGGGGTAATTATTATTTACTCATTAGAGGAATTGATAGCTACTGAGTTCCTCATTTATAACATGCTTGCCACTCTACCTGTCTCCCCAACATTAATCTGGTGTATTTTACTTGGATACCATATTAAAATAAATTTAAAAACCCAAATATTAAAAATAGCAGCAGCAGTAGTGAGTGATTGTAAAGGGCAGCCAGTGTGTGAGGGCAGGTGTAAGATAAAACCTCAAGAGCAACACTTCTCAAAAGACAATTAAAAACCGACAACAAATTAAAATCTTTCCCAAGAGAACACAAAACGGACCCAAAAACCACATGACTAAAAGCATCCATTCCATCTCCCGGTTCATTTTCATAGTTTAACCACAATCTTAATCAGTTTCTCAGGGCTGGATATTAAACCTGAGCTTCAATTTTTTTTAAAAAAAAGCTTAGAAAACAGGCATCAAAGAGAATGTTACAAACATACGGCCAAACTGCTATGATTTATAAGGAAAACCGGACACCTGTTGGGACCTTTCAGAGCAATCTGAGGGGGTGATTCCTTTCCCCCTTCTCTCTATTCTCACTCCCATCAAAAGAGAGACTTTTCTTTTCATTCCCATGCCCCTAACTTTAAAGTCACCTTCTACAAAATGCATGCCCACGAAATGTATTGAATGACAGCCCCCATCAATAGCCAGGATGACCAGGGATGACAGGTACAAATATGCCACACTCTTTGAATAACGTCCCAATGTTGTGGGTCTTCGCATTCCTCACGCTGTACATTTTGGTTTCCATTTGTTTGCCTGTCTCACATTCTCACCTGGATTATTTCCCTCCATGGCCTTGGATGGCCTATTTTGCCTTGGACCCCCACCCACCTCCACCACCACTCCCAAAAGTTTCCCACTCTGTGGTTCTGCCCCTTTGGGGCTTTCCCGCCTTTTCTCAACTGTCACTTCCATGCGGCTCCAGCAACTCCTCCCAGTTGATCTCGGCAACAGGTCTCCTCGCTCAGCAACACGGAGGCCCAAATGAAACAGATGCTCCTCCAATAAGACATATGCCACACCTGTATGGTCATCCAAGCGGGTTTTGCATGTGTGGCAGGATTACAGCTCATTGCTGACACAGAAATATGTGGGGCTCAGACCAGCCAACAGTGTAGCACACAAAGAGTGAAGCACTTCTATTCTTACCATTAGAGCAGGTGACAGTGGCCACCGGCCTCGCAAAGTGTGATAAAGTTGAAATGGGCTGAGCTTGACATGTTGTGTTACGTAAAATGTGGGCATTATCTTCTATCAAACCTTACAGTGACCCTCGTAGGGTAATCCATGTATATAAGGATTTTTAAGGAGTGCTTTTACCAGTAGCACTCCCAGTAAGTTGCCAAGGCCAAGTGCGGATTTGAACCCAGTTTCTCCAGATTTCTAGTCTATCATTCAGTTGACTACATTACACTAGCTCCAACATAAAACATGTGCAAACACAAATACTGCAACAGCAAATACAATTTCCAGACTCATGCTATATTTACAAAGATGAAACAGGTGCGAAATTAATCTACTTAAGCTCTGTCCTGGCATTATATTATGTATTTTGAGGTAACATAGAAATAAGAGGGCATGATGGTCTGAAAATGACAGCCTCCATTATGCATGGAGGTTCCCCACATACAGTAATACCTAGAAAACTGGACTTCCCAGCTGTACGGAGACCTCCATGTCTCTATGATTCTGCAGATATGCAGAGCAATGATGTAAGAAGACCGGGCAACCAACTCGTGTTAACTTAGCACCTGCCTTTCTTGTGTGATTGCTTTAACCAGTTCATATAATGCATGAATAGGTTTTTGAAATTCCATAATGAATCTGATCCTGCATTTCCAAAATGAGCCTTTTTCTTTCTAATTTTTTTTCTCCATTTTGTTTTTGTCTTCCCTCCATACCACTTCTTGCCATCTGTTTCTGGAGGGCAGCCAGGGAAATGCCACAGTTGTGAATTCAGATGTCATGGCCACAAGTGATTCTAACAAGCTAGTTTATAAGAAAGTGAAAACTGGGTTTCAGCTGAGGTTTGTAGCTGGCCTATAAGAAGCCGTATAATGGTTTGTTTTGATATGGAAACAATGTTGTTATGTATATATGAACCCCTCACCAAAAGTGGTTCTATGTCACCAGCTCGGATGAGGGGTATTTAAAACAGCTCCACCAGACTAGTGTCTGCTTATACCTTTTGTACGGCAATAAAACCATGATTCCAATTTCCATGCTCCCAAAAAGATAATCCTAGGTAGCCTACACTGCAATGTAGCCTTCCCCTGCCAATTCATAACCCTTATTAGTTTTCTATTTGATACACCCTTTCTTAAAATGATTGTCCCATTTTAAAGGAGCTTTGTGTTTATACAGCCACTGGCTATTTATGATCGCTATGGTGATTTCCCCCCTAAAACTAAAGGAGGAAAGTTCCAGTAATTTCAGAGAAAATCAAGTACAGTACTGTTTAAAAATGAATAAAATAATGTTTCAGAGATATGTACATTATCACTGCACAACAACCCACTTCAACCCTAAGGAATGTGCATGTATCAGAATCTTTCATGTCAGACTAGCCAAAAACAACCACAGCAAAGAAATGAGATTTAAAATAAGAGCCCACTTTAACCCACACAATGCACCCTAGCAGCTATATGCATAGTTTATTTTAACATGAAACTCTTTGTTTGGGGCTTCTGTTTTTGCTCGAGAAATTTTGATTCCACTTCCTGTCCTCCTCCACCACATTTTTTAAAGAGGGAGTTTAAGTTTCATGTGACCGTTGGTCAGATGGGCAGTATATAAATCAAATAAATGGGGTGAGAAAGAACAAATTGCTTTTGAGGAATTAAAAAGGAAATTATGTTCTCAACCCGTTAGAATAGTACCTGACTTCAGTATACCGTTTATTTTGCAGACAGATGCTTCGGAGAGAGGGATAGGAGCAGTTTTATCACAGGTCAAGGAAGGGGAAGAACATCCGGTGTTGTTCTTGAGTAGAAAACTTAATGGGCGAGAGAGAAAATATTCTACCATTGAGAAGGAAGCTTTAGCGGTAAAATGGGGAATGCAATCGTTGAAGTATTATCTATTAGGAGCCCCTTTTACCTTAGTTACAGATCACGCTCCTTTATTATGGTTGAATAGAATGAAGGATGTTAGCCCGAGATTAACTCGGTGGTACCTTAGTTTGCAGCCGTTTTCTTTCGAAGTTAAGTACAGAAAGGGCAAGGATCATATTAACGCGGATTATTTTTCCCGACAGGGTCCATGGGCGCAGGAACTAGAAACCCAGACGGCCCACTCGGAGGGGAGGGTATTATGTGAAGGACGGAAGATCCAACCGGACGACGAAAGTGTGCCGTCTGGAGTAGTTGAAAGGAAGAAGGAGGATGAGGAGGAATTAGAAGAGCTAAACAAGCGTGTGCGGGAAGCAAAGATGATTGAGTTAGTGGAGGAAAGACCCGGGAAAGGAGGCACAGGCGCGCGGGAGGTATTATGGGTGTCGAGTGATCCCATAGCGAGGGGACAGAGGCACGAGAAGGGTGAACCGGAGAAGCGCGAGACAAATGAAGAGGCGGGGCTGGAGGAGACTGTCAGTTTTGACAGTTATGGGGGGCAGTTGAAGGACGTTGGGACTCAGACAGAGTCAGGAGGAGACGAGGAGGGAGTGGGACGGTTTAAGGTCCGGAGAGGAGAGGAGTTTGTGTGGTCGGTTCATGTAAAGCCCCTAAAATGGCCAGAAAATTCTCCGGTGTTTAGGCAGAAATGGAGGAGAGAGAGACCTCCCAATCCGGTGGCGCAGTGGGCTCGTCATCCCTGTTGCGGGACGCAATGTTGGGGACAAGGGAAACCCTCCTTCCCACCTCTATAGAAGGTAGTCCGCTATCTACGGAACCTGTTAATGTTATTTATGAAGAAGGATGTGTTGGTGAATCTGTTACTCCGTTCATGCCAAAGTTAACACCTGTTTTTAAAGAAAAATCCTACAGCCAGTTCGGGACTGTATGCAATAAAAATCCTTTTAATATTTCTACACAAAATGATTCTCGTCTCATTTGTGACTCAGAATTACCAGTGGAAAACATAGAACCCTCACACCCAGGTGTTCTTGGATTAAAACTTCCAGAAATCCTAGCCAGCACAGCTATGGCCTCTGAAAATGCCAAGAACACCTGGGTTACCCACGGTTAGGAATCCCTGAATTAAACAATCAATCAAGCCAATACAATCAACTAACATTAAGGTAATCAGGAATGTGTCCTATTTATTGGCAGGGCTGTCACTGAGATTTCCTGGAACAGAACAGAGGCATTTGGTCCTGAAACATTAAATAATATTTTGCTAAACGTACTAGCAGATGGAGAAAGAAACAGACACACAGCCAAAGTGGAACTTATTTTCAAATGGGTTGTGTTTGTATTTAATAAGATACTTCCAGTTCTCAATACATCAGTTCAGTCAGAAATATTAAACCCTCATTGTCTGCCAATCACCAGGGTAAGGGGGGAAATGCCAACCAGAAGCAAGCTGAGCAAGCAAGCACACCCCAGGAGGGATCCAGTAGCAATAAACAGACCCTTTGAAATAGACTAGTTCTTTTAAACATGCCATTGGCCATGAAGGTAAATCCAGTTCAGTGCTCAGCCCACATCATAACTGGCAATAAATCAGTACCCTTAGATAAACATTCTGGGTTAAATCAAGCCTTGTCCCTGACACACATAAAACACATTTCTACCCCACCTCTTATCATAAAAAAAGCACAGGGTGTCAGAATTACCTGGCTGCAGGGGGTGGGGGGAAGCAGAGGCTCCCTGTGGATAAAAATAAGACTTATCCTTAGCAAACAGGAAGGACAGAGACAAGAATAGACCCAGTGGAGCAGCAGCAAGTTTCTACAGGGCACGTATTTGCACAGCAGAGCAGCACCTGCTCAGGCAGGGGAAAAGATGCAACTGTTTTACCCGTCAATGAGGTGTTCTAGTCTTCTTCTGAGGAAACAGTCCTAACCGATGGAACGTCCAGAGAAAGTGGACCTTACGGGGAGGAGGAGTCATTTTGTCCATACTAAGCCCAAACAGGAAGTTTATCAGGGGTCTGTTTGTCCTTCCTAAACTCCAAATCCACAGAAAACAGATTTATGCAGTAGTGGGACAGGAAGGGAATGGGGGCACCTCAATGCAGAAAAGCAAATGAGCTCCCAACATTTTGGAACAGGAAAAAAGGATGAAAAGATGGGACATTAAGATAGCTTTCAGAGCTAGTTAGGTTTTGATGTAAGACTTTTTTTTAAAAAAAAGAGTGTCAAAATTCTGTCATAATTACATCGTTCAAACCAAGCCATAATATATATATATATATATATAGTGAATCAAAATGACAGAAGGATTGCAAAAATCCTTCACATACACATACAGCTTCTCAGGGCATCAGAAAAACTGGAGCAGCTTCCCAAAGTCATATGGGAGTTACAATTCAAAAGAAGTGAGATATGAAGAGATTTAAATTAAAAAAAATACTGTTCGTTTCAGGTTGAAAATTTCTTTGGAACTGGGCTTCTTCACTTACAGTGCTCTCAAGAGGGCTTTAAAGTGTCCAAAGTCAGCTATCTTTAGAGTAAACATAAATCTCTATAACTTAACGTACTGCACAAAAATATCTCTTGATAAACTGGCAGCACTTACTAGATTGGCTGTAGGCAGCCATTCTGGAAGAACTATGGAAAATCCAGTAGCTTACCCTAATGGCAAATATTTCCAAAAATGTATAAAATGGCCAGAATCCAGCTGAATATTTACAATGGCATCCCGACCCCACAGTGTAATTTGCAGTTTCAAGTTCCCACTAGTTAAGAAACTGGTGCTTGTATTTCTCCTCACAAAGCCGTGCAACTGGTAAGCATCAATAAATAAACTACTGTTTACCTAAACAGCAGCATCTTGCTACTGAGATTTATACTACTGGATTTTGCCCAGCAGTTGTTAAGTAGGACTCTAGCCAGTACTTCCTATATTCCAACTCCCAGATAGCTCTCTGCCGTTCTTATTTTCACCCCTTCAATTCTATTAGTTTCAATACTCCAGAGAAACAAAATAAGCCAGATTCCCAAGCTCCAAATTCTCCTCCAAAGGAAACGAGAGGCATTCAGCAAGCTATCAAAGCTTCTGGTAAGGCAAAGGGAAGAGTGAAAAGTAATGCAATTCCCCAGTGATCATTGCCAGTGGTGTGACAGCACTCACTAGCAGAGAATTCAAACCCACTAGGCTGCAGACTAGACATCAGTGTAAACCATGTGATTAGGTGGGATGCATATGATGCCCTACATCTTCCAGTTATAAGCCACTTCCATAGAGAGAAGAGTCAAATGCTCTTCAGACGTCTCCAATAACTCAAGCCCAACACCTCCTACTTAAGACATGGCTCCAAAGATCACAGATACAATGAAAATTTTAAATAACAGGCCTGAAGCTTTGTGGATTTACCACCCCGATGACGTCTTGGCCTGACCAGATTCTTCTCAACCCCTCCCCAACTAAGACCCTGTCCAACTTGTGGAAAAGAAATCCAGATGCTCTTGCTGCTCCCAGCGATGTTCCTCCACAAAGACCTGTCCGTCCAAAGGGGCACCCAGCATGCAGCTCAAGATGGTTCCCAAGGAGTGAAGTCCTAGGCCTAGAGGCCTCCAAAGAAGCCATTCTCAGTACCATCCGTTCGGGACCCCTTGCTCCCTTTACCAGGGTTGGGGGTGGTGGAGTATTTGGGCGGATAACGGATGAAGAGACGGTCTTCTTCCTTCTTTATCCAGCGCAGCAGCTTTGTCAGGACATTAATGGCTCCAGCTTTGGTTACCAAGGGACTGAAGCACGTATACAATTCAAACTTACTTGTAACCTAGAGAAGGGAGAGAGAGATGGGAGGAACAGTCATTCAGCAGGCAGTTAAATCTGGGAGCTCTGTACAAGCTACATGGCTGCAAGCAGACAATATATATAGGGACAGAGGAAAAAAGACCTTTCATTTAGTCTTGGACTACAGCTCCTGCCAGCACAGACAATGGTGGAGAATCCAAGGAAATGGTGCTCAACAGTATCTAGAGAAAAAAACGTTGGCCTGCCCTAGCTTATAAAATAAGACAGTGTATAGGGAGTGCATGGGGAGCAATAGGATGTAACCCAGTGGTGTCCAAACTTTGGCCCTCCAGATGTTTTGGACCACAACTCCCACAGTCCTTTGTCATTGGCAATGCAGGCTTGGAATTCTGGGGGTTGTGGTCTAAAACATCTGGAGGGCCAAAGTTTGGACACCCCTGATCTAACCTATTGTATCTAATGGACTGTCATTTCTAAGATCTCCCCGCCACCTCCTTTCCTGGCAACAGAGCACAACAATCTTGGGAAACTTGTATTCTGTGCCAGTACAACAGTGTATCTGTGTCTTTTAATGAAATCTCAATCCAGATTCGTCTACAACTGTGGCTTCCAACCATGGGTCCCCAGCAGTTAACAGACTATAACTCCCAGAAATCTAGGGCAGCATAAAGAGAGGCATCTGGGAGTTTTAGGCCAAGAACATCTGGAGAACAAGGTCTATATCAAATCTACCTTCTAATTTTCAAACGGCTGCCTCACTTCCAATAACTATGATCCCAACTTACATCAGATTTCAAAGCCTACCTATGGATAAAAATGATTCAACACTGAGACCATTCACAGGGGGAAATAAAATTTCCCTCCAATCACCCAGTCCTTCCCTGCAAGGTGTCTTCTACATACTGTTGTCTTATTACAAAAAGAAACTAAATATTGAAATCCAGTATTTCCTCACATGCTGTTCTGCCCATGGATAAAAAGAGAGCTGTAATGTCATGCCTCACCCAAGCCAAGAGAGTCTCCTTTTCAGCTACATGGTAGATGAGACGCAGTGGGCGTGAGGTACTGTGGATACGGCCATGAAGGTAGTGATAGAGACCAAAGAGGCGGTGTCGCTCGCTCTCACTGCAGTAAGGCCCCTCCAGTTCTGGGCTGTAGTAGGTGAAGAAGGATATATCAGGGGATCAAAGGTTTTAGAAATTACCTGGAGAGCTTCTTACCTATCCACTGCAAAACCTATGAGAAGTGAAAAACAGTTGGTAAAACTGATTCATACAAACCACCCTTCAGTTGTAATTCACTGTAAAGAATATGAAAAGAGGGGGGAAACACCCACAATCCTAGAATAAGCCTATTAAACACCATATAATTAAAAAAACCATTCAGGAATTCTTTGCATGATCACGGGAGGAGTGGTATCCAAAGCTGTGTGGATAACTCCCATAATCATTACCATTCCAAGAACATACATGTGCCATGTGCACAAGTCTAGTTATATCTGCAGGGAAAGCACAAGAACACCAACACAGCTCCAGTCCCAGCATGTGATGGCATGCATATGGTTCAGCTTTTGGCACGGCAGAGCGAGCAGCAACTTTTCAAGCCAATATGTGGCACTGGTTTTCGAAATCCGATTCTGTGCTTAACAATCCCTGCAACAGGCTGCCAGTAGACTGGAATGGACATAATCTACTTATTTATAGCTCTCTCTCTTTTTTTTAGTATTTGTATTTTATGCCTATTTTGTGAACCACCCCAGGTAGTGCAGTTTGCACTAAGGGGGCGGTATAGAAATATAACTAAATAAATACAGTGATACCTTGTAGAAAGGAATTAATCTGTTCCAAATGAAATTATGGTAAGCAAATTTTCCTTTATACAAATTTCCCATAGGAATGCATCGAAAACGGAGTAATCCCATTTTCATGTTGTACGGATTTGCCCCATAGGCGATTCTGTTAAGCAAATTTCCCCTATCTCCGGAATTTTTTATGTTGTACAGATTTTTGTTAAACAAACTGTTTGTTATACAAGGGTCCACTGTAATTTACTATCACAGTTCATTTCATCTGTCCAACTCTTTTACTTGAGGCTGCCTCTGGTTTTGGTTCTGCATCTAGTGCTGTCTTCCCTTCTCTTCCCTAGAAGAAACAGCAGGTACTTTAGATTTATCACTGGCATTCCTTTAGAGCTGAGGTGGTCAAATTTATGCTCCCAGCCCTTTCCTGGACACTGGAACAAGTAAACAGAAAGAGCCTGGACAGGCACCGAGTGTTTTAAAAAACTGTTTGTGTGTGCTTGCGCGGGGGGCTTATGGGACATCCCCAAGACTCAAGAAGTGAAAGATACTACCCTGAACGGGGTCCAGGAGCAAAGAAAAACAACAGCTCTGGTTTTAAACTCTACTTTTTGAAATGAGGGAGGTCTCAGACACCTTTTGGAGCAGTAGAAATCTCTGGGGAGCTATATGTAATGCAACTGCTCAGCTTCATGTCCTGTCAGTTACTTTCAAATCATACAGCCTAACCTAATAGCTATATGAGCTCACAAGGCTCCTTCCCCATCACAGTCTCCCCATCTCTCCAGTCTCAGGAAAGGTTCCTGCTTCCACACAAGAGATCTTTGTGGATAACCAGAAAGTGGGAAATGACACATGATGTGTTCTATTTAAAGCTGTAACTGAAGGCGGCCAGATCAGCTCTTCCCACATCCTCTGGGTGAGAGTCATGGGAAGGGAGAAAGGAGAGAAGGTATGCCCTCTGTGTCAAGGTCTGCCCGTCCCAGAACCAAGCCTGACTCCATTGGTCAAGAGATACGGTCAAGAAATATGAGAGCAAGTAACCAAAAGAAAGACTAGTCACCCACTTCTCCAATGGAAAGAAGTTTGGAAGGAGGATGATATTAATACTTAAACAAGGGACTGCTTTATCTCCTCAGCCAAACACTACTGTAACACATAACTACATAGTGTTACTGCACTTGGTCATTTTTGGCTAATGTCTTTTAAAATTTGGCACCTATCTACAGTATATAGGATTAGTTGTGCTATAATATTAATATACATGGAGCTGTTCATCACCCTTACATAGCAACCTAGTTTGGGAATTTAAAAAACAATCCTGCCCACCCTTTTAAGAATTATTTTGTATCATGGGGAAGTTATTGGGGGCCATAAGATGAACAAACTCTTAACTTGTAAAATAATAATAACAATAACAATAACAACAACAACAATAATAATAATAACCACTACCATCACCACCACCACCACCACCACCACCACCACTGCCAGTGGGAAGCTTCACAGATAGCTTCACTTTGTGGAAATTTTTGGACTCCCAGCTCTGCCCCACAGCCCCCAAAAACTTTCTCCAAACTAAAAGCATCCAGAGGATCCTCACGGGTGGGAATCATGGCTGATGCCAAACAGCATCACAAACAAGATTTCAGCCACTGAATTTTTAAAGCTGTAACTGCTCTGGAGAAAGCAGAGACCATGTTAACCATCATGAAGTGCAAACATGCTTCTGTGCAAGAAGAGCCCCCACATTTATCATTCCCTGTGTGAAAACAGTGGCATCAGATTATGTCTGGACCACATTACTCATCACATTTTGCTTGCTTGCTAACATCAGTTAGAATGCTTCAATCAGGTGTGTATTCAGAATCAACCTTTCAATTTCTCTCAACACCCATCACATTTGTTTCCAAGGAATTTCCTATCATGATTTTTTCTGTGCTGTGAAGTTGGATCTGATGTCTGCAAACCCTACTAGGGTTCCAAGCAGTGTGACATATATAGGGATTGATTTTAGACAAGGCCATAAGTTTCCAAAGCTGAACAGGGATTTGAACTCAGGTCATCCGAGTCCTAGTCCATCACTCTAGTCACTAAGGGCGTTTATACACGACCCCTAAACTCCGCCGCAAATGGCTGCAAGCTCCGGACCTTAAAAATGTTTCCCCACCAGCTCCGGAGTTTGCAGACAATTAAGTGCGACCCCGTCCACCTAAGCGCGACCCAGCGCACTTTTCTTGTACCTGCTTGAAGAGGGTGAAAAATTTTGATGCGGAGAGTGCCGGCTCTCCTCGCTTCTTTTTGTTGTTTTTCTTTTGCCTCCCGCCCCTTTAAGAGGAACCAGGAAGTAATCGTGGCTCCCACCGGGGCTCGGAGCAGGCACCGGAGGTAAGGCTTTTTCTTTTGTCCGTTTTAAAGGCTTTTTTCCCCTCCCTCCCCTCACGCAGCCAGCAGCCAGGACGTGCGGAGTGGTGGGGAGGAAGGAAGAGCGACAGACCCCCAAGATCTCTGGTCCGAATTTAAGGGACCAGCGGATCTTAGGGGTCGTGTAAAAAGGCCCTATATCAGACTGGCTTTTGCTGCCAGAGTCTCAGGATTCTCATTTCAGATCATATGCCCAGAAATAGTCTGCAAGCTGTGATTATTTTTCATGAACTTGTGATTTGCAATATGAAGACTGGCTTTGGAATTACCAAATAAGTCAAATGTTTTCCTAGGAAGAAAACTGTGGGGGCAAGACAAGTTTAAACAAAGCAGAAGGATCAGAGAAGTAGAAATGCAAGACAATAATTCGTTCTCTCATTACAAATTATTCACTGACATTTTTCAAAATTCCCTTCCAAAAACATAAGGGCTAGTCATTTTTTCTCCCTTCAAATGAAGCACTGAAAATTTTAGGATCATACAGCATGCTAAATAAGTAGAACCGCAATATTTTTGTTCTTTCCCTTTTCTCCAAAGTCTAGCCTTGTTTTCCCCCCCAGAAAATGTGGTATTAGCCCAGATATCAGCACAATAGGATGCTACAATGAGTCCCCCAAGATTGTTTAAGACTGACTGCATCAGGCAAATCATAGTGGGAGAAAATTACAGATAAAGACAGACTCTACTGGGCTTCCACTTGACATCTTTCCTCATAAAGCCCTCCTTGTTCAGAGCAAATTCTACCCTCAACTAGCTCCTAATTACCTTGTGAACTGGGGAAGCTGTCGGTAATTATCAGGTATATCCAAGGGTTTGTACATAAAATGCCGGAGGTCAGGCACCCCCACGAGCCCCACACTGTAGGAGGGATTCCTTAGTCCACTGGACAGCGCCTGCAGGTAGTTCTGAGTCCTCATGCCTTCCTCAATGCGTTTCTTGCAGTCTGAGACGGAATAGAAAGACTCCTTGTCCGTGGACAGAAGGATGAGGCAGACAGTACATTCAGCGTCCAAGTAAGAAATGTAAGCGTAAAAATAGCAGTCAGGGTTGAAACACGGCAAGCAAATCGGCGTCCAGATCTCCCCAGTTTGGAAGGCAGAGGTGGCGCCAATGAGGTTGAGCAACAGGTGCAAGTCAGTGGGTTCTAGCCGGCAGTCTTCAATGACCGCTTTCTCCTGGACCGTGGTGACCAGCTGGCTCCGGGCCACGAGAATGGAGAAGACCAGGTTGGGCGTGATGGCCTTCTGGAGCAAAGTCCCTAAAGAATCCCGCAAAGAGGCCGGGAGGGGCAGGCAGCGCACGGCACTGAGCAGGAAGCAAGGGTCCGACTCCACGAGGTTGAGCAGCCGGTCGAGGATCTTCTCCGAGCCCGTCAGCAAGCGCCGGAGGTCGTAGTTCTTCTTCCGCTCAAAGATGCGGGTGATGCTGGCCTGAGTAAGCATGCTGACGATCTGGTGGTAGACGTACAGGAGCTCCTGGCGCAGCTGCTGTTCCGACTGGAGAGTGCGAGACACGGACACAAGCACCAGCGGGCCTTGCTGCACAAAAACCAGCTTGTGATCGTCTGTAACAGGAAGCAAACAGGAAGGCCCACCGGTTAAGAGCTGCAGCAAACTGAAGCCAGGCATAACATGAGAGAACCGGGGAATGGGGGTGGGGTGGGGTAGGGGTGGGAGGAAGACCTTGTTTCTTACCCACTCAAACCTGAGTGCTTGGAAACAGGGAAGGCTGTGCAACGGGTTCAACCTCCTGGGAGGCCAACAGAAGGCAGGACGAGGCGCTGAATGTTTCCACTTGCTAATTAAAACGTGACAGAGCCATGACCAGAAGTAACCACCCTCACACTTCTGATGCTCACGCACAACAGAGCCACCCACTTATATCAACATCCAAACATGCAGTTCATTCATCTTGTCTTCTTTCCTCTCCCATATCAGGCAACACACTCCTTAAATCTCTAGTAGGACCAACCTTTCAAGTTTGCCAGACTTGGTTCCCCAGGTGGACTACAACTCCCAGAAACCCTGGCCAGCACAGCCCGTGGTGAAAGCTTCTGGAAATGTTAGTCCAAAAATAGCTGGGGACCCAAGGTTGGGAACCACTGGTCTAGCTCACGGGACAATGTCCTGAGGTCACGGCAAGCCACAGGCATGAGGAGTCCCATCTAGAACAAGGGTGTTTGCAGTTTGGAATGGAGAAGAAATGGGGTTCTCCTCTTCCAAGCCCAAACTGCAAATGCATAGAGGATGGCAGGACCTAGGACATAACAGTCTCTAGAGCAGGCATGTCCAAGCTTCGGCCCTCCTGATGTTTTGGGCCGCAACTCCCAGAATTCTAATCTTAGATTGCCAATGACAAAGGACTGTGGGAGTTGTGGTCCAAAACATCTGGAGGGCTGAAGTTTAGACATGCCTGCTCTAGAGTAAAGAGCACCAGGCTTTTTGCTTCCTCCACGAGACTAGGCTCTTGACCCAGGGATCACCTGTCATGTGTTGTTCCTCTGTGTGGGCTGGGAAAGAAGTGAAGTTTCACTCTTCTCAGCAAGTATAAAAAGGCAAGGGAGAGGTAGGGCCAACAATGAGAGATCCAGGAGCAAGATGGGAGTGTTCAACGGATGCATGCAGACCACAGGTCAGAAACTCTCTTCCTGACTTAGCACATTCGCTGGACAGGATCCCAAACAACCTAGGACACTTAAACTACAACAGAACTGGTTTGTGATCCTGGCTTGTAAAGAGAACAACAAGTTCAGGCAGTACACAAAACAAAATACTGTATTTCCTGATATGCTTATCGGTTTGATAACAGTTGATGTGGTGGCTTGTATACCCAGCAGGAGATGCAACTAATAAATAAAAAGAAATGGGTAGAAGTGGCTAGGTTACCGTCAGCCACAATTTTCCAGAATGCCACGTTGATGATTCTGAGTGAGTTATGCTGGTATTAGCTAAACTTCAAAATCTAGATTTAGTACTAAACAGGATACCTAGTTGCTGGAGTAAGAGTTTCAGTGCTCAATTCAGCTCCTTTCCTGCCCCCATGACCAGCAGAAGTAAAATATAAAAAGCCAACTTGAAGTAGCAGAACTGATTTATGCCAAACAAAAGGAGACCTGCAAACTGGACCAATTTGTACAGCATATATACATGTAACAGAAGGGGGCTTCTTTTTAAGTTACGTTTATTTACCTCATATACAGCCATGTAGGTTTAGTCAGAGGTAGCACCACTGACCTCAGTGTACCTTATTAGAGCTCAGTGTTCCTTATAATAGCCATGTTTAAATATTTGAAAGGATGTCATATTGAAGACAGGGCTGGTTTGTTCCATAGCTTCAGAGACTAGGACATGGGGCAATGGTTTCAAACTACAGGAAAAGAGATTCCATTTGAAAATTAGGAAGAACTTCATGACAGAGCTGTTCGGCATTGGAATATGCTGCCACAAAGGAGGGTGGTGGAGTCTCCGTCTTTGGAGGTTTTTAAGCCATCTGTCAGGAGCACTTTGATGGGGGTTTCTGCATGGCAGGGGGTTGGACTGGATGTCCCTTGAGGTCTCTTCCAACTCTATGATTCTATTGCTTATTCTATGATAGACATCTAGAGAATTGTACCTTATGAACAAAATATGTACATCACGGTAAAAAGCTTAGAGAATAGCTATTTTATGTTATATTGCTATACAGTATTTCTAAATTTTAAATTATACCTTCTCAGAGGCATCCAACACATTCTGTTAATCAAGCCAAAGGAGATAAGCATTGTCCTTCCCATCCCTCTGTGAGTCAAGGTACACAGAATCCAAGGCCAACAGGATTGTTTTTTTCCACCTGGGGCAGGAAATCTCACAAGCTACTTTCCCCCTGTCCCAAGAGTAATAGGTTAAACAACTTTGACCATAATCCAACACTACTGAGAGAAGCATCCACCTGATTCTGGCTTATAGTAGGAAAGGCCCTGCACCTTCTTCACCCATTCATCGATCCACAGCCTGATTTAAATCCTGGGGTGACTCCCCTCCCAAAGTCTGCAGTCTCTCCAATGGCACCATTTCTGATATGGACCGAACACATGCCCTATTTGGAGGGAGAGGAGGATATGTATAATGTAATGAACATAAAAATATAAGGACATATAATAGATTTCTACCAGCCCAAACACAGAAGCTGTTATGCTCTAGAAATAAAGCCACACAGTCACCCTCTATAAATAAATATGTTAAGGCAGCTGGGTATATAAATAATCCGACTAGAGTTTTATCCCTATATTTATCAATTGGCTGTATCACAATATAATTCCATACGTATTCTCCAAGATCACTTGGGGCTTCCTTCCACGTGAGAGAATGACACTGAACTGAGACACTAGTTCTTCAATAACATAAGTACATCAATAATAAATAATGCATTTATAGCATTTATAGCATTAATGCACTTATAGCAATAATTCAGTGATACCGCAGAAACTCCTCAAATGGCTCTTCTGGGACATGTTAAGCCACATGTTGTTCCAGCACCGTATAATTACTAATAAATTATACAAAGTAAGATTTAAAACACTCTGCAACAGGGCTTAAAACATACAAACCAAGTGTCATTCAGCCACTGACAATCAGCTATCTGATTAACAACAGAATAGTATGGATGCTGTACGGTAGCAAAGCCAAGTCTTTATGCACTTAAACTCACCTCTTGGTCAGTTTTAAGCAAGGTGAATTTGATTTAAATCAAACTGATTATGATTTTAGTAAAAATATGATTTTTTAATAATTTTAAAAAGTTGTTTTTAAATTTAAATCATGATTTAAGTCAATTTAATATTATAATTGTTTTTAATTGTTTTATTGTCCTTATTGTTTTATTTTGTTTGTGTTACGATATATTGTATTTCTGAACGTAGCGCTTTGTGAGCCGCCCAGAGTTCCTCCGGGAAGATGGGCGGGATACAAATGCAATAAATAAATAAATAAATAAATAAATAAATAAATAAATAAATAAAT
>JAHTLZ010003468.1:5746128-5759979 GCA_023846285.1 Phrynocephalus versicolor | reverse complement strand
ATGGGTCTACTCTGCATGGGATGAGCCTCTGTGTTTTGGCCACAGATTTGAAGGCCCATCCAGCTAAAACACTGCCAGGCATTTACACAACCAGCTAAAGCGGTGGTTCTCAACCTGTGGGTCCCCAGATGTTCCTGGACTGCAACTCCCAGAAGTCTTCCTCACTAGCTGAGCTGGCCATGATTTCTGGGAGTTGCAGTCCAGGAACATCTGGGGACCCATAGGTTGAGAACCACTGAACTAAAGAGAAGTAAAGGAATGCAGCTTCATACCCACCAACCTCAATGGAATCATGGTGAAGCAGAGAGACCCTAATGTCAAAAAGCCCCAGTGCTGATTAGCCCCATTTTTTTTAGCCAGGTATGGGCCCCCGTAGCCCACATTTTTTTAAAAAAAAGGCAAGGATAGTGATTGTTATTGGACTACAAACCCCATCACCCTTAATTGTGACACTGGCTAGCTTTACTGGAAGCTGCGGTCCAAAAAACATTGAGAGGCCCCACTCCCTAGCTTGGAGTTTTGATATATGTAATCCAACATTCGCTGCACTGTTCATCTTTTTTTTTTAAAAAAAAATTGCCTACCAGAATAAATGGAGCGGATGGTGTTATCTCCACTCTGAATGAACGACACCAGTGCCATCATGACACCCATGGTGGAACTGAGGGCTTCCTCATTGCCGTAGCGGGAATAAATGGGCTTGCCAGCTTCACTTAACACGAAGACATGCTTCCGGTGCGCCCGCCAGCTCTCTGCCGTCACGTCCTCATCCCGGTGTGTTGCTGGGCGGGTCTGCGCCGCAGCGGCCACCTCCTCTTCCCTGGGTGGAGCGTCGTTCATCCCCACGGGCCGGCTAAACTCGCTGGAGTCCTCCAATGTGATGTCGGTGGAGGCTGAATCGGACAAATCCTGGTCACTCAGCTCCTCCTGTGCATCCACTTTGCCATCGGCCATGCTCAAAGGACCGTTATCTGGGGCGGCCACAGCCAGCGCCTCAGGCTCGACCACGTCCGAACTAAGCTCATCTCCACCTGGAAAAGACATGGAGAAGTCACTGGTCAAACAAACAAAACCCCGGACTCTGAACTAATTTTTCCTATTCTTCCAACAGTTCCTCTAACCGAAAGGAGAACTCGACTGCTAACATTCATGTCACTTCCCAGTCGGTTTTCCCTACAGCCTTTGCTACAAGTGCAATGGCAGCAATAGTCGGCCTCTCTCCCAAGTCTCCTCCTGAATCAGATGGCCCAGCCACCTTTTCTAATCTCGGCACCTTGAACCAGTTCCCAAGTTAGGAATAGAATTCCTCCTTGCTCTTTCTCCAAAATTCACTTCCTCTTCAGTAGTCCCTCCCTACTGTGCGAGGGCAAAGCCTACGGCCACGCAACAACACTGATTCAAATATTTCCCTTATCATCCTTGCTTCTTCAATTGCCATGACCGGCCATGATCACAGGGGAATACTAAGAACTCAAGTTCAAAAAAAAAAAGTAACCTCTCTAAAATCCTATTATTCTAAAATGCCATGTCTATCAGTTCCACTATGTTAAGAGTAAGCTTTGATCTCATTACAGGCCTTGTTGGCTTGATCCAATCAGCGAGCGCTGTGAACAGGATAACTCACTACAGCTACCAGCAGCAGATAAAAGAATGGAATACTAATTATCTATCAGTGGGGCAAGTACAGTATATAAGAACTGTGTGTGTTTATATTTAGAGAGAGGGTTTCAGGGTGTGTGTTTTTTTAAATAAACAGATCCGCTTTAATCTTTATTTTATTAAATTTTAAATTTATTTTATTAAATTTCGTTGTTCCTGCAAGGGGGCAATGACAATAAAGATTCCTATTTATTATTTATTTTGAATATTTTTACCCAGCCTTTCTCCTTGGAAAAAGACCCAAGATGGCTTACAATAATGAGGGACAATATACAGCCCAGAACATTTGAGACATATTCAAGTTAAGATATATATTATTGTTTAGAAATTTAAAATTTGGGGAGAGGAGATAGAAGATCAATTATATCTACTGTACTGTTTTCTGGGAAGATTGCTTATAGCACTGGCCTATGATATTCAGTATTGTGCTTGGTACATTTCTTCTCTTTTTCTCCATCTTTAGTTATGCTGTCGAGTTTGTTGCATGTGCATTATACCACTGCTCATCCTCCCCTTCAAAGCTGCCCCCACAAAATATGCCATGCCCACACCACCAAAAATCAAGCCTCTCCTTCCAGCAGCAGTGATACAGATGGCTCACAGGACACAATGCCTTACCTCTCCCCCCACCCCGCCTTTCCCAACCCAAGCTGCACCACCTGAAAATTCAAATAAAACTGATGAAGGTGGGAGGTTTGAAGGGAAGCAGGACATTTGAACGGGGTGCAAGGATGAGAAAAAGATGGAGAACCCCTAGTACATCCACTAGGATGTCAAGGGACTTACCTGTCCCTGTAGAGGCCAACTCAGCCTTTGGCTCAAGGATATCCATCCCACCCTCAGAGGGTAAGCCGGGATCTTCCATCTCCATCTCTACATCTTGAGCAGCAGCTGCAAAGACAAAGGGCAAAAAAATAACAGAACTCCATGAGTTAAGAGGACAAAAATATAAAAACCGGATGCAGATGCTACGCAGCCAACTTAGACTAAACTTAGAATAGCGTCTCTGAAGCACCACGATGGCCTAACTAGAATTTTTGGCTCAGGTAAATTAGCGACAATACCAAGCTAACCTTTCGGTTCAGAGAAAGAACAAGCACAACCCTGAGGAGAAAGGGCATCCCGAGCTCATTCCTCTCCCGAGGCATGAAAGAGTCTGTGTGTCGGATTCGCCTGCTTTGCTGGCCATAATCTCGGTCACATGCTAAATCAGGGATGCCTCAAAACAGACAGCAAACACCCTGCTTGCTAAGCACGCAATCTCTCTCTCTCTCTCTCTCTCTCACACACACACACACACACACACACACAGAGGCTATGTATGCCGGGATTATGCCGGGAGCAAGAATTCACGAGTGTGCTGGGCTGAGGAAGGTGGACATGCCTACCCCTTTTAACTTTTCAACCAAGTTGGCTGCACCCACATGGCTTAGTATAGAAGGAACAGAACCCCATTGGCAAATATGTACTGTACTTCTGTTTTCTTCTCCGTCCCTTTGTTCATTGGCTAAGTTCTGTTTAACAAGAGGGAGCAAGGGGTAGTTTAACTTGCTAATCAGACATAAACAAAGGCAAGGCTCCTCTGCATTTAAAAGCATTCGGTGGAGGAGAGCTTTCAGCAAGAAAAGCTGGTCATGCAGTAAGACGAAAAGCCACACCTGGTCGTTGCTCAAAGGTGAAGGAGGCCTGTCCTTTGTTTCTCTGCATGCTGCAGGGCAGGCAGAGTGGAGAGAAAGAGCGAGAAGATATAATTCCATGTTACAGATTAAGAACTTCCATCCCATAGCTGAACAAGGCAACAGCTAATGATCAGAGAAGTAAAATTTCCGGAAATTTTAAAGCCCCGTGGGAAAAAACTACCCCCCCCCAAAAAAAGGAAAAAAGTGCCTGAAAAATTTGCACCCGTGCTAGTGATACAAGGTGGCGGCGGAGATAACACTACTGATCACTGGGATCAATGTGGGTCTTTTTCTCTACCATCAGACTGGCCCTACCATTAGGCAGAGCAAGAGAGATACACCCCCCACAAGTAGCTGTTTATAAGTGTGGGAAAGGGGTAGCGAATGTCCCATTCCTGAGTTATATTTTGTTTCTACCTCCAAAAAAAGGGGAACGATATATGTAGGGTTGCCTGTCTCAAAAGCAAATGCAAGGGCTCGTCTTGATCAGAGAGAAGGAAGGTCATCATGTTTTTTCCTCCACTGCCTCAGGATAGCTCCTTGTCTCAGACACTAGATAAATAACCCTATGTGGTAGGTTTACAACAGAAGCAGATTTTTCTGTGTGACACTGGACCAGCCAAGGGCAACCAAGAAATCATGGGTGCATACACATACAACCTCTCTTGGTGCACTCTCTTCTAAAAGCCCTTCCTTTTAAAAACTATTAACACTAATGAACAAAGAGACAGATATCCATTGGGTTTTTTAAAGTGGGCTTTCCCCCCCACCCACCCACACACCTGAAAACTAGAGAAAGAGTTAAGACAGGCTGCCAGGAGGGTGTGCATAAACATCATTTCAGTTGTAAAAGAAGAGAAAGCAAAAATTTATCCTCAGTGCTCAGAAGCCTGAGCAAACTTTTTCTGTATATTTTTGCTTTGGACTTACATAAATAAGCTTTGATAGATGTGTAGACAACCCATTGCCGGAGGCAGGAAAGGCATAATTCCAAGTGAAAAGGCAGGGAAGTATTTAGAAATGGTGTGTGTGTGGGGGGGGTTGCTTGCAGGGGAAGAATGTTTTAACAGGATTTCTCCTCCACCACCCCTCCCAGGCCATCCGTGTGCCACCACAGCTGTATGTGCGGGCAGATGATTAAAATGTTTGCCCATCTGGAACAGGAGCTGTCAACTTCCTTACTCAACAACAACAACTTTACTGATTAGCCGTTCGGGCCATATCAAGTACTAAAACTACATAGGTCCAGAAAGATACAAAAAATACAAGTTGTGACTGAACAGTTTTCAAAGTTAGGGTGGCCAAAACGAATGTTATCATTCAAGAGTCAGTGTCGCCCCTACAGTAAATGCCAATTTGATCAATATAGGAAGATCTTACTCTGGCTGCCTTACATATGAAATTGGCGACACCATGAACAACCTGCACGTTTAAGCTTTGAAGCAAAAAGGTGAGCTGAAAGTTCACATTCCAATGGGCAATTTTGGCCATCATTTTTGATAAATAAGACTGTCTGAGGGCTGTATATAGTTCACAATCAAATAAAATATGGGCAATATCCTCTATAGCGGGGGCACTGCAGATACATGTTCTCTCGTGGTAAGGTAGATTATGAAAACGGCCAAATTTATTCATAGATTCCAGTAATTCGAATGTTAATCTTGTATAGGCTCTCCTCAAAGAATAAGGTAAACTAATTGTTTGATACTTCTCGCACCTGAATACCAGTTTGTTTACTCATTACATGCATATCCCATTTTTTCCTTACTGTCTTCTCCACTTTGCTATCACAGCCACCCATGCTGAGAAAGAGAGAGATGGGATGAGTAAAGCTGAGTTTTCAAAAAGCAATCTACAAACCTAGACAATCACTTTTGAGATTAAGGAGAGAAAAGAGGCGAACAAACACCAGGACTTAAGGCAGAGTTGTGCAATGATTAGAGTGAGGTACTAACTAATCCCTCTTGCACCATAAAACTCACTGGGCGAAGGGCAGGGTGAAAAAGGAGGGCTGTCCCTAACTCACAGGGCTGTGAAGATAAAAGTTGAGAGAACAAAAAGATAAGCAATGAACAATCAGATTACTGCAGTTCAGAGGAGACAGCCCTGAGTAGACAGGAAATGCCGCATATAAGTCAAATTGTGTTGCATCACTCTGGGTAGTACCTAATGAATGTGGGCTCAGGTCAAAGGTGGGAAGCTACACATTCAGACTACAACTCCCAAGGCAGCCCGCCCAATATAGGATCTCAGACAAACAACTCTTTCTAGTGAACAAGGGTTTCCACAATCATTCTATGGCATGAAGCACAACAAGGCTGCCTACAATTTCAGCAAGCTGAGAGATGGGACATGTACACAAGCACCCAACTAAAAAACTTCCAGAAAGCCACAGTCAGCAAGTCCAGTTGTAGGTCAACTCCCCTTCCCTTCCCATAGCAAGGCTGCCCGAAGCACAGAGAAAATCAGAGTATATTCCTGTGTTGGATGCAGCCAGGTAACACCAGAGCTTCAGCACAAGAGACCTCAGCCAGGGAGAAAACCTCAGCGATCTAATTCTGCCTCAAGTGTTCAAACAAATCACCCACAGGGGAAACAGACCCACTACCTTTCCACTAAGCCTTGTGATTCCTCTGAATATTACTTTATAGAGTAACATGTACAAACTTCAGCCCTCCTGATGTTTTGGACCACAACTCCCAGAATTCTAAGCTTCGGTTGCCAATGACAAAGGACTGTGGGGGTTGCAGTCCAAAACATCTGGAGGGCTGAAGTTTGGACGTGCCTGAAGCTCTCCCTCCCCCTCCTCTTTTTTTTTAACACCTAAAGGTCCATCCCAAACACAGACATGTGCCACCTCAGACAAATGCCCATGCCTGGCTAATTTTCAATAATCAAAAGCAAACTCTTAATCAGCTTCCTCACATATTTTTAAAATTGGTTCCAGACAAGGTTTCAGTTGAACAACTGCTCTACTTCAAACAGCAATGGATCAGATTTCAGGTGTAAATCTGTGTTTCCTCATTGCTTTCTTTCTCTTTTCCCCAACACATATAAATATCTGTAAAGCAGGAAAAGACAGAAAAGGTGAACCATCTATCCAAGGGGTAGCTCAGTGAACTAAGAGTCTTTGCTGAAAAGCAGGGCCAACCAATAACCATTGCCTCTCTCTAACACTGCAGTCACTAAGTGGTCACATCTTGAGATGTTACATGTACATAGACCTACACATATGTACATCGTCCTAAAGTACTGGGCACTTACCCCACCCGGGAAGCCCACGAGATGTAACAAGTTGTCCTTGTTAGAGAGAATCCATTCTAGTAACCTCAGAGCATCTTACAGAAAACAGCACAACGTGACCCTCTGCATATAACTGCCCAGAGTGACCTTGCTGCCAGATGGGCGGTTGCACATTAATTAATTTATTCATTTATTTTTTATTTATTTTACTGAAGGAAAGGCAACTCTGTCTTTCTCTTTCACATGCATTTATCACTCCCCTCCGTTACCAAAACAAAAAACAAAAAAAACCAGCAACCCACATATCCAGCTCTGTAAAACAAGGACTTGGAGAGTTCCACTGAAACCAACAGGCCAAAAGCTTGAGTACTCATCCATACTTGTTACTGCCTCTGAAAGGTTCCAATGGGGGAATGGCCAAATCCAGATCCCCATACAGTATTGCCAAAACACCACCATCTCCAGAAGGACCATTATGATGTTGCAAAACATCTAAGAGTCCAGCTCTCTGGTTGCAGCCATAGTCGACTAAAGCAGTGAGCATTGCACTCATTCCTTTCGTTAATCAACTGTATTGTAAAACCAACACTGTGGTTGCTCTGAAAGGGCAGGGGTGGGGATCCTTAGCTGGGGGTGGGGGGTGGGGTACCTTTATTCAAACTAGCAAAAGTGTCACAGCTATGTGCAGGAGGAGATCTACAGTAATACCTGAAGCTAAGTGGTGGTTGTTTTTAAGTGCAGAGGAGAAACAAGGCCAGGTGGAGCAGTCAAAAAATCACACTACTGGCCTCAATTTCAAGGCAGAGGGGTTAATGGACTGGAGGAACCACGAGAGGTGTTGCTGACTACAATCTTCTGCGGGAGCTGCTGCAACTCCCTGGCGCAGTGAGAGATTCCCTTTTGGCAACGAACACGGCCAAGGCCAGAATCAACTTTTCATAAGGGATCACACACACGCAACTCTGCGTCACGCTGGATCCATCCACACACAACTGAACCGCCACCAAAGCTAAGACGAGCCTCCCAGTATCAGGGCCGTCTACCCCTCTCTACCCAGGGCTGGCGAGGCCAAACGCGCCCTCCTCCGACTGGGCTTCTGGCGGGATTCCCCAGGAGGAGCCGGTGGTTCAGACGGCAAAAGGGGCTCGGATCAAGTCCCTCCGGGCCAGCCAGGCCCCCCCCCCCAGGGTCCTGCTTGCCGGCTGCAAGGATCCCGCAGCCCAGCTGAGCCCGGGGAAGACGCCCGAGGCCACCGCCAGCTCCACCGTGGAAAGAATAGGGAGGAAACCCCCTGATCACGTTGCAGACCACCGCCCGCGGTCCAGCGCCCCGCGGCTTTTGCTCACCCTCCGCTCGGGAGATCCTCGCTTCCCCGGCGTCATCGCTCCGAATTCCCCCGGACTCTGCCGGCCACACTTCCTGACCCGAAGTGGCGCGGGGTGGTGGTGGTGGTGGTGGGCGGGGCGAGGAGGGGGAACAAAATAACTCAGCGGCTCCTCCAATGAGAAGAAGCGCGGGGGGCCCAGGAGGCCAATCAGAGCCAAGGCGGTCCTTACTTGGGAGCCGGAGGCCAATCCCGTTCTTTTAGCCTAGGGAAACGTCAGTCAGGAAAAAGGGAAGGAGGGCGCAGCTCCGAGAAGCCGGGGAGAGTGACAGCTACCTTGGCTAAGCAAATCCCCAAGGAAGGAGGCAAAGAGGCGGGAGAATGAGCTCGGCCTGGGAGGGAATCGCCCAATCGGCGAATACTCGGCGAAAGCAAAGAAAGGGCGGGGCCGTCCTCAGCGTCAACCTATTGGAACACGCCTTTTCGAGCCTTCCCCCCACCCCCCACCCCATAGGCAGGCAATTACGGCGGACGGACTGGCGGTTGCAACCGCTGCTCGGCGGGTGACATCATCCCTCCTGCCTCGCGACGCGGAGGGCGCGGGATCCTGTGGCGGCGGCTTGGTTGGCCTGCCCCCCCCCCGTCCTGCGCTTTCCCGCGGTGGATGGGCGGGGGGGGGAACCCTTCTGGTGCAGTGAGATGCGGAGGGAGCCTGGAGCGGAGTCCCTTTTGGAAGCCGGGGAGCGCGGTTGGCCCGTGTGGCCGCAACCCAAGATCCTCGGAGTCCCTGAATCCAAAGCGTAGAAGTGAAAAGGGGTTTGAGCCGGGTGACCCCCTCCAATAAATAAATAAATAAATAAATAAGTACAAGGATAGGCTAGGAGGTGTTGCCTTTATTGGTCTCTAATAAAATAAAATAATGCATACCTTTATAGGTCTCTAATAAAATAAAATAAGGCATACCTTTATAGGTCTCTAATAAAATAAAATAAAATAATGCATGCTGAGCTTTGGATAGCGAGCCATCTTTTATCAAAGCATTGTACCAAAATCCATTCTTGATAGAGGAAGAGTATGGGGCGCTGAGATCCTTTGTGGGAAGATGGAATTCACCAGACATGGTATCAGGAGGCAGGGCTGTTTTGAAAGCCCCAGATAAGGTTTAAAACCCAGCACACCAAACAAATCCACCCATTCCCCTTCCTTCCCTCAAATTTGTCTCTTTGAAGACCATGATCCCTGCTGGTCTGAGGGAGTTTTTTTTTGGGTGGGGGGGAATTGGAAAAGCCAGGTGTTTCTTTTGGAAGTTGGGTAAAATTTAGTAAAACTCTATTTTATTTTATTAGTGACCTATAAACGTATCACCTACCTAGCCTATCCTTGAATCCAAAGCGGAGCCAGTTTTGTTTGACAGCCACTGTTGATGTAGCTGGCAAATTGGACCGTGGCCCATGAAACCTTTATCTCTGACAAAACCTGTTTATCCATGTCTGCTACAAAGAGTTTTTTGTTTGTTTGTTAAAAATTTAAATTTATTTTTCTTGTCCTTTTCTTGTCATTCGTGCAGGAAGGCAACCCAGGGCGGCCAAGCAGATTTGGCTGCCCAAGGGAAACACCTCAGGGTGCGGATGGAAAGTCAACCCGCCCAAGTCAAGGTGAACAGAATAAAAAACCCACTGTATTATTATCATGAGAGCGCAATGCTCATGGGAAGAGAAAGGGAAGGCCTTTTAGAGGGAGAAGGAGGCCCAATAGGAGCTGGATTGACCCAAGAAAAGAAGCCATAGCTTGGAGTTTGCAAAACCTGAGCAGGGCAAATTAGTGATAGGCGGTCATGAATTCATAGGATTGAAAGCAACTTTACTACACATAACAGCAGCAACAACAACAGCAGCAGCAGCAGCAATAAATAGAACTGCACAGCTGGAAGGGACACGGTGCAACAATGAGTCCAGCTTCGGTCAAAGAGACACGAGAGGGGATCCAATTCCCATGTTCTGGCTCCAAAAGTCTCCCATTGCCACTCCTTATCAGGAAAAACGCAACCTGTAAATAAGACATAAATAAAAGTATACAATGTTGGCAGGCTAAACAAATCGACTAAACTGGTAAAAAATGTTGACAGGTGTGGAGCAAGTACAGGATTTGAGGGGACTGCTTTTAATATACCTATCTGTATATCTGGGCCCTTCAGCTTTTCCTCTTCAGGAAAGCTGCTGGAGGTGAGAAAGTATCAGGAGACTCATAAATTTATTCCCATTCACTCACTTATTAAGATCTCATACATTTTCTCTTTGGTTAATATACTATTGTTACGTCCCAATAAGTCACTTCTGACTTATGGCAACCCCAATAAGGTTTTCAGTGCATATCAGATTTTCAAGGAGTGTTTTCCATTGCTGCAGCCACCATCCATTTTCAATAGTCAAGGTTAATATAGCATTGTTATAGTTCAGTGTTGGTGAACCTTCGGCACTCCAGATGTTTTGGACCGCAACTCCCACAGTCCTTTGTAATTGGCAATACAGGCTTATAATTCTGGGAGTTGTCCAAAACATCTGGAGTGCTGAAGATTCACCATCACTGCTATAATTCCATCACTTTTGCAACATTTCATATATTTTATAATTGTTGTCACAGTAGTCACATTGTAATTATTATTATTTGTTACACTTATATCCCGCCCATCTTCCAGAACGGAACTCTACAGTTGTTGTTGTTGTTGTTGTTGTTGTTGTTGTTGTTAAACTGCATGCATGATGGATACTCATATTAACAATAAGAGCTTTAAACCTTTAATAGGAAGCTATCTTTAATAGGAAGAAATACACTCCTCTTCTTGTAAAAAATAGATGCATAATTAACCATCATAGAAACACCCATAGTTTATCTTTGTATTTTGCACACTGGTCACTGGGTGGCGTGATTAGAACAGGTTTTTTTTTATATTTTATTACAAATTTATAAAAGAACAGATAAACAGCAAAATAACACAAGGAAGAGAAAATAACTCACAACAATATAACAAAAGTATAACAAGTATAAAGACATAGACCCAGTGCTACCCACCCACCCCTCGGGACTTAAACAAAATTACAACTTTCATATTATTGACCAACCCATTTCTCTCCAGAAATAACATTGAATCTTCTCCAGGTGTGTACCCTTTACCTTTTTGAAATACATATACCAGTAATTTATCCCATATTCCATTAAAGTCATTAGACGTGCTCAGCCCTTTCCTGATTTTGATTTCACAAGTCAGTTTATCATTAATAGCTAAATTCCATAACTCTTTATACCATTCTTCCATTACTAATTGATTATTAGATTTCCAAAATTTGGCAAAAATCAGCCTTGCGGCCGTAACCATTATAATTACCAATTCCCCCTCCTCTTTCTTCAGTTGTGTATCTGCAACTATATTTAACAATACCAGCTGGGGGGACATTGGAAACTTTTTCCCTAATATTTCTTGCATTTCATTGAAAATCAAATTCATTCCAATTTCCTTTTCTCACGTGCCCACCACATATGTAAATATGTCCCCTTTATCTTTTTTACATTTCCAACATATTGGAGATATTTCTTTATTTATTATATTTAACTTCACAGGTGTTATATACCATCTCCAATATACTTTATAACAGTTTTCTTTAACTCTCACTGACATATTCTTCACTATTCTTTTATTCCACATTTCCCCCATTCTTCCTTTTTTATCTCTTTATTAATATCTTCTTGCCAAATCTCTGTTAACTTACTACTTTTTATTATCCTCCTGAATTAATATTTTATATATTTCACTTACAATTCCTTTCTTCTATTCTTTATACTCAGTCTCATTTCTTCTATCTATAATTTCTTCAAATCTGGTCAATTTTTTACATTCCCCTACTTTAGTTATCCATTCTTTAGTCATTTTTTCCAATAGTATAATGTTCAACCAGGAAATATTTTCTCCCAATTTTTCCTTTATGCTTGGTCTACTCTGCATTTGCTTTAACCAATCCCGCAAGTATATAGCATTTTTATCATGCAGTAGCATATTTAACTTCCGTTTTAAATTTTCTGGGAAATTCTTAATCTCTGTGATTCGTGTCAAAGGTGAAACCAATGGACTTAAAATCTCCCTGAAGTTCCTCCAACATTCCATAGTATTTTTCAAAAATGGATTATTTATCTTTTTCACCTGAACTTTAATGTCTTCCTTAAAAAAATATTCTTTTTTTGTGTAATTTCTAAGTCTCTCCAAATTAAATTATCATTTCCTATTATTAAGTCTGGAATATGTCTTAATTGATTGGCTATGTAATACAGCTTAATATTAGGTAACCCTAAACCACCTTCTTTTTGTGGTATATACCAGGCCTGCCCAACAGGTAGCCCACGGGCAACCGGTAGCCCGCGAAGGGTTCAAAAGTAGCCCGCCGACCATCAATAAAAATAGTGAGGGGATAAGTTCTCCACTCCTCCCTCCCCCATCCCAAGGACCAAAGTTCTGGTTCTGCCAGCCCATTGTCTTAGCCCAGTGGAGCAGTTGAAGGGCCATAGTGCATTGAAATCTGTTCCCTCCAGAACAGATTAATGGATTTTCAGTGCATTCCTATGGGAAACCACTGCTCAATTTACAAAAGATTTTTCTTTTGAGTACGTGCTCGGAACGGATAAAATTCGTAAGTAGAGGTTTTACTGTAGTAGCCCTCAGGCACTTTGGGCCGGATAAAGTAGACCTTGGCCTGTTCAAAGTTGAACATCCCTGGTATATACCATAAGCTCTTATTGATCCTGGCTTTTTTATTGCAATTGCAAAACATATTAATTTTCCCCTGAATCCCTTTAAGTTCACTTTCATCCCATTTTATAAGTAACATCCAAAATAAAAAGTTTAATTTGGGGATAATTTTCATTTTACATAATGAAATCCTTCCAAACCAAGAAATCCTTAATTTTTTATATTCTTTTATTTGTTCAGTGATCTCTTTCTTAACTTTCTCAACGTTTATCTTAACTATATCTTGTAAGCTCCATGCTAATTTTATCCCCAAGTAATTAATGCTATTTATTACTTTACCTTTAAATAGTTCCCTAAATAATTTTTCTCTTCTTCACTGTAATTTAACAACATACATTCTGATTTGTTCCAATTAACCTTTAATCCTGTTGCTTCCTCAAACGTCTTTAAATGTTTCTGTAATTGGTAAATATTAATCAGTGGGTTTTTAATTATTAATAATGTATCATCAGCAAATAAATTAATTTTATTTGACTTCCCCTCTTCAACTTTTTCTAGTTCTTTATCCCTTCTTATTGCATTAGCCATCATTTCCATTATAAGTATAAACAAAGCTGGAGATAATGGGTAACCTTGTCTAGTTCCTCGGCCCAGGGTAATACGTTCTGTTATTCCATCATTCACTAAGACTTTAGCCTTGTTATAAGAATACAACTGATTTATTATATTGCTAAATTGAGCACTAAAACCTAATTGATTAATTAGAATCTTTAAGGTACTCCATTCTACTGTATCAAATGCTTTAAAAATGTCTAATGAGTAGACATGGGCACGACCAGAAAAAATGACGTTTTGGGTTTTCGTTTGTCGGAACGGGTCCGTTTCGGGTCGTTTCCGTTTGTCGTGAAGTTTTTCAAAAATTTGCTAAGCCTTGGTACTTTTTATAGTTACCCTCCATTTGCTGCTGATATATCCCTTTTAAAAGGCTTTTAACATGCTTTTCGTCTTCTCATTTTTTTTCTTATATGATGATTTGATTCTTTCAGTATCTAATAATTGCTGATCCTTCTTTGTTGTTTTAAGTTTAATCCGTTTTAATGATTTGTAAGACACCTAGAATCCCATTGCTAGGAAACAGGCAGCGTAGATGAGCAGTGGAAAATGTGTGTGTGTGTGTGTGTGTGTGTGTGTGTGTGTGTGTGTGTGTGTGT